>CM055273.1:73688392-73785778 GCA_029237695.1 Conchocele bisecta
CACCAAAACATGTCTGATTTGTGGCTGTGATTGGATAAATGGGGATGATGGGAATTGTGGCTTCTGATCAAATAGCCAACTCTTGTAGCCTTATGGGAGGTTTGTAAAAGATTCTCCAGTTAGAGACCAGTATGCCACAGGGGGTATATGGATGTTTTACAAACATAATGTCTAGTTACTATACAGTGATGGTAGCATTAATGCTGACTTTAAAGGTACATGCCCATGACTTAGGTTATGCTATAGTGATACAGATAGTTTTGTATATTCTGTGCGTATGACATTTTCTGGCAAAATAAACATTCATTCACCATTACCCCACGTATTGATTGGCATTATTATACATTTTATTTTAGACGAAACTTTTTCACACTGATATCAGGGACGATAACCGTGTTTCCTTAAAATGGTAACGGACATTACTATTTATTCTCTGTATTTATTGTTTGATGTGCTATGATCATACTTTATAATCTGTCGAAAATATTATTTTTTTCAGGTGACGCATTTCATTAGTATAAATAAGTAAAAAATATCATGCCTCATTTGCATATGAAAATAGCCTGATACCAACGCGCGTCACTATCAGTAAAATAAATATTACTAAGTGATTATATCTGTTTTGCGGGCACTTGTAATTTTTAGAACTGGTGGAATAGTGACACAATTCATGATACACTTATTTAATTCCTATAAAGAACATTTTGTGCTTACTGAGTGGGCATGTACCTTTAATACTGATATTTTGAGAAAACTTTGCTATTTTAGCGAGAATATACATGTAGTAAGAATATATACATGTAGTAAGAAGTGGACAACGATTGTAAGATTTAGCTCGTGGTGTCAAATGACCAGTTATGCATACAAACGTCCAGTCCTTATGAGATATTAACCCGTTCAACATCACCGACCTCTTCATCTGTGTTTGCAAACAGTGTAGATCCGGATGAGCCGGCTCGTAACGAGCCGTCTCATCAGGATCTGCACTTTTTGCAAGTAATGTTCATATTGTTCAGAAATTAAACACCCAAATCCTATAAATTGACTAATATGAATATCATTTTGTGTCGACTAGATTGGTCCTTAATTTAACATATCATTGTCTGCTCCAGTTATTTCGAGTTGAAAAGGTTAACTACACTACACATAAACAATCCCACGTCGTACCGTCGGGCCCTGGAAAAGTTATGTCCAAGCCACAGTAGATCATGGTTCGCCCGTACGTACGCGGAGATAATCCACTGGATATCCGACCGTACATGCGGAAGATCGTGATCTAACTGTGTTATCACATCCTCACGTCCATAACTTGCGCACAGGTGGATGACTCGGACCTAGGACCCATTACTTGTCTCATTTGGAAAACGTTGCACCAACCACCCATTTCCATACACTATACCTTACAGAAAACGCTGCAAGATATAGTGTATGGCAATGGGTGAGTGGGGTAACGTTTTCCAAATGAGCCAAGTATTGGGTCCTAGGTCCGAGTCTTCCACCTGTGAGCTTGCCAATGCGTTGAGTAGCTGCAGAAACAAAACTCGAAAATGTACCACATACAGTGTATGTGATAAGGTATGCTTATATGTAGCTTATATAAATAATCTCAGCTATATGGATGTAATTTACAGGTGAAATAGTAAATTGCGTCCGTATAGCTGCGATTATCTAAACTAGCCTATACGTGGCTGTTACTGGAGAAATGGGACTTATGGGATTTAAGACCAGTCTAGCTTCTGGAATCCCAGCACATTTCTGTGCAACATGATGGACCTATAGTGTTTGTTAAACGCAGGACGGATGCTTCAATGACTGAACGGCAAGCAGTGCAGATCAGACTGCGTAGTCTGATCTGGATCTACACTGGTCGCAAATACCATAAGCCACGTTTCTCCAGTCAGCGGCAGATATGTGCCATTGGAATGTACAGTGAAATCTAAACGAGATACCAAGAAACGTAGTTCTGAGTACATAACGCTAATTACACTTCATTATATTACATTGTCTATAAAGTGGAAAATGTGCAGCTATAAGAAACGTAGTTATGAGTACATAACGCTAATTACACTTCACTATATTACATTGTATATAAAGTGGAAAATGTGCTGCTATAAGAAACGTAGTTCTGAGTACATAACGCTAATTACATTTCATTATATTACATTGTATATAAAGTGGAAAATGTGCAGCTATAAGAAACGTAGTTCTGAGTACATAACTCTAATTACACTTCATTATATTACATTGTATATGAAGTGGAAAATGTGCAGCTATAAGAAACGTAGTTCTGAGTACATAACGCTAATTACACTTCATTATATTACATTGTCTATAAAGTGGAAAATGTGCAGCTATAAGAAACGTAGTTTTGAGTACATAACGCTAATTACATTTCATTATATTACATTGTATATAAAGTGGAAAATGTGCAGCTATAAGAAACGTAGTTCTGAGTACATAACGCTAATTACACTTCATTATATTACATTGTATATAAAGTGGAAAATGTGCAGCTATAAGAAACGTAGTTCTGAGTACATAACGCTAATTACACTTCATTATATTACATTGTAGATAAAGCGGAAAATGTGCAGCTATAAGAAACGTAGTTCTGAGTACATAACGCTAATTACACTTCATTATATTACATTGTAGATAAAGCGGAAAATGTGCAGCTATAAGAAACGTAGTTCTGAGTACATAACTCTAATTACACTTCATTATATTACATTGTAGATAAAGCGGAAAATGTGCAGCTATAAGAAACGTAGTTCTGAGTACATAACGCTAATTACACTTCATTATATTACATTGTATATAAAGCGGAACATGTGCAGCTATAAGAAACCTAGTTCTGAGTACATAACGCTAATTACACTTCATTATATTACATTGTCTATAAAGTGGAAAATGTGCAGCTATAAGAAACCTAGTTCTGAGTACATAACGCTAATTACACTTCATTATATTACATTGTCAATAAAGTGGAAAATGTGTAGCTATAAGAAACGTAGTTCTGAGTAGATAACGCTAATTACACTTCATTATATTACATTGTATATAAAGTGGAAAATGTGCAGCTATAAGAAACGTAGTTCTGAGTACATAACTCTAATTACACTTCATTATATTACATTGTCTATAAAGTGGAAAATGTGCAGCTATAAGAAACGTAGTTCTGAGTACATAACGCTAATTACACTTCATTATATTACATTGTATATAAAGTGGAAAATGTGCTGCTATAAGAAACGTAGTTCTGAGTACATAACGCTAATTACACTTCATTATATTACAATGTATATAAAGTGGAAAATGTGCAGCTATAAGAAACGTAGTTCTGAGTACATAACTCTAATTACACTTCATTATATTACATTGTCTATAAAGTGGAAAATGTGCAGCTATAAGAAACGTAGTTCTGAGTACATAACTCTAATTACACTTCATTATATTACATTGTCTATAAAGCGGAAAATGTGTAGCTATAAGAAACATAGTTCTGAGTACATAACGCAAATTACACTTCATTATATTACATTGTCTATAAAGAGGAAAATGTGCAGCTATAAGAAACGTCGTTCTGAGTACATAACGCTAATTACACTTCAATATATTACATTGTATATAAAGTGGAAAATGTGCAGCTATAAGAAACGTAGTTCTGAGTACATAACTCTAATTACACTTCATTATATTACATTGTATATAAAGTGGAAAATGTGCAGCTATAAGAAACCTAGTTCTGAGTACATAACGCTAATTACACTTCATTATATTACATTGTATATAAAGTGGAAAATGTGCAGCTATAAGAAACGTAGTTCTGAGTACATAACGCTAATTACACTTCATTATATTACATTGTATATAAAGTGGAAAATGTGCAGCTATAAGACGTAGTTCGAGTACATAACTCTAAGTTACACTTCATTATATTACATTGATATAAAGTGGAACATGTGCAGCTATAAGAAACGTAGTTCTGAGTACATAACTCTAATTACACTTCATTATATTACATTGTCTATAAAGTGGAACATGTGCAGCTAAAAGACAACGTAGATTCGAGTCATAACGCTAATTACCCTTCATTATATTACAGTTGTATATAAAAGTGGAAAATGTGCAGCTATAAGAAACGTAGTTCTGAGTACATAACCTAATCTACACATCATTATATTACAATGTATATAAAGATGAAAAAGTTCTTCTATAAGAAACTTATTCTTATTACATAAATCTAATTACACTTCATTATATTACATTGTATATAAAGGGAACCTGTGCCGCAATAAGAAAACTTATTTCTGAGTACATAACGCAATTACACTTCAATGTATTACATTGTATATACAGTGGAACATTTGCTGCTATAAGAAACGTAGTTCTGAGTACATAACTCTAATTACACTTCATTAAATTACATTTCATATAGCGGGAAAAATGTGCTGCAATACGAAACGTAGTTCTGAGTACATAAGCAATTACACTTCATTATATAACATTGTCTATAAAGTGAAGAATGTGCAGCTTAAAAGAAACGAAGTAATCTGAGTACATAACTCTAAATACACTTCATTATATTACATGGATATAAAGTGGCAAATGTGCAGCTATAAGACACGTCGTTCTGATTACATACACTAATTACACTTCATTAAATTACATTGTTAAATAAAGCAAAACTGTTCCGCAATAAGAAACGTATTCTGAGTACATAACGCTAATTACACTTCAATGTATTACCTGTATAGACAGTGGAAATGTGCTGCTAAAAGAAACGTAGTTCTGATTAGCATAACTCTAATTACAACTTCATTAAATATAACAATGACATCTATACGAAATGTGCCGCAATCAGAAACGTTAGTTTTTGAGTACATAACGACTAATAACACTTCATTATATTACATTTTAGATACAGCGGAAAATGTGCAGCTATAAGAAACGTATTCTGAGTACATAACGCAAATTACAACACTTTCATTATATTACATTGTCTATAAAGTGGAAAATGTGCAGCTATAAGAAAACGTAGTCTGAGTACATAACGCAAATTACACTTCATTATATTACAATGTTCTATAAAGTGTGAAAATGTGCAGCCTATAAGAAACTATTCAGATACATAACGCTTAATTACACATCATTATATTACATGTAAATAAAGTGGATAAATGTGCAGCTATAAAAACTAGTTCTGAGTACATAACTCTAATTACACTTCGATTATATTACATTGTCAATAAAGTGGAAAATGTGCAGCTATAAGAAACGTAGTTCTGAGTACATAACGCTAATTACACTTCATTATATTACATTGTATATAAAGCGGAAAATGTGCAGCAATAAAAACGTATTTCTGAGTACATAACTCTAATTAACCACTTCATTATAATACATTGACTTATAAAGTGAAAATGTGCAGCTATAAGAAACGTATTTCTGAGTACACTACATAACGCTAAATTACACTTCATTGTAGTACATTATATACAGTGTAAAATGTCCTGCTATAAAGAAACGTTACAAAAACAAGTTCTGAGATACAATAACTCTAATTACACTTCATTATATTACATTGACTATATAGCGGAAAAATGTGCAGCTATAAGAAAACGTATTTCTGAGTACAAAACGCTAATCTACACTTTCATTATATTACATTGTATATAAAGCGGAAAATGTGCAGCTATAAGAAACGTAGTTCTGAGTACATAACGCTAATTACACTTCATTATATTACATTGTCTATAAAGTGGAAAATGTTCACATAGAAACGTATTCTGAGTACATAACTTCAAATTACACTTCATTATATTACATTGTCTTATAAAGTGGATAATGTGCAGGTATAAGAAACGTATTCTAGTACATAACGCTAATACACTTCATTATATACCATTGTCTATAAAGTGGAAAATGTCAGGCTATAAGAAACGTAGTTCTGGTACATAACGCTAATTACACTTCATTATATTACATTGTATATAAAGTGGAAAATGTGCAGCTATAAGAAACGTAGTTCTGAGTACATAACGCTAATTACACTTCATTATATTACATTGTCTATAAAGTGGAAAATGTGCAGCTATAAGAAACGTAGTTCTGAGTACATCACCGAATTACACTTCATTATATTAAATTGCATATAAAGTGGAAAATGTGCAGCTATAAGAAGACGTAGTACTGAGTACATAACGCTAATTACACTTCATTATATTACATTGTCTAAAAATCGAAAATTTGCACTAAAGAAACGTAGTTCTGAGTACATAACGCTAAATACCCTTCATATATTACATTGTATATAAAAGTGGAAAATGTGCAGCTATAAGAAAACGTAGTTCTGCGTACATAACTCTAATTACACTTCATTATATTATAACATTTCTATAAAGGGAAAATGTGCAGGTATAAGAAACGTAGTTCTGAGTACATATGCTAATTACACTTCATATATTTAACATTGATTAAAAAAGTGGAAAATGTGCAGCTATAAAAAACGTAGTTTCTGAGGTACATAACGCTAATCACTTCATTAAAATACATGTAAATAAATGGAAAATGTGCAGCTATAAGAAACGTAGTTCTGAGTACATAACGCTAATTACACTTCATTATATACATTGTCTATAAAGCTGAACATTGCACATAAGAAACGTAGTTCTGATACATAACTCAAATTACATTTCATTATATTACATGTATAAAAAGTGAAATGTTGGCAGCTATAAGAAACATAGTTCTAGTTACATAACCTAATTACACATCATTATATTACATTGTCTATAAGCCGGAACAAGTTGCAGCTATAAGAAACGTAGTTCTGATACATAACTCTAATTACATTTTTCATTATCTTCCATTGTATATAAAGTGGAAAATGTGCAGCTATAAGAAACATAGTTCTGAGAACATAACGCTAAATATACACTTCATTATATTACAGTGTATATAAAGTTGAAAATGGCACTATAAGAAACGTAGTTCTGAGTACATAACGCTAATTACACTTCATAAATATTACATAGTATATAAAGTGGAAAATGGTGCAGCTATAAGAAACGTAGTTCTGATACATAACCTAATGCACTTCATTATATTACATGTCATATAAAGTGAAAATTTCAGCTATAAAAAACGGGGTAAGTTCTGAGTACATAACGCTGAATTACACCTTCATTATATTACATTGTCTATAAAGTGGAAAATGTGCAGCTATAAGAAACGTAGTTCTGAGTACATAACTCTAATTACACTTCATTATATTACATTGTCTATAAAGGGGAAAATGTGCAGGTATAAGATACGTAGTTCTGAGTACATAACGCAAATTACACTTCATTATATTACATTGTATATAAAAGTGAAAATGTGCAGCATAATAAACGTATTTCTGAGTACATACGCTAATACACTTCCTTATATTACATTGTCTATAAAGTGGAAAATGTGCAGCTATAAAGAAACGTAGTTCTGGATAACATAACGCTAATTACACTCATTATAGTACCTTGTCTATAAAGTTGAAAATGTGCAGCTAAAGACACGTATTCAGAGTACATAACGCTAATTACACTTCATTATATTACATTGTATATAAAGTGAAAAATGTGCAGCTATAAGAAACGTAGTTTTCTTAGTACAATAAACGGCAATTACCTTCATTATATTACATGGATATATAAAGTGGAAAATGTGCAAGCTATAGAAAACGTATTTCAGAGTAATAACACTAATTACACTTCATTATATTACTTGTATAAAAATGGAAAATTTGCCGCTATAAGAAACGTATTCTGAGTACATAACGCTAATTACACTTCCGTATATACATTGTATATAAATTGGAAAATTTTGCCGCTCTAAGAAACGTAGTTCTGATTACATAACGCTAATACAGCTTCATTATAATTACATTGTCTATAAAGCGGAACATGTGCAGTTATAAGAAACGTAGTTCTGATACATAAAACTCAAATTACACTTCATTAAATTAAATTGTATATAAAGTGGAAAAATTGCAGCTATAAGAACGTAGTTCTGAGTACATAACGCTAAATTACACTACATTATATACATTGTCTATAAACGAACATGATGCAGCTTAAGAAACTTAGTTCTAGTACATAACGCTAATTACACTTCATTATATTACATTGTCTAAAAATGGAAATGTGAGCAGCTAAAATCGTAGTTCCTGATACATAACTCAAATTACACTTCATTATATTACATTTTGTCTATACAAGTGGAAAATGTTGTAGCTATAATAAACGTATTTCTGAGTACATAACGCTAATTAACACTTCATTATATTAACATTGTATAAATAAAGTGAAAATGGTGCACTATAAAAACGTAGTGCTGAGTACATAACGCTAATTTACACTTCATTCATAATACATTGTATATAAAGTGGAAAATGTGCACTAAAAGAAACGTAGTTCTGAGTACATAACGGTTTCTAATTACACTTCATTATATTTAACTTGTCTATAAAGCGGCAAACAGTGCCCTAGAAGAAACTAGTCGAGTACATAACGCTAATTACACTTCATTATATTACATTGTATATAAAGCGGAACATGTGCAGCTATAAGAAACGTGGTTCTGAGTACATAACGCTAATTACACTTCATTATATTACATTGTCTATAAAGCGGAACATGTGCAGCTATAAGAAACGTAGTTCTGAGTACATAACGCTAATTACACATCATTATATTACATTGTATATAAAGTGGAAAATGTGGTAGCTATAAGAAACTTTAAGTTCTGAGTTCATAAATCTAATTACACTTCATTATATTACATGTATATAAAGTGTAAAAAGTGCAGCTATAAGAAGACTAAGTTTCAGAGTACATAACGCTAATTACACTTCATGTATTACATGAATAAACAGTGGAAAATGATCTGCTATAAGAAACGTAGTTCTGAGATATAAAACTCTAATTACACTTCATTTATAATTACATTTCTATATAGCGAAAAAGTGCACTATAAGAAACGTATTCTGAGTACATTAACGCTAATTACACTTTCATTATATTACATTGTCTATAAAGTGGAATGTGCAGCTATAAGAAACGTAGATCAGAGTACATAACGCTAATTACACTTCAATTAATTACAATTGGATATATAGTGAAAATAGCAGCTAAAAGCAACGTAGTTCTGAGTACATACCTCTAATTACACTTCATTAAATTACATTGTCCATAAACGGAACATGTGCAGCTATAAGAAACGTAGTTCTGCAGTACAAAACGCTAATTACACTTCATTAATTAATTGTCTATAAAGCGGAACATGTGCAGCTATAAGAAACTTAGTTTCTGTCTGATACATAATAACTCTAAGTACACTTCATTATATTACATTGTATATAAAGTTGAACATGTGCAGCTATAAGAAACGTAGTTCTGAGTACATAACTCTAATTACACTTCATTATATTACATTGTCTATAAAGTGGAAAATGTGCAGCAATAAGAAACGTCGTTCTGATTACATACGCTAATTTACACTTCATTAGATTACATTGTCTATAAAGTGGTAAATGTGCAGACTATAATAAACGTAGTTCTGATACAATAACGCTATTACACATTCATTATATTACATTGTCACAAAATGAAAAATGGTGCTGCTATAAAAGAAAAGTAGTTCTGAGTACATAACTCACAAATTACTACTTCATTATATTACATTGTATAAAAAAGTGGAAAATGTGCAGCTATACGAAACGTAAGATCTGAGTATCATAACGCTAATCTACTACTTCATTGTATTAACATTGTATATACAGTGGAAAATGTGCTGCTATAAAGAAACGTAGTTCTGAGTACATAACACTAATTAATCAATCTATCATTATATTACATTGTCTATAATAGCGCGGAAAATGTGGAGCTATAATAAACGAAGTTCTGAAGTACATAACTGCTAATTACAACTCATTATATTACAGATGTCAAAAAGGGAAAAGTGCAGGTATAAGAAACGTAGTTTCTGAGTACCTAACGCTAATTACACTTTCTTTATATTACATTGTATACACAGTGACAATGTGCAGGTATAATAAAACTAGTTCTTTCCTGAGTACATAAATCTAATTACACTTCATTATATTACATTGTATATAAAGTGGAAAATGTGCCAGGTATAAGAAACGTAGTTCAGATTTACATAACGCTAATTACACTTCATTATATTACAATGTATAAAAAGTGGAAAATGTTGCAGGTATAAGAAACTAGTTCCTGAGTACCTAACGCTAATACAGCTTCATTATAATACATTGGATAAAAAGAGGAAAATGTGCACAATAAAGAACGTAGTTCTGAGTACATAACTCTAAACTACACTTCATTTATATTACATTGTCTATAAAGCGAACATGTGCGCTATAAGAAACGTATTCTGAGTACATAACGCTAATTACACTTCAATTATAATACATTGCTATAAAAGCCGAACATTTTGCAGCTATAAGAAACGTAGTTCTAGTACATAACTCTAATTACACTTCAT
This sequence comes from Conchocele bisecta, assembly GCA_029237695.1. NCBI lineage: Eukaryota > Metazoa > Mollusca > Bivalvia > Lucinida > Thyasiridae > Conchocele > Conchocele bisecta. The sequence continues at coordinate 73,698,938 of CM055273.1, forward strand.
TATATTACATTGTCTAAAAGCGGAAAATGTGCACTAAAGAAAAGTAGTTCGATACATAATTCAAATTACACATCATTATATTACATTGTATAATAAATGGAAAATGTGCAGCTATAAAAACGTAGTTCTGAGTACATACCGCTAATTACACTTCATTATATTACATTGTATATAAAGGAAAATGTCACTCTATAAGAAACGTGTTCTGATACATAACGCTAATTACACTTCATTAAATTACATTTCTATAAACGCACATGTGCATTCTATAGAAAACTACGTTCTGAGTACATACCGCAATTACACATCATTATATTAACAGTGTATATACAGTGGAAAATGGTGTCTGCTATAAGAAACGTATTCTGAGTACATAACACAATTACACTTCATTATATACTTGTCTATAAAGCGGAAAATGTGCAGCCTATAAGACAACGTAATCTGAGTACATAACCTAATTAACACATCATTATATTTACTTGTATATAAAATGAAAATGTGCTGCTATAATCTGAGTACAGAACCTAATTACACTTCATTATATTACATTGTCCTATAAAGTGGAAATGTGCGGCTATAAGAAACGTAGTTTCGGAGTACATAACCTAATTACACTTCATTGTATTACATTGTATATACAGTGGAAAATGTTCTGCTATAAGGAACCTAGTGCTGATACATACTCTAATACACTTCCATTATATAACATTGTCTAATAGCGGAAAATTCAGCTATAAGAAACGTAGTATCTGAGTACATATCGCTATATTTAATTACACTTCATTATATTTACAATGTATATAAAGCGAAAATGGTGCAGCTATAAGAAACTAGTTCTGAGTACATAACGCTAATTACACTTCATTATATTATAGTGTCTATAAAGTGTAAAATGTGCAGGTATAAAGAAACGTAGTTCTGAGTACAAACGCTAATTACAACTCATTATATTACATTGTATAATAAAGTGGAAAATGTCAGCTATAAGATACTGTTTCTGAGTACATAACGCGAATTACACATCATTATATTACATTGTCTATAAAGCGAAAATTGTGCAGCTATAAGAAACTAGTTCTGAGTACATAACGCTAATTACACTTCATGAAATTACATTGTATATACAGTAGAAAAGTGCAGCTATAAGAAACGTAGTTCTGATACATAACTCTAATTACACTTCATTATATACATTTATATAAATGGAAAAATGTGCTGTCTAAAAGAACCGTTAGTTCTGAGTAAAACATATCACTCTAATTACACTTCATTATATTACATTGTATATAAAGTGGAAAATGTGCTAGCCTATAAGAAACGTATTTCAGAGTACCATAACGCCAATTAACACTTCCATTATATTACATTGTCTATAAAGTGAAAATGTGCACTATAGAAACGTATTTTCTGAGTACCTAACTCTAAATACTCTTCATTATATTACATTGTCTATAAAGTAACAAATGTGCAGCTATATTAACCTAGTTCTGAGTACATAACGCTAAAATACACTTCATTGTATTACATTGTATATACAGTGGAAAATGTCTGCTAATAAGAAACGTATTCTGAGAACAAAACTCTAATTACACTTCATTATATTTCATTTAGTAAAATAGGAAAATGTGCAGCTATAAGAAACGTAGTTCTGAGTAACATAACGCTAAATACACTCATAGTATTACATTGTATATACAGTGGAAATGTGCTGCTATAATATACGAAGTTCTGAGTACATAACTCTAAATTACATCTCATTATATACAAATGTCTATAAAGTTGAAATTGTGCAGCTATACGAAACGTAGTTCTTGAGTACATAACTCTAAATCACGTCATTGTATTACCATTGTATATACAGTGAAAATTTCTGCTATTAAGAAATACTTAGTTCTGAGTACATAACACTAATTACACTTCATTATAGTACATTGTATATAAAGTGAAATGTGCAGCTATAAGAAACGAAGTTTCTGAGTACATAACCGAATACACTTCATTGTATTACATTTATATAAAGTGGAAAATGTGCTGCTATAAGAAACGTAGTTCTGAGTACATAACTCTAATTACACTTCATTATATTACATTGTCTATATAGCGGAAAATGTGCAGCTATAAGAAACGTAGTTCTGAGTACATAACGCTAATTACACTTCATTATATTACATTGTATATAAAGCGGAAAATGTGCAGCTATAAGAAACGTAGTTCTGAGTAACATAAACGCTAATTACACTTCATATATTTACAATGTCTAGAAAGTGAAAAATGTGCACTATGAGAAACGTAGTTCTGATACATAACGCTAATTAACACTTCATTATATTACATTGTATATAAAGTGGAAAATGTGCAGCTAAAGAAACCGTAGTTTCCTGAGTACATACTCTAATTACACTTCATTATATTACATTGTCTTAAATTGGAAAATGTGGCAGGTATAAGAACACGTAGTTCAGAGACATAACGCAAATTACACTCAATGTATTACAATTGTATTATACATGGAAATGTGCTGCTATAAGAAACGTAGTTCTGAGTACATAACGTCTAAATAACACGTCATTATATTACAATGTATATAAAGTGGAAAAATGTGCAGCTATAAGAAACGTAGTTCTGAGTTACCATAACGCTAATTACACTTCATTAATAATACATGTCTATAAAGCGAACATGTGCAGCTATAAGAAACGTAGTTCTGAGTACATAACGCTAATTACACTTCATTATATTACATTGTCTATATAGCGGAATATGTGCAGCTATAAGAAACGTAGTTCTGAGTACATAACGCTAAATTACACTTCCTTATATTATCATTTCTATATAGAGGAAAATGTGCAACTATAAAAACGTATTCAGAGTACATAACGCTAATTACACTTCATTGTATTTACATTTATATACATGGAAATGTGCTGCTAAGAAGAAACGAAGTTCAGAGGTACATCAACTCTAAATTAACACTTCATTTAAATTACATTGTCTATATAGCGGAAAAGTGCAGCTATAAAAACGATTCTGTGTACATAACGCCTAAATTACACTTATCATTATATTACATTGTATATAAAGTGGAAAATGTGCAGCTATAAGAAACGTAGTTCTGAGTACATAACGCTAATTACACTTCATTGTATTACATTGTATATACAGTGGAAAATGTGCTGCTATAAGAAACGTAGTTCTGAGTACATAACTCTAATTACACTTCATTATATTACATTGTCTATATAGCGGAAAATGTGCAGGTATAAGAAACGTAGTTCTGAGTACATAACGCTAATTACACTTCATTATATTACATTGTATATAAAGTGGAAAATGTGCAGCTATAAGAAACGTAGTTTCTGAGTACATAACGCTAATTACACATCATTATATTACATTGATCTAAAGTGGAAAATTTGCAGCTATAAAAACAGTTCTGAGTACAATAACGCTAATTACACTCATTATATTACATTGTCTATAAACTGGAAAATTGCACCTATAAAAACGTAGTCTGATACATAGACGCTAATTTAACACTTCATTATATACATGTCTATAAAGTGGATAAATGTGCAGCTATAAGAAACTAGTTCTGAGTACATAACGCAAAATAAAACCACTTCAATATAATACATTGTAATAACGGAAAATGTGCAGCTATAAGGAAACGTAAATCTGATACACATCGCTAATTACACTTCATTAATATTCCAATGTAAATATAAAGGGAAAATGTGCAGCTGATAAGCAACTAGTTCTGAGTACATAACGCTAATTACACCTTCATTATATTACATTGTATATAAAGTGGAAAATGTGCAGCTATAAGCAAAGTATTCTGAGTACATACGCTAATTACACTTCATTATATTACATTGTCTAAAAAGTGAAAAATTTGCGATCTATAATAAACGTATTTCAGATTACATAACGTTAACTAATTACACTTCATTATATTAAATTGTAATAATATAAAGTGGGAAAATGTGCAGCTATAAGAAACGTAGTCTTCTGAGTACATAACTCCTAATTACACTTTCCTATATATTAACATTGTCTATAAAGTGTAAAATGTTGCCAGGTATAGATACAGTTCTGAGTACATCACGCTAATTAAACTTCATATATAACACTTGTAATATACATGAAAATGTGCTGCTATAAGAAACTAGCTTCTGAGTACATAACTCTAATTACACTTCATTAGATTACATTTTGTCTATAACTAAAAAGTTCAGCATAAGAAACGTAGTTCTGAGTACATAAACGCTAATTACACTTCATTATATACATTGTTATATAACGCGGAAAATGTGCAGCTGATAAGAAACGTAGTACTGCGTAATAACGCTAATTACACTTCATTTATTACATTGTCTATAAAGTTGAAAATGTGGCAGCTATTAAGAAACGTAGTTCGTAGTACATAACGCTAATATACACTTCAATATATACATTGTCTATCAAGTGGAAAATGTGCACTATAAGAAACGTAGTTCTGATACATAACGCTAATTACACTTCATTATATTACATTGTATATAATGTGGAAAATGTGTAAGCTATAAGAAACGTAGTTCTGAGTACATAACCTAATTACACTTCATTATATTACATTGTATATAAAGCGGAAAGGTGCATCTATACGAAACGTAGTATCTGATACATAACGCTAAATACACTTCCATTATATTACATTGGATATAAAGTGGACAATGTGCACTATAAAACCGAAGTTCTGAGTACATAACCTAATTACAACTTATACCTTCATTATCTTACATTGTCCTATAAAGTGGAAATTTGCAAGTATCAGAAACGTAAGTTCTGATACAAACTCTAAATACACTTCATTATAATTACATTGTTAATATAAAGTGGAAACATGGTGCATCTTAAGAAACGTAGTTCTGAGTACATAACGCTAATTCCACTTCATTTATATTACAATGTCTATAAAGTGGAAAACTGTGCAGCTATACAGAAAAAGTAGTTCTGAGTAAAATAACGCTAAATACACTTCTTATATTACATTGTAAAGAAAAGTGGAAAAAGTGCAGCTATAAGAATCGTATTATCTAGTAACAAAACTAGCTAATTAACACTTCTTAAATTACCATTTATATAAAGTGGAAAAATGAGCAGCTATAAGAACGAGTTCTGAGTACATAACGCTAATTACACTTCATTATAATACATTGTCCAATACAGCGGAACATGTGCAGCTATAAGAAACGTAGTTCTAGTACATAATTCTAATTACACTTCATTATATTACATTGTATATAAAGTGGAAAATGTGCAGCTATATTAAACGTAGTTCTGAGTACAAACCTAATTACACATTCATTATATTACATGTCTACTAAAGCTAAAAATGTGCAGCTATAAAGAAACTGTAGATTCTGATGTACATAATACTAATTACACATCATTATATTAACATTGTATATAAAGATGAAAATGTGACACTAAAGAAAACGAAGTTCCGAGTAACATAACGCTAATTACACTTCATTAATATTACATTGTCTATAAAGTGGAAATTTGCAGCTAAAAGAAACTAGTGCTAGAGAACATAACGCTATTTACACTTCATATATTACATTGTATATAAAGTGGAAAATGTCAGCTATAAGAAACGTATTCCTGAGTACATAACCTAATACACTTCATTATATTACATTGTCCTAAAAAGTGAAAATGTGCAGCTATAAGAAACGTAGTTCTGAGTACATAACGCTAATTACACTTCATTATATAAGCATGTCTATATAGTGGAAAATGATGCAGCTATAAGAAACGTAGTTCCTGATACATAACGCTAATTACCACTTATTATATACACTTGTCTATAAAAGTGGAAAATGTGCATCTATAAGAAACGTATTCTGGAGTACATAACCTTAAAGCTAATTCACTTCATTAATATTACATTGTATATAAAAGTGAACAATGTGGCAGGTATAAGAACGTAGTTCTGAGTACAATAACGCTAATTACCACTTCATTTATTACATTGAAATATAAAGTGGAAAATGTGCCGCTATAAGAAACGTAGTTCTGAGTCCATAACGCTAATTAAACCTTCATTAAATTCCATAGTCCTATAAAGTGGAAAATGTTCAGCTATAAGAAACGTATTCTGAAGTACATAAGCTAATTACACTGTCATTATAATACATTGTATATAAAGTGAAAATGTGCATCCTAATAAGAAACCTAGTCTGAGTACATAACTCTAATTACACTTCATTATATTACATTTCATAAGCGGAAATGTGCAGCTAGAAAGAAAACTAGTTTCTGAGTACATAACCTAATTACACTTCAATATTCGACATTGTCTATATAGCGGAAAATGTGCAGCTATAAAGAAACGTATTCAGAGTACATATACGCTAATTACACTTCCATTGTATTACATTGTATATACAGTGGAAACTGTCTGCTATAATATACGTAGTTCTGAGTACATAACTCTAATTACACTTCATTATATTACATTTCAATATACGGAAAAAGTCATCTATGAAGAAACGTAGTTCTGAGTACATAACGCTAATTAACACTTCTTTATATAACATTGTATATAAAGCGGAAATGTGCAGCTATAAGAAACTAGTTCTGAGTACATAACTCTAATTACACTTCATTATAATACATTGTCTATACAGCGGAAAAAGTGCAGCTATAAGAAACTTAGTTCTGATACATAACCTAATTACACTTCATTATATTATATTTGGTCTATAAAGTGGAAAATGTGCAGCTATAAGAAACGAGTTCTGATACATAACTCTAATTAACACTTCATTAATATTCCATTGTCTATATAGCGAAAAAGTGCAGCTAAAAGAAACGTAGTTCTGATTACATAACGCCTAATTACACTCATGTATTACATTGTATATACAGTGGAAGATGTGCTGCTATAAGAAACGTAGTCTGAGTACATAAACTCTAATTACACTTCATTATATTACATTGTCTATATAGCGAAAATGTCAGCTATAAGAAACGTATCTGAGTACAATAAACGCTAAATACACTTCATTATATTACTTGTAATAAACGAAAATGTGCAGCTATAAGAAACGTAGTTCAGGAGTACATAACCGCTAATTACACTTCATTATATTACATTGCTATAAAGTGGAAATGTGCAGCTATAAAGAAACGTATTCTATACATAACGCAATTACACGTTCATTATATTATATATGTACATAAAGTGGAAAATGTGCAGCTATACGAAACGTAGTTCTGAGTACATAACTCTAATAACCGTCATTATATTACATTGTCTAAAAACGGAACAATTGTCATCTATAAGAAACTAGTCTGAGTACCTAACTCTAATTACACTTCATTATATTACATTGTATATAAATGGAAATGTGCAGACAATAAAAACCTAGTTCTGAGTACATAAAACGCAATTACAACACTTCATTATATTACATTGTATATAAAGTGCAAAATGTGCAGCTATAAGAAACGTAGTTCTGAGTACATAACGCTAAATACACTTCATTGTATTACATTGTATATACAGTGGAAAATGGCTGCTATAAGAAACGTATTTCTGAGTAACATAACTCTAATTACACTTCAATATATTACATTGTCTATATAGCGGAAAATGTGCAGCTATAAGAAACGTAGTTCTGAGTACATAACGCAATTACACTTCATCTATAATTACATTGTATATAAAGCGGAAAAATGTTAGCATCTAAAGAAACGTAGTTTCTGGAGTAGATAACGCTAATTACACTTCATTATATTACATTTTCTATAAAGTTGAAAATGTGCAGCTATACGAAACGTGTTCTGAGTACATAACGCTAATTTAAAAAACACTTCATTATATTACATTGTTATATAAAGCGAAAATGTGCAGCTATAAGAACACGTAGTTTCTGAATACATAACGCTAATACACTTCATTATATTACATTTGTCTATAAAGTGGAAAATGTGCAGCTATAAAAACGAAAGGTTCTGAGTACATAACGCTATTACACTTCATTATAATACATTTATTAAAGTGGAAAATTGCAGCTATAAGTAACTTAGTTTCTGAAGTACATAACCTAATTACACTTCTTATATAACATTGTCGATAAAGTGGAAAATGTGCAGGTATAAGAAACGTATTCTGAGTACATAACGCTAATTACACTTCATTAAATTACATTGTATATAAAGTGGAAACTGTGCAGCTAAATAAACGTAGTTCTGAGTACATAAACTCTAAATCACTTCATTATATTACATTGAATAAAAATGGTAAAATGTGCAGCTAATAAGAAACGTAGATCTGAGTACCAAACCTCAAATAACATCATTAAATTACCTTTGTCTCTCAAGGGAAAAAGTGCAAGGAATACCCACGAAAGATTCTAGAGTACATAACGCATTACACATTCAAAATCAAACATTGTATATAAAGATTGATAAATGTGCACTATTAAGAAACGTAGTTCTGAGTACATAACGCTCATTACACCCATCATTAAATTAACATTGTCATAAAGTTGAAATGTCAGCTATAATACACGATAGTTACTGAGTACATAACTGCTAATTACACTTCTTAACTTACATTGTATATAAAGTGGAAAAATGTGCAGCTAAAAGAAACGTAGTTCTGAGTACATAACGCTAAATACACATCATTGTATTACATTGTCTATAAATTGCAAAATGTAGCAACTTATAAGAAACGAATTTCAGAGAACATAACGCTAAATACACTCCATTATATTACATTGTCTATAAAGTGCAAAATGTGCAACTATAAGAAACGTAGTTCTGAGTACATAACGCTAAATACACTTCATTATATTACATTGTCTATAAAGTGCAAAATGTGCAACTATAAGAAACGTAGTTCTGAGTACATAACGCTAAATACACTTCATTATATTACATTGTCCTATAAAGTGCAAAATGTGCACTATAAGAAACTAAGTTCTGTATTAAATAACGCAAAATACACTTCATTATACTACATTGTTATAAAAGTGCAAAATGTGCCAACTATAAGAAACTAGTTCTGAGTACATAACGCTAAATACAACACTTCTTATATTACATTGTCTAAAAAGTGCAAAATGTGCAGCTATAAGAAACAGTTCTGAGTACATAACGCTAATTACACTTCATTATATTACTTGTCTATAAAGTCAAAATGTGCAACTATAATAAACGTAGTTCTGAGAGTACATAACTCTACATTAAACTTCATTATATTACATTGTCTATATAGCGGAAAATGTGCAGCTATAAGAAACCCCGTAGTTTTTTTTCTGATACATAACTCAAATTACAACTTCAATATATTACATTGTATATAAAGCGGAAAATGGTGCAGCTAGTAAGAAACGTAGTTCTGATATATAATGCTAATTACACTTCATTATAGTACATGTCGATAAAGTCGGAAAATGTGCAAGCTATAAGAAACGTAGTTCTGAGTACATAACGCTAATTACACTCATTATATAACATTGTCTATAAAGTGGAAAATGTGCAGCTAATAAGAAACGTAGTTCTGATTACAATAACGCTAATTTACACTTCATTATATTACATTGTATATACAGATGGAAATGTGCATCTATATCGAAACGTAGTTCTAGTACATAACACTAATTACACTTCATTATATTATCCATTTGTCTATAAATGGAAAATGTGCAGGGTATAAGAAACGTAGTTCTGAGTAAATCAAGATAATACACTTCCTTATATTACATTTGTATATAAAGTGGAAACAGTGCAGCTATAGAAACGTATTTCTGATAACATAACGCCTAATTACCTTCATTATATTAAATTGTCTATAAAGAGGCAAATGTTGCACTAAAAGAAACTAGTTCTGATAAATACGCAATTACACTTCATTATATTACATTGTATAAAAGTGGAAAATTGCAGTCTATAAGAAACGTAGTTTTCTGAGTACATAACTGCCTAATTACACTTCATTCTATTACATTGTATATCAAGGAAAATGTGTTCAGCTATAAAGAAACGTAAGTTCTGAGTACATAACGCTAATTACACTTCATTATATTACATTGTCTATAAAGCGGAACATGTGCAGCTATACAGAAAACGTAGTTCTGAGTACATAAATCCTAATTACACTTCATTATATATACATTGTATATAAAGTGGAAAATGTGACTATAAGAAACGTATTTCTTAGTACATAAAGCTAATTACACTTCATTATAATACATTGTCTATAAAGCGTAAAATGTGGCAAGCTATAAAAAACGATAGTTCTGAGTACTAATTCTAATTACACTTCATTAAATTACATTGTAATATAAAGCGGAAAATGTGCAGCTATAAGAAACGTAGTTCTGAGTACATAACGCTAATTACACTTCATTATATTACATTGTCTATAAAGTGGAAAATGTGCAACATAAACAGAAACGTAGTTCTGAGTACATAACGCTAATTACCCTTTCATTATATTACATTGTCTATAAAGTGGAAAATTGCAGCTATAAGAAAACGTAGTTCTGAGTACAGAACGCTAATTACACTTCATAATATAACATTGTTATATAAAGTGGAAAAGTGCAGCTATAAGAAACTATTCTGAGTACATAACTCTAATTAACTCATTATACTACATTGTCTATAAAGTGGAAATGTGCAGGTATAAGAAACGTAGTTCGAGTACATAACGCTAATTACACTTCATTTATATTACAATTGTATAAAAAGCGAACATGTGCAGCTAAAAAAACGTAGTTCTGAGTACATAACTCTAATTACACTTCCATTATATTACATTGTATAAAAAGTGGAAAATGTGCAGCATAAGAAACTAGTTTCGGAGACATAACGCTAATTTACACTTCATTTTAATTACACTTGTCTATAAAGTGGAAAATGTGCAGCTATAAGAAACGTAGTTCTGAGTACATAACGCTAATTACACTTCATTATATACAATGTCTAAAAGCGGAAACATGAGCACAATAAGCAACTAGTTCTGATTACATAACTCTAATTACCAACTTTCATTATATTACAATGTATATAAAGTAATGGAAAATGTGCAGCTATAAGAAACATAGTTCTGAGTACATAACGCTAATACACATCATTATATTACAATGTATATAAAGTGCAAAATGGTTCAACATAAGAACGTAGTTCTGAGTACATAACTCTAATTCCACTTCATTATATTACATTGTCTATAAAAGTGGAAATTGTTGCAGCAATAAGCAAACGTAGTTCTGAGTACATAACCGCTAATTACACTTCATTATATTACATTGTATATAAATAGTTAAGTGCAGCTATAAGAAACGTAGTTCTGAGTACATAACGCTTAATTACACTTCAGTAATATTACATTGTATAAAAAGAGGAAAATGTGCAGCTATAAGAAACTAGTTCTGAGTACATAACTTTAATTACACTTCATAATATTACATTGTATATAAAGTGGAAAATGTGCAGCGATAAGAAAACGTAGTTCTGAGTACATAACTCTAATTACACTTCATTATATTACAATTTATATAAAATGAAAATGTGCAGCTTATAAGAAACGTAGTCTGAGACATAACTCTAATTACCCTTCTTATAGTACATTGTATATAAATGGGAAAATGTGCAGCATAAGAAAACGTAGTTCTGATTACATTCTCTAATTACACTTCTATTATATTACATTGTAATAAAGTGGAAAATGTGCAGAATTCCTATAAGAAACGTAGTTCTGAGTACATAACGCTTAATACACTTCATATCATACATTGTCTATAAAGCGAAAATGTGCAGCTATAAGAAACGTAGTTCTGAGTACATAACTCTAATTACACTTCATTATATTAACATTGTATATAAAGTGTAAAATGTGCAGAGCTAAAGAAACGTAGTTCAGAGTACAAAACGCTAAATACACTTCATTATACTACATTGTATATAAAGTGACAATGTGCAGCTAAAGAACGTAGTTCTGAGTACATCACGCTAATTACCACTTCATTATAATTACATTTCTATAAAGCGGACATGTGCAGGCATAAGAAACGTAGTTCTGAGTACATAACTCTAATTACACTCATTTATTACAATGTCCTAGTAATAGTGGAAAATGTGCAGCTATAGAAACGTATGTTCTGAAGTACATAACGCTAAATAACACTCATTATAGTACATTGCATATAAAGTGGGAAAATGTGCAGCTATAAGATACGTAGTTTTGAGTACATAACTCTAATACACTTCATATATACTTGTATATAAAGCGGAAAATGTGCTCAGCTGTAAGAAACGTTAGTTCTGAGTACATAACGCTAATTACACTTCATTATATTAACATTGTCTATAAAGTGAAAATTTGCAGCCAATAAGAAACGTACGTTTTCTTGAGTACATAAACTCTAATTACAACTCATTATTTACAGACATTGAATATAAATGGAAAATGGGCAGCTATAAAGAAACGTAGTTCTGAGTACATAATAACCTAAATACAAACACTCATATATACATTGTCTATAAAGGAAAATGTGCAGTGTATAAGAAAACGTAGTTCTGAGTACTAACGCAATTTCACCTCATATATTACATTGTATATAAAGTGGAAATGTTGCAGCTATAATGAAAACGAAGTTCTGATACATAACTCTAATATCACTCATTATATTACATTGTCTATAAAGGTGGAAATGTGCAGCAATACAAAACTCGTTCTGAGTACATAACGCTAATTACAACATTCATTATATTAATGTATAAAAACTGGAAAATGTGCAGGTATAAGAAACGTAGTTCTGAAACAGTAACTCTAATTATACACTTCATTATATTACATTGTCAATAAAAGTGGAAAATGTGCAGCTATAATAAAGAAACGTAGTTCTGATACATAACGCAATTACACTTCAGTATATTTACAATTTGTCTATAAAGTAGAAAATGTGCAGCTATAAGAAACGTAGTTCTGAGTACATAACGCTAATTACACTTCATTATATTACATTGTATATAAAGTGGAAAATGTGCAGCTATAAGAAACGTAGTTCTGAGTACATAACGCTAATTACACTTCATATATTACATTGTATATAAAGAAAATGTGCAGCTATAAGAAACGTAGTTCTGAGTACTAACTCTAATTACTTCATTATATTACATTGTCTATAAAGTGGAAAATGTGCATATAAGAAACCTAGTTCTGAGTACATAACGCTAATTACACTCATTATATTACATTGTCATAAAGTGGAAAATGTGCAGCTATAAGAAACATATTCTGAGTATAACGCTAATTACACTTCATTATATTAACATTGTATATAAAGTGGAAAATGTGAGCTATAAACGTATTCTGATACATAACGTAAATTACACTTCATTATATTATTGTATATAAAGTGGAAAATGTGCAGCTATAAGAAACGTAGTTCTGAGTACATAACGCTAATTACACTCATTATATTACATTATATAAAGTGGAAAAGTGCAGCTAGAAACGTGTTCTGTACATAACGCTAATTACATTCATTATATTACATTGTCTATAAAGTGGAAAATGTGCAGCTATAAGAAAGCGTAGTTCTGAGTAAATAACGTAATTACATTCATTATATTACATTGTATATAAAGTGGAAAATGTGCAGCTATAAGAAACGTAGTTCTGAGTACATAACGCTAATTACACTTCATTATATTACATTGTATATAAAGTGGAAAATGTGCAGCTATAAGAAACGTAGTTCTGAGTACATAACGCTAATTACACTTCATTATATTACATTGTCTATAAAGCGGAAAATGTGCAGCTATAAGAAACGTAGTTCTGAGTACATAATTCTAATTACACTTCATTATATTACATTGTATATAAAGTGCAAAATGTGCAGCTATAAGAAACGTAGTTCTGAGTACATAACTCTAATTCCACTTCATTATATTACATTGTCTATAAAGTGGAAAATGTGCAGCTATAAGCAACGTAGTTCTGAGTACATAACGCTAATTACACTTCATTATATTACATTGTATATAAAGTGGAAAATGTGCAGCTATAAGAAACGTAGTTCTGAGTACATAACGCTAATTACACTTCATTATATTACATTGTATATAAAGTGGAAAATGTGCAGCTATAAGAAACGTAGTCTGAGTACAAACGTAATTACACTTCATTATATTACATTGTATATAAAGTGGAAAATGTGCAGCTATAAGAAACGTAGTTCTGAGTACATAACTCTAATTACACTTCATTATATTACATTGTATATAAAGTGGAAAATGTGCAGCTATAAGAAACGTAGTTCTGAGTACATAACGCTAATTACACTTCATTATATTACATTGTATAAAGTGGAAAATGTGGATCTATAACAAACGTATTCTGAGTACATAACGCTAATTACACTTCATTATATTACATTGTATAGCGGAAAAAAAAAACATGTGCAGCTATAAGAAACGTAGTTCTGAGTACATAACTCTAATTACACTTCATTATATTACATTGTCTATAAAGCGGAACAAGTGCAGCTATAAGAAACGTAGTTCTGAGTACATAACGCTATTACACTTCATTATTACATTGTATAAAGTGCAAAATGTGCAGCTATAAGAAACGTAGTTCTGAGTACATAACTCTAATTACACTTCATTATATTACATTGTCTATAAAGTGGAAAATGTGCAGCTATAAGCAAACGTAGTTCTGAGACATACGCTATTACACTTCATTATATTACATTGTCTATAAAGTGGAAAATGTGCAGCTATAACAACTGAGTGCTGATACATAACGCTAATTACACTTCAGTATATACATTGTGAAAATTGCCGCTATAAGAAACGAAGTTCTGAGTACATAACGCTAATTACACTTCATTATACATTGTATATAAAGTGGAAAATGTGCAGCTATAAGAAACGTAGTTCGAGTACATAACGCTAATTTACACTTCATTATTTACTTGTCTATAAAGCGGAACATGTGCATATAAGAAACGTATTCTGAGTACATAACTCTAATTACACTTCATATACATTGTATATAAAGTGGAAAATGTGCAGCTATAACATAGTTCTGAGTACATAACGCTTAAATTACTTCATTATATTACATTGATATAAATCAAAATGTGCAGCTATAAGAAACGTAGTTTCTGAGTACATAACTCTAATTACACTTCATTATATTACAGTCTATAAAGTGGAAAATGTGCAGCTATAAGCAACGAGTTCTGAGTACATAACGCTAATTACACTTCATTATATTACATTGTATATAAAGTGTAAAAGTGCAGCTATAAAAAACGTATTTCGAGTACTAACGCTAATTACAATTATATTACATTGAATATAAAGTGGAAAATGTCAGCTATAAGAAACGTAGTTCTGAGTACATAACTTAATTACACTTCATATTACATTGTATAAAGTGGAAAATGTGAGCTATAAGAAACGTATTCTGTACATAACTCAATTACACTTATTATATTACATTGTATAGTGGAAAATGTGCGATATAAGAAACGTATTCTGATACATAACGCTAATTACACTTCATTATATTACATTATATAAAGTAAAATGTGCAGCTATGAGAAACGTAAGTACATAGTCTAACTAATTACACTTCATTATACATTGATATAAAGCACTATAAGAAACTAGTTCTGTACATAACGCTTAATTACACTTCATTATATTACATTGATATATAAGTGGAAAATGTGCAGCTATAAGAAACGTAGTTCTGAGTACATAACGCTAATACACCTATTATATTACATTGCTATATAGCGGAACATGTGCAGCATAAGAAACGTATTTCTGAGTACATAACTCTAATTACACTTCCATTATATTACATTGTATATAAAGTGAAAATGTGCAGCTATAAGAAACTAGTTCTGATACATAACGCTAATTACACTTCATTATATTACATTGTCTATAAAGTGGAATGTGCAGCTAGAAACGTAGTTCTGAGTACATAACTCTAATTACACTTCATTATATTACATTGTCTATAAAGTGGAAAATGTGCAGCTATAAGAAACGTAGTTCTGATACATAACTCTAATTACACTTCATTATTTACTTGTATATAAAGTGGAAAATGTAGCTATAACGTAGTTCTGAGTACATAACGCTAATTACACTTCATTATATACATTGTAAAGCGGGAAATGTGCAGCTATAAGAAACGTAGTTCTGAGTACATAACGCTAATTACACTTCATTATATTACATTGTATATAAAGTGGAAAATGTGCAGCTATAAGAAACGTAGTTCTGAGTACTAACTCTAATTACACTTCATTATATACATTGTATATAAAGTGGAAAATGTGCAGCTATAAGAAACTAGTTCTGATACATAACGCTAATTACACTTCATTATACATTGTATATAAAGTGGAAAATGTGCAGCTATAAGAAACGTAGTTCTGAGTACATAACTCTAATTGCACTTCATTATATTAATGTGTATAAAAGTGGAAAATGTGCAGCTATAAGAAACGTAGTTCTGAGTACATAACTCTAATTACACTTCATTATATTACATTGTCTATAAAGTGGTAAAATGCAGCATAAGAAACGTAGTTTCTGAGTACATAACGCTAATACACTTCATATATTACATTGTTATAAAGTGGAAAATGTGCAGCTATAAGAAACGTAGTTCTAGTACTAACGCTAATTACACTTCATTATATTACATTGTATATAAAGTGGAAAATGTGCAGCTATAAGAAACGTAGTTCTGAGTACATAACTTCTAATTACACTTCATTATATTACATTGTATAAAGTGGAAAATGTGCAGCTATAAGAAATAGTTCTGAGTACATAACGCTAATTACACTCATTATATTACATTGTCATAAAGCGGAACATGTCAGCTATAAGAAACGTAGTTCTGAGTACTAACTCTAATTACACTTCATTATATTACATTGTATATAAAGTGGAAAATGTGCAGCTATAAGAAAACGTAGTTCTGAGTACATAACGCTAATTACACTTCATTATATTACATTGTATATAAAGTGGAAAATGTGCTGGCTATAACGTAGTTCTGAGTACATAACTCTAATTACACTTCATTATATTACATTGTCATAAAGTGGAAAATGTGCACTATAAGAAACGTAGTTCTGAGTACTAACGCTAATTACACTTCATTATATTACATTGTCTATAAAGTGGAAAATGTGCAGCTATAGAAACGTATTCTGAGTACATAACGCTAATTACACTTCATTATATTACATTGTCTATAAAGAAATATGTGCAGCTAATAAGAAACGTAGTTCTGAGTAAATAACGCTAATTACACTTATTATATTACATTGTCCTATAAAGCGGAACATGTCAGCTAAGAAACGTAGTTCTGAGTACATAACGCTATACACTTCATTATATTACATTGTATATAAAGTGGAAAATGTGCAGCTATAAGAAACGTAGTTCTGAGTACATAACGCTAATTACACTTCATTATATTACATTGTCTATAAAGTGGAAAATGTGCAGCTATAAGAAACGTAGTTCTGAGTAAATAACGCTAATTACACTTTATTATATTACATTGTATATAAAGTGGAAAATGTGCAGCTATAAGAAACGTAGTTCTGAGTACATAACGCTAATTACACTTCATTATATTACATTGTCTATAAAGCGGAACATGTGCAGCTATAAGAAACGTAGTTCTGAGTACATAACGCTAATTACACTTCATTATATTACATTGTCTATAAAGTGGAATGTGCAGCTATAAGAAACGTAGTTCTGAGTACATAATTGTAATTACACTTCATTATATTTACATTGTATATAAAGTGGAAAATGTGCAGCTATAAGGTAGTTCTGAGTCATAACGCTAATTACACTTCATTAATATTACATTGTATATAAAGTGGAAAATGTCAGCTATAAGAAACGTAGTTCTGAGTACATAACGCTAATTACACTTCATTATATTACATTGTATATAAAGTGGAAAATGTGCAGCTATAAGAAACGTAGTTCTGAGTACATAACTCTAATTACACTTCATTATATTACATTGTATATAAAGTGGAAAATGTGCAGCTATAAGAAACGTAGTTCTGAGTACATAACGCTAATTACACTTCATTATATTACATTGTAATATAAAGTGGAAAAATGTGCAGCTATAAGAAACTAGTTCTGATTACATAACTCTAATTGCACTTATTATATTACATTGTATATACAGTGGAAAATGTGCAGCTATAAGAAACGTAGTTCTGAGTACATAATCTAATTACACTTCATTATATTACATTGTATATAAAGTGGAAAATGTCAGCTATAAGAAACGTAGTTCTGAGACATAAACCAAATGCAACTTCATTATATTACATTGATATAAAGTAATACTATGAAAATTTAGTATAGCTAATACACTTATTAAATACGTGAGTCTGAAAGTACATAACTCTAATTACACTTCATTATATTACATTGTATAAAGTGGAACATGTGCAGCTATAAGAAACGTAGTTCTGAGTACATAACGCTAATTACACTTCATTATATTACATTGTATATAAAGTGGAAAATGTGCAGCTATAAGAAACGTAGTTCTGAGTACATAACTCTAATTGCACTTCATTATATTACATTGTATATAAAGTGGAAAATGTGCAGCTATAAGAAACGTAGTTCTGAGTACATAACTCTAATTACACTCATTATTATATTGTATATAAATGGAAAATGTGCAGCTATAAGAAACGTAGTTCTGAGTACATAACTCTAATTACACTTCATTATATTACATTGTATATAAAGTGGAAAATGTGCAGCTATAAGAAACGTAGTTCTGAGTACATAACTCTAATTACACTTCATTATATTATATTTGTATAAATAAAGTGGAAAATGTGCAGCTATAAGAAACGTAGTTCTGAGTACATAACTCTAATTACACTTCATTATATTATATTGTATATAAAGTGGAAAATGTGCAGCTATAAGAAACGTAGTTCTGAGTACATAACGCTAATTACACTTCATTATATTACATTGTATATAAAGTGGAAAATGTGCAGCTATAAGAAACGTAGTTCTGAGTACATAACTCTAATTACACTTCATTATATTACATTGTCTATAAAGCGGAAAATGTGCTGCTATAAGAAACGTAGCTGCACGTTTCCGCTGTATAGATATGTTTTACTCTATACTTCTCCACCATAACTCAAGTGTAATTATATGTAATGCAATGTAATTAGAGTTATGTACTCACAATTATCCCGTCAACACAGTGCGTATGTGCCGTGAAACACGGTGCCGTGAAACATTTTTGATATCCTGTCAATACAACCTAATCTCTGCGTATGAATATGTGCGGTGGCTGGGGTTATATTTTTGCATTGTACAGCCATTTGTAGGTGTTGACGGGATAAATAGAATAGTATGTTAGTTCCGTGAATGGGAAAACATATCTGGCGCGGCACGGAAACGGGATGTGCTCGGCAGAGCCTCGCCCATCCCGTTTCCTGAGCCTTGCCAGATATTTGTACCCATTCACAGCACTAACCTACTATTCTCTATCTATACTGCACGTAGACAATTTAATCTTTATTGGATTCGCTGTAACGAACATTCATATGGAACACATGTTGTAACGAACATTCATATGGAACACATGTTGTAACGAACATTCATATGGAACACATGTTGTAACGAACATTCATATGGAACACATGTAAACCGGATACCGATAAAATTACACCGATAAATCTTGATACGTTAGACATGTAACAATATAAGACGGAAGAAAGACGTGGTTTAACCCTCACACTGCTGAATTAAATTTTGTCGTCTGCTGTTTATGTTCTCTCCTCCAGTTTTCATAAAAACTTGATTTGACAGCATTTAAGAATCATTTCCAATGGAAATGATTCTGAAGTACTGTCAAACCATGTTTTTATTATTGAGAAAGAAGGCAAAGTATAAAGCAACAGCAGACGACAATGTTCGTGCTCAGCATTCTAAAGGTTAACATTTTGTTGGCATTTGTATAAAGGAGGAGAAACAACAGATCACACACACCATGCCCGTTATCGAAATGACAATACAGTGGAGGTGGCCAGGGTATCCGGTTTAGAGAGCTTCCACTGTAATTAAGCACTCCATGAACCGTATGTGTCACTTTCAATCATGAACAGAGTCGTTTCCGGTTTAGAGCGGCGCTAGACTAGTCTACTGTACTAGACTGGGAAGTATTTCTCCGTGATAATGTCATTCGGGTGAAATCAACTGTATGGGATCAATAAGTGGATGTTCATATTACCACTTATATGCCACAATGTACGCATTAAATAACTTGAATTTGACAACGGTATCCTACGGCAGCTTTAGAAGGACCTGTGCAATTCGCAATTCTTTTTCCATCTCGTTCCACGAGTTCATCTCGTAAATACATAAAACTCTACATATACTATTCTCTATAGTTTTCACAGTTTTGGGCTCAGTTTATCAGTTAAAGGTACACACCCACTCAGTAGGCACAAACTGTTCTTTCTATCAGAGACATCATCTGAGAAATTTTCTGACAAAATAAACATTCATTCACCATTACCCCTCATATTAATATTAATCAGACGTACATTTTCATACTGATATCAGGGGCGATAACCGTGTTTCATTAAAATACTAACGGAAATTACTATTTATTCTCTGTATTTATTTTCTGATGTGCAATGATCAGACTTTATAATCCGTTGAAAGTATTTTGTTTAGGTGACGGATTTAATTAGTATAAATAATTAAAAAATAGCATGCCTCATTTGCATATGAAAATAGCCTAATACCACCGCGCGTCTCTATGAGTAAAATAAATATTACTAAATGATTATATCCATATATCGGGCACTCGTATTTGTTAGAACTAGTGGAATAGTGACACAATTATACACTTATTTAATTCCCATAAAGAACATTGTGTGCATACTAAGTGGGCATACACCTTTACATTCTGTAAAATACAAATCAATACAGCAGCTAATATGAAATAGGCACTACCTATGACGGGCGACGTCCTACCAGTTATCCGGACAATCATTTTATCGGACAAATGAAAATACCTGTTAATGAAGCGCATTCTTTTGATCTGATATTGCAACGAATACATAAATGTCACGCAGCTGCTTGCCGTTTCCATGCCAGTATGATGAATATATCGCCGAGGTGAACATTTAGTAAAATGTAATGATAATATTCCCCAACTCTGTCCACAAGTTTTTTACAACAACAACAGTCGCGGGGGGGGGGGGGCACAATCGAGTGCGCCCATCACGTCATTGCCGAGTTGTTCTATAAATACAATAAATTCTATAAATATGGTGTTTTCCAAGAAGCAAAGGGTGACTGATTTTTCGACAGTACTACACAATGCTGTTTACACTGGTTTACGGGCGATAAACTTATGATTTCAATGTGAGAATAGAAGTTATAAGACTAGTATACGTTTGTCCGGATAACTGATTGTCAATGTTAATTTTCGGGCAATCTTACGAATGATGATCTGACCCAATTTTATGTGAGAAAGATGACACAGTTCGCTAAATAGTTTACATGAGCTGAGAAAGCAAGAACCGCGAATTGTTCTGTGAAAACTGAAAATGGGGTGTAAATATCAAACATATTCCGGAGGGCATACCGCCGGACCCACCTAGCAGTCTCCCCAGCTCCTCGTAACTGCTACGTTAAGAAAAATATTATAAAAACACTGCCATTTTTGTCGGATAATCTGGAGGATCCCTGTATAGTACATTAACAGCCTAGGGAGTTTCAAAAAGTAATTTATTCTAGAGAAAACGTATGGGTGGTAATGGGTTTGCACCATCACCGTACATTTGCCTCTGTATGCTGATTGAGAAAATATGCAACTTTCAGTCTCTAGTTCCGCAAGTGATCAGTTTTCGTGGAGATACCATATTTCAGTACTTTCAGTACTCTGATATATGAATAGCGGGCACTTGTAATTTTCAGAACTGGTGGAATAGTGACACAGTTATACACTGATTTAATTCCTATAAAGAACATGGTGTGTCTACTGAGTGGGCCGTATTATGTTTTAGTAGATCACATTCATTCAACTATATACTGTATGCACCATTGTGCTGTTTGCCAGAATAATTATGAATGCTTTATTGATTGAATGGCGAACAATGTAGATCCTGGTCATTCTGAGCGGGTACGCAGGCTAATACAGATGCACATAGTTGCGAACGGTAGCTCTAGCAATTAGGTACAGGATTAAATTGCAAGAGTTACCGTTCGCAACTAGGGTGTTCACTGTTCGTATAACCTATAAGCTCCATTTCAGCCACATATCAATTCAGCCACAGATGTTTTGTGTCTACAGGTTTAACTACACTAAATTAAGCAGATATTCATAGGCGGTGTAACCAAAGTTAGTCTGTAAAATATTGCACATCCTTTAGATCAAATATACGGAGCCCCATAGTTGGACATGGATTTATTTTTTATTAATTCGTTCCCACGAAATAACAATTCGTTCCCTCAATTTAACAATTCGTTCCCTCGAATTAATAATTAATTCCCACGATATAACAATTCGTTACCTCGACTTATCAATTCGTTCCCACGAAATGACAATTCGTTCCCACGATATAACAATTCGTTCCCACGAATTAACAATTCGTTCCCACGAATTAACAATTCGTTCCCGTGGGAACGAATTGTTATTTCGTGGGAACGAATTGTTAATTCGTGGGAACGAATTGTTTATTCGTGGGAACGAATTGTTATTTCGTGGGAACGAATTGTTAATTCGTGGGAAAGAATTGTTTATTCGTGGGAACGAATTGTTAAACTGAGGGAACGAATTGTTATTTCGTGGGAACAAATTAATAAAAAAAAAGAATTCTACGTCCCCTGCGGGTCTCCGTACATATACACCGTTTGCTTTCACAACCTGTTCAACTGGTGTACGTCACCGCCTACACTATATTCTTGCCAATATTTGTCCATTTCTTTATTACAAAACACTTGAATATTATGCTTGAAAGCAAACAGCTTGATTGTCGGAGCGTGAGCTGTGCAAAAGCTCAGGCACAGCCAATCGATCGTTTTGATTGCTAGTTGATATTGCCAATAGATGTTCAGAAACGTTAGTTTAAACATATTTTATTTGTATATTATTTACAAGTAATGCATCAATCATAGTAAATACAGAATTATACAAATGGGATTGGATTGAAAGCAAGCTTATATAAATCCTCTCCCTGAAACGTTCAACTTGACATCTGGGCAAAATGCTTCACACGCATGTTGTAACTTTGACATGAGTTTCCAGCAGTATAACCCGTCATATTCAACACACATCATTTAATTAGTTTAGGTGAACAAGTATGCTACATATCGACGCACACGTGTTTGGGAAAATATTCTTATAACCATTTACTTTCCTGTTATGGATACGCTGTTTACATGCCTTATAGAGAAAGTTAAGTCCATATTATTATTCATTATAATTTAATTTATTAATCTCCGGAATAAGGCGTTAGCTTTATATCTACATGATTATGTGTTTTGTCAACATTCACTGTTACGAGAGTGGGATAGCTGCTTGTTATAAGTTATCGCTTTCCTCACGTATATTGAATTTGCGACACTCATGTAGTCTATTTCACTAAACCTTGTAACATTATCTAGCAAAGTATACTTTGAAGGAGTAATCATTTGGGCCGCGCTCTGTGAAAACCAGCCTTAATGACAAGGTCATGAAAGGCTGAAAATAACGTCGCTCGCAAAGTTACGCATACATTTACCAACGTCACGTCGGATTTTGACACTTGGAATTGTTGCGTCATTGCAATAAGTTGTCCTATTTATAGCCGTACGCTTTACGGCTCACACATATTTTAATGTTGGATATGCGTGGCAGAATTGTACAGTTGTTTTCATAGTGGTTTTTTTCTTCGGTTTCCTTCAAGGTTATTTGATTCGATTATTTTTATACAAATGGGCATATTGCATTTATGATTTGTATGCTATATTATAAGTATATGGACGACTTGTGAAATGACATTTGAAACTAAATAACCATACGACCGGTATTTTTAGATAACACATAACGAATTCAGTATTATGTAATCATAATGCTAATATTTCTTTTAAACTTTATTTATATATTTATATAACAATTACAAAACGCGAGAACAATTGTAGTCGGCGTAGATGGAGGCGTCTGCATGTTTTTTTAATTTGGGTTGAAACCGGAATGCTCAAAGAAAACAAACGTATCCTGTCTGGCGACCACCATCAGATATCCATGTATTTACATATTGAGGATCGAACCCGGTACGCATGTGTGCGCTCTTTACTAATTATGCTATACGCTCCCGTTCACATTAGAGCGGGGTCGCGTGTTTTCGGCCGTCTAAGACGGAACCGTACACGCTGCACAAACCCAGTTCCGATGTTGGGATTTATTTATAGATTAGACTGCATTACGCATTTTGATGAGTAACGCTAACTTTCATTTGAACTTGACAAGCCTTAATATAATATCGATTTTCGAAATATGTAGACACACTATAAACGTAAATCTGCATTGAATTTCATGTATTCATGATGTAATTATGCGTGATCATATTTATGAAAGGTCTATGGAAAACGATTTAATTCATATTGGCAATATTTTCTGCACCGTTTGTCGCAAATTGAAAACTCACAGGGAAATGAACATGCGCAATAAAATATATCAACTTAGGTTTAAACGTGTTTACTGATGGGGGCGGTTAGTGGCGACGGTCGGTCAGACCCGCCCCGCTCTACGTGAAAGTGTGCCCGCAACCGTTACTTGTATTAAAGAAAATGTAAACAGTTGGCTCATTAACTGTGACACGTATTCTGGATAAAATTGGCCACGTATAGAACTGGGCCTAGGTCTTAATTCATTTGATTTACTGGTTCACCTGTCGAATATTTCGAAAATCAACATAAAATAAAATTTGGAAATTGTCAGAACAATAATCGTATCACAGAGAACAATGATGGTAGAGTATCGTCTGGAAATTTTAATTGATGGATTTACATTTATTGAGCATAGGCTGCTCAATAAATATAACTCCAATAATTGTTTACAGGAAAACGTTGTGTACTTACTAACATTTTAGTCGTACGAAGTCTAGTGAAACGGGCCCCAGGGACGTAGCCTACTGATTTGTATCTGTATCTGCAACCACTTACATGAACCTTCTAATGTCACGTCATTGTTAGCGACTATCAAAAATATCACATTGCATCAGCCGTACGATTGCCGTTTGATAACTGTTAACTATTATTGTAATTGATCACTTGTAAATATGGTTATATGAATGTATGGCATATATTTTACTAGTATTTTTGCAATCATTGCAGACCCTGGTCAGGCTGCGCAGATGCACAAGTCTCCAACATTTACAATTTTAAGAAGTCCTACTTTAGATCGTTGTTAATTTACTTACTACTAAACACTGGATGTCTGCGTGCTTTATTGTTTTTTTTAATCAAAGGGACGTTCTAGTCGGAGGCGTGTAAACCATATAAAGCAAATACCAGGGGCGGATCCAGGATTTCAGGTTAGGGCGGGGGGACTTCTTAATTGAAATAGTTTACTATATTTTCGAACTAGCACCGTTTGTTCGTCGACCAAGCGGAGCTGAGGAGACTGCCAGGTGGGTCCGGCGGTATGCCCTCCGGAATATTTTTGATATCTACACCCCATTTTGCTGCGTTATGGCGCATTTTAGAGCAAACATATCTTTACTCGCCAAATTTTAGGGGGTGCGCGCCGGGTTTTCACCTACGTGAAACCGCCCTGGAATACACAAATTCTATATTTGCAGATTCAACGCGTTTAAACTCAAACGAGACGCTTCAAACAAATGTCGCAATTCTGTGATCGGTACAAATTTAGTGTGTAAATCACTGACTTGATTATATAGTGTGCAGAAATGAATTCAAAATACATGTACGTACGCCACGGTGCTTTTTAGCATGGCTTGGTTGGCCACTCATTTCTTTGTTTGCAAAGGCGTTGAATGTACGTTTTCTGAAACGCAACAAAATTAAATTGCAAATTTCGTTATCAAATTAATTATTCCCGACGAGAGGATATACATATACATGCACCAGTACTATTATGCTTACTGCCGGTATTTTTATCAGAATATTTTGTAACAATTATACAATCATGTATGTCACATCGCCACATTTTCCCGACATTGACAGGTTTATGTACATGTATATATATTTGTTTTCAAATGGTAAACCCATTATCAAAAATTCAAACCGACACACATTTAAAAATTTTACAGTAATGGATAATTTTGCCCTGAATGTTTTGATTTTAACAACTATATATTCCACTTACTAAATAAATACGCATGCTGTCGGGCATCAGTCACGCAAATCCAAAAATATGAAGGAATCTACAGAGTACGGTTGATACATGCTTACATTTATAAAATTTGAAGAAACATATATAACAAAATCAGTACCGGCAGTAAATTCAAGGACAGGATAGAGACAATAACATTTTTAAGCGGATACACCTAACAATATCTGGCCTCTCGGTGTGGGGGCAGTGGCGCGGCGGTGGGCAGTCGAGGGAGTGGGGGTCAGTGCAGGATTTCCCCATAGACCTCCTACCTGCTAGTACGAGGTACATGTACACAAGACCGTCCGTCAGTCATATTGGCTACACAGGAAAACGTTCCTCCCGCTTTCTGAGATGTAAATTTAATTCCGAGAGTCGGGTATGGACAGTCCATTCTTAATTTGTTTAAAATTCCCCGGGGGTGTCCGACTACCCTCTAGACACCATTGGGTGCTGAAGTCATTGATATGTGCGGCCATAGGCCTATCCCAATTCTAACCAAATTCAGGTCATTTATTTCTACAGAAAAAAGTGCATTTGGTTCAATTACAATGTATCTTTCAGACGGTACATGTATATGCATAATCTGTGATAGTTGGCGATAGTAGCAAATTAAGAAGTCACATTTCGGCTAATTATTGATTTATCATTGATAGTGGTGCGTTTGGTTTGTTCACTACATGTACATATCATAGTTTTATTCTGTTCAATGTTTGATAGTATTCATAGTAACACTTGTAGATACATTTAGTGTAACTTATCAGCAAATACAGTTTACAGCAAGCACAGTCAATGAGTCTATGAACACGCATTTCTACTGTATGCTGTTGTGTTGCATTGTACAAACGTCAGCGTTTCAATAACGTCATTTTCTCGATGACGTTACTCTTTTTTCCATGCGTGATTCACATGGTGCTACAAAAAGTGAGATAAAACAAAATTTATGAAACGTATTTGCATTTTCTTTTCAGCATATTGTTTTGAAAGGTGTCCGCATCAAAAAATGTAAACAAGTGCAAATTGAAAATGTTGTCATTAAGGCTGGTTTTCACAGAGCGCGACCCATTTATTTTCCCCCGAAATGCATATAGAACTAACGACTGAATATATTTGATGATTAAAAAAGGATGCAGAAATATTATACTGAATTTATTACATTATCACAGCCAAAATGGCTGTGATAATGTAATAAATTCAGTATAATAAAAATTTATAAAATTATCCTTAAATTGAAAATGTCTCCCTCAAAGTATACTTTGCTAGATAAGTATACTTTGCAATGCTGGTGAAATGGGCTACAGATACGTATTTAACCCTTCAAACACTATATACCTCTTTTACGGTAGTGGGTTGGAAGCATGCGATTGGTAATTTAACGATCGGTATTCGTCTTTAACCGGAATCCCGACCGGATATCTGATTTGGGCCTCATACTTTTATGTACGTCTTTGGCTCTGGTATGTGAGAGGTGAATCTGGTTATATACCCCTTATATGAGTAATACGATTA
Source organism: Conchocele bisecta (assembly GCA_029237695.1). Classification (NCBI taxonomy): domain Eukaryota; kingdom Metazoa; phylum Mollusca; class Bivalvia; order Lucinida; family Thyasiridae; genus Conchocele; species Conchocele bisecta. The sequence goes on from CM055273.1 coordinate 73,726,911, forward strand.
TTCCTAATCCTATTTCTTTTAGGGGAAGGGTCCAAGTGACTTGGTGTGGTATGTGTCTGGCACCAGGTCAGGTTATTCCAAGTTCAGGGCTGAATATATATTTGTTCTTACTAAATATTCCGTTCTTGTTTTGGGACCCCTCATGGCGATGATGCGGCCGAGTAAATACGAGATTGACCCCGTTGGCCAGGCCGTAAAAGCTGTTGATAGGCCGTTAAACACCAATAAATCAAATATATTACGGTGTTTGCAAACAGTGTAGATCCAGATGAGCCGGCTCGCTCGTAGACCTTAGCTGTTGACAGGCCGTTAAACATGTTAAACACATTTAAATAAATAAATGATGTTTCCGTAAATGAGAGCAAAAGTTTACCGACTATCTGAAAATGTTTGACGTCCTTACTTGACCATGCATGTGTATGGTACGGAATAATCTATGTAGTACATTCAATTTGGTAAAACAGAGTGCTCTTACAATATGTTGATCGGTTTTCTATATTGCGTCGTTGTGTTAAATTAGAATTACATGTTTGTTTTCTATTTGAAAGACATACTTAAATTATAACTACCGGCACAATGTGCTACACAACCGCCTGCGTTAATCTTGGTAATGCCAATTTGCTTGCTTTCTAGCATAATATGCAAGTATTTTGAAATAAAGAAATTGACAAATATTGGCAAGGCCAGTTTCGATATAATACATTCCGACAACCCCCGTATTTGTTAAATTACTTCCATGCAAAATCTGCTAAACTGTCACTTTAAATAATTTCACAACTTTGTATAATTATATAGCATCTTTGCAGATCCTACTAATTAATCGTGTCATAATTATTGGTATTATAGACGGTTGTCGAAGATAAGACAAATACAATTGTTTGTAATTACTAAATTATTAATGCACCAACGGGTATGCACCTACAGCGTAGTTGTACTGAGAATCATTTTGGTAACTGGCGCACGGACGTACAAGCCCTTACAAAGTTAAACAGAAACTAAGGTAGTTCAAAACGTCACCAAATTGTCTTATCTCACACCACTTTGCATACTAAATCTCATTATCGTGTGTTACGTTTTAACTTTTAGATGTCAGAGACAATAGCATAAATAACCAGAGTTTTCGTTCTGAAAGTTCGATTATATGTATTGCATAAGCCCAACATCACACATTGAATGCACACCTATCCACACTACGTGGTATCTGCGGCGGAATCGCGTACATATTTATTACAGAATTGTATTATGATTTAATACAGTATATTATTAATCTGTCAACCACATTTTCTGTAATCAAAATGTTTTCCAGACAGCACGTATGCACAGTAAAACCCTCTAAACCAGATATGTATTGAGGCACTCATATACCGGAATTACAGTGGAACCTCTCTAAACCGGACACCCTGGGACCTTCTAGGGGCCCTTCCAGGGTGTCCGGTTTGAAGAGGTTCCACTTTACATGTACTGGCAGTTCACAAGCTCGACTGGTTACAAATGCAATAAGCCCCATTTGTTCAGTCGCAACGACATATAAGCAACATATTTCATGAACATAATTGCATACACTACAATATCTTTGTGCTAACATTGTGCTATTGTCAATTCGTCCGTTGTAAAGTTTTAAGTGGTTAACAACGGAACATGCCAAACAAATTCTGTTCAATATACGAGTATACAATTATTGGCTCAAACTTTGGCGAAACGAAGCTCATCGACTTTGCAACCAGTTTATAACTAGACCAGCCATCGCTTCCTAAGTCTGATCTGGGTCTACACTCTACACTGTACACACCGGAGACTACATGTCAGTGTAGTAACGGTGCTTGGCACCAGCTCATGATACTGTATTTTAATGTTCGATGTTAATATTGTATCTTGCGTGCGGGACAGTACTCCTCTCATACAGATGACGTTCTGTCTGTATATGACATTGTTGTTGAATGGACGTACACTCCCAATCAATCAATTCTCTTTCACACAAAAGTGGGTGATTGGTCGGGCGAACGCGATGGCGTAAGTTAACGTTAGGGGGTCCTCCTTATAGGAATCACGATTTGTCTGGTTTTTATCTTTGGCTCTTTTGTTACCTGGGAGTTGAATTGGGTTACTGCCCATTATAAAAGTAGTAAGATTATCACTGATCCTACTGCTTTTGGGAGGGGGCCAAGTGATTCTGGTGTGGCGAGGACCTGGCATCAGATCAGGATTCAAAGCTGAATATATATATTTTTTTATTGTAAATATTCAGTTCTGATTTTGGGAGCCCCCCCCCCCCCCCCCCCCTCCCCCCCCCCATTTGTACATGTACTTGAACATGTACATGTACTTGTACAGGTAATATAAGGTATATACTAAACCCATTAACCCGGCTTTAAATGGCCTTATATGTTGATAGGCCGTTAAACCCCAACAAACAAACAGTCACACAAACGGGTTATTTTGTAATTATATAACGTTGCGTGTTCGTTGTTAAATATCTATGCTGGTAAGAAGTGAAGTGTGTCCACTGCATGTGAGTTGCGCTTATGGGGTTTACGACCAGTGTAGTTCCAGATCAGCCTGTGCATTGGTAGTCTGGTCAGGATCTGTACTGTTCCCCATTCCATCAATGAAACTCTCAGCATGCTTCTAATAAGTCTGCTGTTGACTGCAACTAAAGGAACCCCACTTTCATATAGCATGTATAATGCGCGTACAATAATGATTGAAGGGGTGAGTGGAATAAGAGGGCTACATGTAACTCCCTCTTATTCCACTAGTGGCAGTTTCACTAAACTTCGTACGACTCAAATGTTCGTAAGTGCAAAATTATGATAGTCTGTGAAATCTACATTAACAACGTTTTCGTGTTAACAATTATTGAATTTGCATTTATTGAGCATAGGATGCATATGCAGCATATGCTCAATAAATGCAAATCTAATCAATATAAATTTCCAGACGATTCTAAACTTGCACTTACGAACATTTTAGTCGTACGAAGTTTAGTGAAACGGCCCCGAGATTCCTTCATTTACTGTGGAATGTCTGCTAAACGGAACTGCCGGGGTATCAGACAAACTATTCGAGTATGTACACAACAGCATCCGTTAATCTTGCCCAGATTGGAACATCTGTTGGCAACTCGCAATCAAGCAGATTGATTAGCTGAGCCTGAGCTGTAGCTCAGCTCAGTATCAGTCAATTAAGCGGCTTGATTTCAAGCACACTATTCAATTTCAAGCATCATTTTCAAGTATTTTGAAATAAAACATGGCAAATAATTTCCGTCATGGAACGATAGGACCAGTAGCCTTTTATTAAGATCAAATAATGAGAGCAATTATAAACACGTAAGGTTTTCGCAAAATATGAGAAAAATGTCTGTTTCTCGTATCTGTTTCGTCAGTAAAGCTATATAAAGCTATATTCAAGCAGATATGATGTATGTTCATAGCTTTACGACATTAACGAAGGGCATAATATACATGTACGTGACCAACCATGACAACAATCGGTGTTATTGACGAGATCCACCCGTTTGTTCTTCATTATATGACACGAGACATGGCGTGATCCGTTTCTACCTGAAATAGTTACATGTAGTGTATTCATCGGGTTTCCGTTGATAATCTATTTCATCGAAACTTCCGGGTAATATATGAATCGAAACCAATGTGCACACGCGCGGATCCAGCATTTCGGACTGGGGGGGCGTAACTTGCTAGGGGGTGTCCGGGGCATTTCCTGCGTTCTGGCGCATTTTGGAGCGAAAAAAAACCCCAATAAACAATAAATTCACAACGCGAATGTAGAAACGTGCCTTGTAACATGTAAACAATCTGTATTCGGGGGCCGCCACCCCCCCCCCCCCCCCTGAATCCGCCCATGGTGTACGCCAGTCAGTTCATGTAATTATTGATCCCACTGTTTCCAGAAAGTCATCACGAAAGTTACACGAATCCGTGTAAGTCGATTTCGTCATAAAAATAGCGTAACATGGGCGTTTTGTTTCTGGAAAGTGGGTCACTTCACTCAGGAAATGATGAATCTTACAATTAATGATTTTAGTACTTTAATAAAGACGTAGTAAGTAAATAAATCTCAATCTACTCGCTTCCATCGGGACAGACATTGATTGGTGGACATTCATTCCTGCAGCATTGTTTAGCTACAAATAATTCGCCTCCGATATGTTATCTGCGGCTACAATTTGACCCATTCAAACAAATGTGAGCAACCGAAGTGCATACCCAAACCTGCTGCATGTATGTCAAAATGTAGTAAACTGTATTTGTTATACCTTTAAAGGTACATGCCCACGCAGTAGACACAAAATGTTCTTTATAGGAATTAAATAAGTGTATAATTATGTCACTATTCCACCAGTTCTAAAATTGACGAGTGCCCGCTATACAAATATAATCATTTATTAATTATCAATTTACTGTTAGCGATGCGCGGCGGTAACAGTCTATTTTGATAATGTGCGGGGACGACGACTTTCACATCACGGCTTGAGGTGCGCATGCGCAGTATACTACGCGCGCCAGTAGGCTTCCCAATATGTAAACAAGAAAATCAACATGTCGAAACGTCCAGGACGGAAATTGTATGAAATGGCATCGGCCAAAAAAAGGCGAAATGTCTGAGGGACAGGCAGTACAGAGAGAGAGAGAGTGGTTAATATTGGCGACCAGATCACCAAATGGAAAGAGAGAAATGGTGGAGATTTAGATTTGGACTCGAACGGAGATTTTTCTTCTCAACTTCCGATACTTCACTGCGCATGTCAAATATGTGATATGATTGACCGTGTCACGTGACGCGTATTGGTAAAAATAGCACGAGGTCGGAAAATACCCTTTCTGATCGCGGCATAAAAAATGCGATTTAGCACCAATTAACACGCGCCGTAATTAAAAATAACTTGTTAGTGGGTAGACAAATGGCTCATATAAGGCATGACAGAAAATGAAAAGTAGTAGTACAGTGTAACCTGCTGCGTGGGCATGTACCTTTAAACAAATAATCTTTGATGTAGAACTAGTAAATTGCCAAAACTAATAGAACAGGGAAATCATTTTCCCAATTTNGGAAGCCATCTTTTCTCTAGTTGTTGTTCAACCTTCAACATAACGAAATGAAGCTTTCAAATTTACAAGATATACATGTACATGTCAGATAAACACCTTGAACCGGTAAAACAACCAATTTCTGCATGTGTATGATTGTTCTTTATTAATAATTTATTGATACAGCTTTGACAGTTTTATATTGCTAACATATCAAACACGTCGGATAACCGATTGCAAAAATCACGCTTCCATGCGTTACATTAAAGGTACATGTCCACTCAGTAGGCACAAACTGTTCTTGTTTGGAATTAAATAAGTGTATAATTGTGTCACTATTCCACCAGTTCTAAAAATTGCGAGTGCCCGATATACAGATATAATCACTGATTTAGTAATATTTATTTTACTGATCATGCTGATAGTGACGCGCGGTGGTATCAGGTTATTACGTATACTTAACCCGTTGACCCCTAAATAACTGGAATGGATTTTGATACCAATCCAACCGTCACAAAATGGTGTTCATCATTGTCCATTTATGAACACGGGGTATTTTTCTTCTAAAAAAATATGAAAATTACTTTCAAAAAGAGCAGATCCTGATGAGACGGCTCGGTACTCATCTGGAACTGCACTGTTCGCATAAAACCGCTATAGCGACCTTTCGAGTTGGTAGTTCCATGCGCATTTCTGGAATATTCCATTATTCAGATAATGGACATTTCCCTAGGAGCTGAGCAATACTGACAACCACTTACAAGCCGGCTCATCTGTATCTATTGTTGGCAAATGTTCGCTTTATGGCATGTTGGGTTGAAAGGGTCAATGAGCAATGCTTCACAATTACTATATAATTATATGTAATTATATTATGTCACGCAAATTTCTATGTGGGCAGCCATATCGTCGTGCTATGCCTAAACGGCGAGTACGACCAAGAAAATAGTGCCCTGCGCCAGCTTATCTTATGGCGTTTTGGTCTGTCTTGCTTTGTATCTAAAACTCTCAGCTGTCAGTTTCATACACCGTTTGTTCTGGGAGTTTCAAGCAGTAATTTATTCTAGAGTAAACGTATGGATGGGAATGGGTTTGCACCATCACAGTACATTTGTAAATTTTTCCACTGAAATTTTACAACCAAGTATTGGCACACTTTACAAGGCATATAATTCTGTTTTCCGAGATCTCTTACAATGCTGAACTAAATTTAAACAAGAGTGCCGTCACAAAATACACCCTTCGAATATGGGCCAGACAGCGAAGATGCAGAAATGTGAAGCTGTCACCACCAAGGCAAGAAACATTAATGAGAATTTGAAACACTATAGCATTATTTCTTCATCTGGTTGTGCTAAACATGTATACTAATTTAGGCAGAGATGTGTAAAGTAGAAATGATATAGAATTTGATACAAAAATGTAGAAAAAATGGCTAAGTTAAAAAGGTGATATTTTTGTTAAAACATTATTTTTCGGCATACAAACACTAAGATGCACATCTTCAATATGTGTAGAAGACGTGTGCATAGTTTCAGATCGATCGACTGAACTGTTTGAGAGCAGTTGTGTACACAATCTCTGTACCCTATATAGAATTGTATAGAAAAATGTAGAAAAGATGGCTACGTTAAAAAGGTGATATTTTTGTTAAAAAATATTTTTTCGGCATAAAAATACGAAGGTGCACATCTTCAATATGTGTAGAAGACGTGTGTATAGTTTCAGATCGATCGACTGAACGGTTTCAGAGGAGTTGTGTACACAAATTCAGTACCCTATATACAATTGTATAGACAAATGTAGAAACAATGGCTAAGTTAAAAAGGTGATATATTTGTTAAACAATATTTTTTTCGGCATAAAAACACCAAGATACACATCTTCAATATATGTATAATTTCAGATCGATCGACTGAACGGTTTCAGAGGAGTTGTGTACACACACTCAGTACCCTATATACAATTGCATAGACAAATGTAGAAACAATGGCTAAGTTAAAAATGTGATATTTATGATAAAAAATACTTTTTTCGGCATAAAAACACCAAGGTGCACATCTGCAATATATGTAGAAGACGTGTGTATAGTTTCAGATCGATCGACTGAACGGTTTCGGAGGAGTTGTGTACACAAACTCTGTACCCTATATGGAATTGTATATAAAAATGTACAACAAATGGCTCAGTTAAAAAGGTGATATTTTTTTGTTAAAAAAAATTTTTTAAAAAAAATTTTTTCCGGCATAAATATACCAAGGTGCACATCTTCAATATGTGTAAAAGACGTGTGTATTGTTTCAGAACTATCGATTGAGCGGTTTCGGAGGAGTTGTGTACACAAACTCTGTACCGTATATAGAATGTATTGAAAAAATGTAGAAAAAATGGCTTAGTTAAAAAAAAAAAAAAAAAAAAAAAAAAAAAAAGGTGATATTTTTGTAAAAAAAAATATTTCGGCATAAAAACACCAAGGTGTACATCTTCAATATATGTAGAAGACGTATGTATAGTTTCAGAACGATCGACTGAACGGTTTCGGAGGAGTTGTGTACACAAACTCTGTACCGTATATATAATTGTATAGAAAAATGAAGAAAAAATGGCTAAGTTAAAAAGGTGATATTTTTGTTAATAACAATATTTCGGCATAAAAACACCAAGGTGTACATCTTCAATATGTGTAGAAGACGTATGTATAGTTTCAGATGGAACGACTGAACGGTTTCGGAGGAGTTGTGTACACGAACTATGCGCTTTTTCTTCAGCCGCCCGCCCGCCCGCCCCGCGGTAAAACATAACACGTACCGTTTTTTAAAAACGGTCGTATAAAAAGTGTTGTTTGCTGTTTAATTTTATTTAATTTTAATTTCCATTTTACCCTTCCATAGGAAGTGATTCTAATGTGCCGTCAAACAATGTTTTTATTTAAAAGCATGACATAATATAATTACGGTTCCATAATTCCATAGGTTAATATAAATTCCCCGGATCTTAGATACTAGTATGTGCCACACGTAGTCATAAACACGTGTGCTTTTGTAGATTTCTATCGTTTTTCTGAACCAAGCATTGTACCTCACAATCACGGTCTACTAAACTTAAAACCGTGTTTCAGGTATGAAATTCATACAATTATGGTAGCCTTGCATCTTTGGCAAGTATCCCAAATTGCTCAATATTATGTTCTATATGGAATTGTTATTTGATCGTAACATGATCATGCGTATGTGAAAGCATCACAAAAATCATCACAGAAGTGCAAGCTTAAAACACGTAAAAGGTCAAAATTGAAGAAACAAAAAAGTGTTTCCACAACCACGTGAAGGTCAAAATGGTCAAGGTCATGATAATGGCGGCATCAGTGTGTTCCAAATGCCTACATGTATCCCGTGTCCAATCTATCAAGTAATATTAATGTCATACGGTGAAGAAGAAACTTGTACAAACTTCTTGACGCACACAAAAATGGTTCCGCAACAAAATTTGTGAATGTAACAAAGGTCAAGGTCATGTTAATGGCGTCATGAGTGTGTTCCAAAGGCTTACATGCATCACGTGTGCAAACATTGTAGCAATCCATCAAGTAACACACAGTCTGATCTGGAGCTACGCTGGTTGGAAACATTCAACAACGAACGGTTTACCAACGAAAAATTCGAAATATAATCGGCCTGGGCCTGCATTGTAATTCGCACCAGTATAGTCTCAGTTCAGACTGCGCGGCGGCAAAACTCAGACCGTCGCTTCATAAACATGCTTAATTTAGTTGGTCACTTTATGGAATAAATGAACGTAAACTGGTCATATATTGGGTTTGGGTTCGGCTAAGCGTGAATGGCGTGTAGCTCTTTGCTGGGATGAAATAGCCATTCATCTGTCAGGGGACGGAATATCATGAGCACGTATGTGCACCTACCTGGATAGCGTGAGCTAATGGGGACGCTATTCAGACCAACATAGCGATAGAGTGCTTATACATGTGCAGTATTATACAAGCAATGTGATTCACTGACTGTGATTTTACGTCTGTTCCAACAGCAAGATCACTTACAGACAATGAGCTATTTTGAACAGCGAGTTGCTATAATTATCAATTAGCATACACAGGCCAGTAATACACAACCCGGGTCAGACCAGCTGGTCCAGAGTTTACGAAGAGATGGATAAAAACATAGTCGGCCAAAAACATCAAGAACAAATAATTAATTAAAACAATATAAAGAATATAACAATATAATACATACCTGTAAATCCTTCGGTGAAGAAAGAAATGGAGAACACTTTGTGAAATAACGGCAGTAGTAGCTGAAGAATGTATGCGCGTGTCAACGGAACACGGCTAGTTGAATCCGCAACTCAATATTTCACACGGCACAAAACTATACCAGACAACGGGTTGTCTGCAAAATCACCTAGACAATGAGACTCGCTATACGGTATGGTTATGAATTGGAAGTTATTCGCGTTATGTAGTATAGCTTATCACGTATGTGTTAACATGACACAGCCCATTGTGCCCGTCAATGAGGCGTAACGGCCTGTGAGATGGTCACATGACTGATTGTATGACACGGGTGGTTCAACGTGCCGAGCTGAAGTGATCAGGTCTATGCTCGGCTTTGACAACGCAATACGTATATGCGTGGCGATTCATGTCATAAGTGCCGTTTCTAACGCGTTAGAGAAGTAACGCGGTTATTGTAGAAGTAACGCGTTACTTGTGTGAAGTAACGCGTTACTAATGTATGTACTATATAGTGAAACACATATTTGTAACGCGTTACTGCTCAACAGTAAAGCGTTACAAGACTAACAGTTAGTAACGCGTTAGAAATTGGCTGTAACGCGTTACAAATCCTCTATATTGGCGGATCGTGTCATAAGTACAGCCTCTAACGTGTTAGAGTTCTAACGCGTTACTCTTGGTAAGTTACAAATGTATGATGTACATAATAATATTTAAATATCTAACGCGTTAGTGAAGCAGGAGTAACGCGTTACTTATTTTTGGTAACGCGTTACTGCTTGACCAATCAGAGCTCATGTTACAATACCCCCCATTTCTCCAGAAGACCGGGAATGTGTAAAGTACGGACTGGACGCAAGTGTACGAACTGTACATAGAGTGATGTCAACAGCGGCCCACTGACAGTGTTAGATAAATTGCCTAATTTATATAATATTGAAAACGTGCACCTCCCATTCTATGCCGAAAACAAATAGTCTTTTACAACTTTCGCCTTTTTAACTTTAAGCCATTTTTGCCCTGTTTATCTGAGTTCCAGTTTGTGGTTTATACCTACCCAAAAGGACCGCGAAAACAACAACATCGTGTTCACAGACACAAAATACAACAATTGTTTTATTATATGACACATCCATGCAGTCTGATCAGGTATTATGTGATGCTGCGTCCAGTCCGTACTTTACACATTCCCGGTCTTCTGGAGAAATGGCGGGCATTGTAACGTGAGCTCTGATTGGTCAAGCAATAACGCGTTACCAAAAATAAGTAACGCGTTACTCCTGCTTCACTAACGAGTTAGATATTGATATTTTATTATATACATCATACATTTGTAACGCGTTACTTCTAAGAAGTAACGCGTTACTAACGAAGAATAACACGTTAGAACTCTAACACGTTAGAAGCTGTACTTATGACACGATCTGCCAATATAGAGGATTTGTTGAGCAGTAACGCGTTACAAAGATGTGTTTAACTATATAGTACATACATTAGTAACGCGTTACTTCTCACAAGTAACGCGTTACTTCTCTAACGCGTTAGAAACGGCACTTATGACATGAATCGCCACTCATATACGTATTTTGACAACGCGACGAAATCCACCGGTAATGGACGTGGACCAGCTTAACAACTTGGTGGTGGGAAAGGTGCGAAAGACGCAGTCGTAGAAGGTACATACTATGTACTTATAAATGGTGTGAGACATGTACATGTAAATAGTTGCCGTAAATTCCGTCGAATGTTGTAAAATAGTATGGGCGCTTGATAATGCAATTTGGCGTCCGAAAATGACGCCGATAGTTGGCAATGTATTACATGTGGGTAATATGCGTTTGTTTTCTATATATATTGGGCATATACACATGCACGCATGTCCTGCTGTGACACAACGTAATACATTTTATATAAACGACATGTGTAAATAAGCATGCATTCAGGTTTGTATTTCACATAGCCGTGTCCGTGCGAGATGTAATACATAGTATTAACTGTAAGGTACGTACATGTATGTGATGAATTCCATGTGACGGTTCAAGTGAGTGGACACAGCATACGTTGGGACTGTTCCATTAATTTAATTGTCCGCTATTGGTTTGTGGATTGAAAGTTCTTGTAACGTACTTTTCTCACGTATTGTTACCGTGTTCCGTTCAGGCCATAGTAATATCGCTATCGGGTCGATACTACGATAGTACGATACTATACTACGATGACGATAGTACGATACTACGATGGACGATAGTACGATACCACGATGACGATAGTACGATACCACGATAGTACGATGACGATACTACGATATTATATCGTACTATCGTCATCGTAGTATCGTACTATCGTCATTGTAGTATCGTACTATCGTCATCGTAGTATCGTAGTATCGTAGTATTGTCATCGTAGTATCGTAGTTTCGTCATCGTAGTATCGTACTATCACCTTCGCGAAAATGGCGGTACGCCTTAATCAAGGTGGGGTTTCCGAACGGCATGACGTCATGTTTTGTAGACGTGTTTACAGTAGATTCATAGGCGTCGCCAGGGGGGTTCGGGTGGTGCGAACAAACCCCCTTTTCAGTTTTAACGTTTGAATGCAAATATGACTATTGGTAATTCGGTGGTGCGATTGTGGAAATTATAGCTCTAAAATGCATCAGAACGTCGGAAATTGCACATAGAAATAAAAAAAAATCCGGGGGAGGACCACCGTATCCCCGTCTAATGAGAGGGGACACCCCTCTCGTGCACTCCCCGTCTCCAGCCTTCGGCTGTCGGCGTCTACCGTTGGTAGACGAACCCCGCTGGAAAATTCCTGGCGACGCCTACCTATGGGACTCTTTGTGAAATTTATAAGTTATTGTAAAGAACTTTCAGAGCACCCATAAAACACATATGCCATCGTATTTGGTGCGCTACATATCATAAAAACCCGTCCGTTTGTTAGGAAGATTTTAATGAAAATCGACTGTAAAAATTACGTCACAGATTACGTCACGTCGAAAAATCGGGTTCGGAAATCACGTGGTCACACACCTTGTTAATAGCGCAAACAAGAATTTCGGCGCAAACAAGATTAATTTTTCAAATATCTATCTTAAATACCTATTAAATGAAATTAAATCAATCTAATGATGATTATATGTATCAAAATACCGGCGAATTACCTCGTCATCCATTGTTTTGATGCGAATGCGCATGCCCATCCGGAAGGCGATACTACGATGACGATAGTACGATACTACGATGATGATAGTACGATACTACGATTACGATAGTACGATACTACGATGACGATAGTACGATAGCACGATGACGATAGTACGATACTACGATAAACAGTGTTCCGTTAACGCCATCGCAATATCGCTATCGGGTCGACACTACGAGATCAAGACAATACGATGACGATAGTACGATACTACGATGACGATAGTGCGATATAATATCGTAGTATCGTCATGATCTCATCGTATATCGTGATATCGCGTTATCGTCATCGTGGTATCGTACTATCGCCATCGTGGCATCGTAGTATCGTCATCGTAGTATGGTAGTATCGTCATCGTAGCATCGTACTATTGTCATCGTAGTATCGTACTATCGTCATCGTAGTAGCGTACTATCGTCATCGTAGTAGCGTACTATCGTGATATCGATCCGATAGCGATATTACGATGGCCTTAACGGAACACCGTATATTGGAGTGCTGTGCTTAGTGGCGTGTTTTGTTCATGTAATCACGTTATACTATTTTGTACGGTGTTCCGTTAAAGCCATCGTAATATCGCTATCGGGTCGATACTACGATACCACGATGACGATAGTACGATACCACGATAACGATAACGCGATACCACGATAGTACGATGACGATACTACGATATTATATTGTACTATCGTCTTCGTAGTATCGTACTATCGTCATCGTACTGTCGTGATCTCGTAGTATCGACCCGATAGCGATATTACGATGGCCTTAACGGAACACAGTTTATCGTAGTATCGTACTATCGTCATCGTGCTATCGTACTATCGTCATCGTAGTATCGTACTATCGTCATCGTAGTATCGTACTATCATTGTACAATCGTCATACGTTTTGAGTCACCGGCGACACAAGTTAAAAACAGCAATTTTCACTAAGTCAAGTGCCGTAACTCCGCACATATTCTATGAATCCCAATCAAAATCACCAGATGCACAACTCCACATGTTGATATTCATTCCTATAAGGTTTCATGACTGTAGCTCAAATATTTTGTTCAGTTAAGTGCGACACAAGTTGAAAATCACCACTTTTTGTTTCACTAGTCAAGGGCCATAACTCTGCGAAAACTGGACGAATCCTTATCTGAATTACCACTGGTAAATATCCACTAATGTGAAGAAGCTATTTATGAAGTTGGAGATGATCCTACTACGGATCAAGAGATATTAAACGTTTTAATGTACGTCCAAAATTATTGACATGAAGGTGAAGGTCGCCATGGTCATGATCACCCGAATGAGACACTGGGTCGATAGCTATCAATGTGAGGAAGCTATTGATGAAATTTGTAATTGTCCGACTAACGGATCAATGGATATGGGAAATGTGGCTACATGTGTAAGTCCAAAATGTACGTCCCACAAAGGTTAAGGTCACCAAGGTGAAGGTCAATGTCACACGAATGACAGTGAATGGATAGCCATCAATGTGAGAAAGCTATTGATGAGACTAACGGATGAAGAAATATGGGGAATTTAGCTAAATGCAAATATACGTCTCAGAACGGTTAAGGTCACCAAGGTGAAGGTCAGTGTCACCCGAAGGACACTGGATGGATGTATGTCAATGTGAGGAAGCTATTAATGAGGTTTGGTAATTATCCGACTAACGGGTCAAGAGATATGGGAAATTTGGCTACGTCCAAAAATTACGTTCCACAAAGGTTAAGGTGACAAAATTAAGTTATGGGAAATTTGGCTACCTCCAAAAGTGACACCGACACCGACGACGACGACGACACCGGAATTGTGATGGCTATGTATCACTTTCCACTATCGGTGGCGAGACAATACAATCACTTTCTCATTCGGAAAAGCTGCATCAGATACCCCAACAAAAATGCATTAAATATGTATGCTAATTGTTAAGTAAGATACAAACAAGAAATTCCGTGTTATTTAAATTTTCTAGTAAAATGAAGACAGTATTATAAACAATTGGGCTTATATGCTATGTACCTTTATCCCCCGGCTTAGTGAACAAAAACTAAGCATATATGGGATGTATGGAAGCGACCTGGGCCAAAGATAAAATAGTTTTATCTCCTAATTAGGATGTCCTAACTCATAATTAGGACTTACTAGCTCTTAATTAGGACTTTTACAATATATGTCAGCATTAGCACCAGGTCCCATTCATAGGGATGTGCTTAAAACATTGTTTGATTGAAATCAAGGTCTACTAATTTAGGAAGTGATGTGTAAGGTAGTAATTATATAGACTTGCATACAAACATGTAAAACATATGGTTAAGTTAAAGTCTTTATTTTAGCTAAACAATACCTTTTCGGCATAAAAACACCAATGTGCACATCTTCAATATGTGTAGAAGATGTGTGTATAGTTTCAGATCAATTAACTGAATGGTTTTAGAGGAGTAGTGTACACAAACTCTGCAGTTTTTCTGTCCGCCGCCTAACGTGCGGTAAAACATAATACGACGGTCGTATACAATATAATCCCATTCATATATGATAAAATTTTACCAACAATTAAGTGTTTAAGACTAGCTAGTTATGTTTGATCGACCACGCACGCAGTCCGATTAGGGTCTACATTATTCGTGAGAATTAGGGCCCGATATTTGTCCCCGATTGAGTTGCCGCCACTGCTTCAGTCCATATAGTCGGGTCCTGACCAGACTGCGCAGGCGCAGACAGAACTGTGACAACGCTAGCGCTGGCCGCAAAGAAAATGAAGACGGTTTCCTCGTGAAATGTACCGACAGTCAGGTATTTTAAAATATAGAACATAGTCCGCCAACTCGTACAAGTTCTCAATATAAGCAGGCCTGCCAAAATAGTTTAACTAATATCCTGAGATTGTTTAAAATATGATGAATCCGCACGCGACCAACACAATTGCAGCATATTTAACTATATATACGAGCACGAACTACAAACATTCAGTAAAAATATACTCAAATGCACAGGACAAAATTCCAATTCACTAAACATAATTGCCTTGACGTGCATATAAATGACATTATGAATAGTAATCGTGTGGTTTCAGGTAAAATCTCAAGTAATATATATGAAATTATGAACAGTAATCGGGAGTAGTAAATTCAACACTGGAAAATATAGTAAGATATACGACAAAGCATAATCAACTATTCATTAAGAACGTACTACGTGCAATGTACATGTATATGCAGCTAGCCTCACGTGCACCGATTCACGAGATCAATGTCTGAATCAACGATCGCTTTTCATGTCGTCATAAGTCTCTAACATTTCCGGCGTATATTTATTTTATTTTATGTAATGGTGTTTAACGGCGTGTCAACAGCTAATTACATTTTAGGCCGGCTTGACGTGTTCGAATCCCATGGTTCACGTATATGGATGGGGAAAGTCACAACATCAGAACTGAATATTTATAGAACATATATACATGTACATATTCAGCCCTGAAATTAGAATAACCTGATCTGGTGTTAGGTCCTCACCACATCAGAATCACTGAACACCCTCCATAAACGTAATAAGATTAGTATTAATCTTACTATTGTTATACTGGGCGTAACCGGACTCAATTATCCGTTTGAAGTATAACATAGTGGTCGCTACAGAGAGGGTGTTGTTGTAGAGAGGTGGCCGTTGTTGAGATATGAATGTAGTACATGTTGTAAGGAGGTTAATATATAGAGGATATTCATATTTTTGCAAGGAATATGGACATTTCACACCACGAGATGAACATATATGTCATATTCGTTGCAAAAATATGAATATTCTATTTATTATATACCGCTCCATGGAAAATAGCAGTTTGGTAGACTGTATACGGTAATGAATGTGTATTTGCAGCATATTTGCAGTCCGGCTCTGCAGGTGCGCGTTATCAATATAGCTAGCGGAAGTAGTCGTATTTTCACAGGAAGATGTTTATTTCATCGATGAGAACATATGACTTTTATTTACATCGTATAACTATGTATTTCATGGGTAGGTATATAATACATAGGCAATTATCCGTTTGAGGTATAACATAGTGGTCGCTACAGAGAGGGGTTGTTGTAGAGAGGTGACCGTTGTAGAGATATGAATGTAGTACATGTTGTAAGGAGGTTAATATATAGGTAAGTATCCGCTTGTGGTATAACATAGTGGTCGCTACATAGAGGGGGTTGTTGCAGAGAGGTGACCGTTGTTGAGATATGAATGTTGTAAGGAGGTTAAAGGTACATGCCCACTCATTAGGCACAAAATGTTCTTTATGGGAATTAAATAAGTGTATAATTGTGTCACTGTTCCACCAGTTCTAAAGATTACGAGTGGCCACTGTACAGGTATACTCATTTAGTAATATTTATTTTACTGATAGTGACGCGCGTTGGTATCAGGCTATTTTCATATGCAAACGAGACATGGTATTTTTTAATTATTTGTACTAATTAAATGTGTCACCTAAAAAAATAATATTTTCGACAGATTATAAAGTATGATAATTGGACATCAAAACATATATAATAAAGTATAAATAGTAATTTCCGTTAACATTTTAAGGAAACACGGTTATGGCCCCTGATATCAGTGTGGAAACGTACATCTGATATAAAATGTACAACAATGCCAAAACAATACGTGGGGTAATGGTGAATTAATGTGAATTAATAATCACATGTAGAAAATACAGGAGAACGGACTCCTATCAATTATATTACACCAAACTGTAAAATATGTCAGTTTTCTGGACAGGGTTGTGCTATGCAAGTAAATATGGCTTTATCTATGGGTAACGTTCATAGGCGGCGGAAGCCGAATATTATTGGGGGGGCCCAATTTTGAGGGCCCGAAGGGCCCGATAGCGCTAGGGAGGTCCGGGGTCATGCCCCCCCCCCCCCCCCCCCCCCCGTAAATTTTTGAAATCCAAGTGGTGTGAAACGCCATTTCATGCATTCTCAGCAAAGTTCTCAGCAAAGTTCCCAGTACTCATGATTACACAAATATATTAGAATAAAAAATCCAAAATTTACAGAATTATTTGGGGGGGGGGGGGGCTAGGCAAGGCTCCGCCGCTTCCGCCGCCCCTGACGTGTACACTAACATAGGCTGTGCATCAGATTGAAAAGTTTGGATTTCAAAAAGGTTTACATGACGTCACATTTGACGTCACACAACGTAACGTCATAACGCTGGAGAACACGTCAATGTGCAACTATTCATGCGCACATACTAAATGTGCAAAACAAATCCGCTGTGGAAGTGTAATAAATAGGATATTCAATCGTACATGTTTGAATAGCGGAAATAATACACTCGTGTCCGTCGGCGTCCGTGCAAGCAAGTCGTTCGCTACACTCACTCGTTGCATACGCGGAAGCCAACGCACACTCGTGTATTATTTCCCGCTATTCAAAATATACGATGGAATATCCTCTATATATCACATCCCGCTTATGAAGCAATTATCATTGTGTATTATCCAAGTGTATCTATCTATGACCTAATATATAAAGGTAATTGTCCATCTGTGTATACACTATTGGTTGCTACAGACAGGTGACTTGTAGAGAGGTGGATGTTGTAGAGGCTAACTATATAGAGAACAATCAGTTGGGATATAAGATACTAGTAGTGGCTATTACAGAGAGGTAACCGTTCATGGAGCTTTGGCTGTACATACCATAACGCCTCTATGTCTGCATATACTAGTATTCAAACAACACAACATTTATAGAACAAGTACATTTTATGATCCAGTTAAGAGATTGATTTCAAACAATACAATAGTTTTACACAATAGGTGGCGTGCTTATGTCTCTCTTTGCTGTCAAAGACAATAACACATAGAACAGTTGTATGTGAACAAACCATTCATATACCGCATATGTGGCCGTAACTGGAGAAATGGGCTTTATGTGTTTTGTGACCAGCGTAGCTCCTGATCAAAGTGCACACTCCTGTTGGTCTAGGGTTCAATCTCTATAGGGGGCTTAATTAAGGTTTGTTGCACCCCTGTTAGATGGAATTTCTCTGTTTTATCATCAAGTACTACCATTGCGACGTTAGAAAACGGTCTTCGCCATAGCAAACCGCATTGATTATGCGATCATCCAATTGTGTGAAGTGCTGTGGGAACCTGCTGTGACTGGATAAATGGAGCTAATGGTATATACGACTAGTGTAGCTCCTGATTCAATGTATATTGCGTGTTAGAAGCATGGCGGGTGTTTCACTGATGGAATGGCGAACGGCGCAGACACTGCTCGATCTGGGACTACACTGGTTGCTAAATCAATACACCCCAAATTTCCAGTCACAGATACGTAACTCATTCTGGATCTGCGTTGGTAGAGCAAAGTCCGTACGTATTTCGCAAACACTCCGCACTTGGCACAAATGCCAAATGGTATATTGTAATGTGCAATGCTATTGTCATATAGTACGACACAGATGATATTCCATCGTACATTTGAATAGCGGGAAATAATACACGAGTGTGCGTCGGCTTCCGCGTAAGCAACGAGTGAGCGTAGCGAACGAGTTGCTTGCACGGACGCCGACGGACACGAGTGTATTATTTCCGCTATTCAAACATGTACGATGGAATTTCATATTTATTACACTTCCACGGCGGATACATATATACATATTTAGTCTATTTTTCAGATTATAATCAATGAGTTGTGCTGTGCGCATGAATAGTTGCACAACGAAGTGTTTCCCGCATTTTGACGTCATGTTTGTGTGACGTCACACGTGACGTCATGTAAACTTTTGAAATCCAAATTACGCAGCTGTTTCTATGAACTAGATACATTTGAGTGCATGTTTGGAATGTGTTCAATCAAATTAACATTGTAGATTAGTCGAGGCTCTCCAATTCAAATAACTTTATTTTGACTGTAATAAAAGAGGGTGCAACTACTGGTGTTCTCTCCACGGTGTATTATTTGTAAGGAGTTGATTACGGGATTTCCCTCACAGCAAAACCCATCCAAATAACTCGTAAGAGCGTAATAAAAGGGCTTATTTAATCTGTTGTATATAAAACATTGATTGGTGAGTTCCATATCACATTCACGGGTATATAATACAATTGATTGGTATGTTCTGGATCGCATACAAGGCTACATAGTACAATTGATAAAACAATTGATTTGTGAGTTCCGGATCACATGTACAAGGCTATATAATACAATTGATTGGTGAGTTCCGGATCACATACACGGCTATATAATACAATTGATTGGTGAGTTCCGGATCACATTCAAGGCTATATAATACAAGGCTATATAATACAATTGATTGGTGAGTTCCGGATCACATTCAAGGCTATATAATACAATTGATT
This sequence comes from Conchocele bisecta, assembly GCA_029237695.1. NCBI lineage: Eukaryota > Metazoa > Mollusca > Bivalvia > Lucinida > Thyasiridae > Conchocele > Conchocele bisecta. Next base: position 73,746,783 of record CM055273.1, read on the forward strand.
GGCGAGTTCCGGATCACATTCTATGCTATATAATACAATTGATTGGTGAGTTCCGGATCACATTCAATGCTATATAATACAATTGATTGGTGAGTTCCGGGTCACATTCTAGGCTATATAATACAATTGATTGGCGAGTTCCGGATCACATTCAATGCTATATAATACAATTGATTGGTGAGTTCCGGATCACATTCAATGCTATATAATACAATTGATTGGTGAGTTCCGGATCACATTCTATGCTATATAATACAACTGATTGGCTAGGGTTAGGGTTAGGGTTAGGATCACATTCAAGGCTATATAATACAATTGATTGGTGAGTTCCGGATCACATTCTAGGCTATATAATACAACTGATTTGTGCGTTCCGGATCACGTTCAAGGCTTCATACAATTGATTGGTGAGTTCCGGATCACATTCAATGCTATATAATACAATTGATTGGTGAGTTCCGGATCACATTCAATGCTATATAATACAATTGATTGGTGAGTTCCGGATCACATTCTAGGCTATATAATACAACTGATTGGCTAGGGTTAGGGTTAGGGTTAGGATCACATTCAAGGCTATATAATACAATTGATTGGTGAGTTCCGGATCACATTCTAGGCTATATAATACAACTGATTGGTGCGTTCCGGATCACGTTCAAGGCTTCATACAATTGATTGGTGAGTTTCGGACCACATTCAAGGCTATATAATGCAATTGATTGGTGCGTTCCGGATCACATTCAAGGCTTAATACAATTGATTGGTGAGTTCCTGATCACATATACAAGGCTATATACTACAATTGATTGGTGAGTTCCGGATCACATATACAAGGCTATATAATACAATTGATTGGTGAGTTCCGGATCACATATACAAGGCTATATAATACAATTGATTGGTGAGTGCCGGATCACATTCAAGGCTAATTACTCATTGACTGATTACATAAGAAAATCGGCATAGAAGAAACGAGACTATGTCGAGTTTCTTATGAAATCAGTCAACGAGTTTAATAAATATCATATTCAGTCATCATAAATGTTAGATTATATTTTAATACATAAGAAAATCAACATACATTGAAGCTGTACAGGTCACCAAACCTCTTTTCTGTAACGAGCTAATGTACATATTTATTACAGTACTGTAGTGTATTATGAGTGTTATTACACTGTGTTAATACACTGTAACGTCCATTTTATACAATAAATGAAGCATTTTAATTGTGGTATTAAAGTATGATTATTTTATAACAAAAACATTTTGTTTCATCATCATAAGATTTACTTATTGGTACGTGGATAGCGAAATGCATAGGCAATGGAACCATGGTGACACACGTAGATACATGTACGGTGTATGACATCACTACTGTTTGAGCGACTATCGAACTATGTACATGATCTAGTAAATGGCAAATACAAGGCTGGTTATTCTGATTTATGGCATATAGCGGTCTTTCACAGTAAACCAACACGGTACAGCTGTCATTGTGCGATGAATAGAATCTAACATAATGTATACAATAGTTATTGAACGCCCGACTGATTTCATAAGAAACATCCAAGTTGTATTGTCTTGATATACTAAACATATATTGCGGCATACAAGTGCCTGCGTAAATAATATTCCTTACACAATATAAAGTTTCTTTTTGCAGTGTCACATCAAACGACATTAAATTAAATCATCACTTCTATAACATCCTCCATTATTCAAATGGTAATGCTTGACCTACAGTCTTAACCAATGAAAACCTCACAGTTTCGGCAGGGATATCTCTATGGGTTGCCGTTTTGGACTTTAATAGCACTTCGTGATATCATCACTTCAAATACATGATAACACCTATTCGAATGGATGATATCACCTATTCGACACTGAAATGGTGATATCATGCATTCGAACTGTGATATCATCACTTCAAATGGATGATATCACCTATTCGAATGGATGATATCACCTATTTGAATGGGTGATATCACATATTTGATTTGAAATGATGATATCATCCATTCGAATAGGTGATATCCTCAGTTCAAATACATGATATCACCTATTCGAATAGATGATATCACCTATTTGATTTGAAGTGATGATATCATCAATTCGATTGCATGATATCAACACTTCAAATACATGTTATCACCTATTCGAATGGATGATATCATCTATTCGAATGGATGATATCACCTATTCGAATGGATGATATCACCTATTTGATTTGAAGTGATGATATCATGCATTTGAAGGGATAATATCACCCATTCGAATATATGATATCATCCATTCAGCACAAACTGGTGATATCACCAATTCGAATGCGTGATATCATGGGTGTGTTCCAAAGGCTTACATGCATCAAGTGTCCAAACATTGAAGCAATTCATCAAGTAACATTAATGCTATACGATTGTCGCAGACCGCCCCACACCCCCACCCCCCCCCCCCCCCCCGTCACCTGGCTGACAGGAGTTTTTAATACAACGATTGGCGTCTGTAAGTTTTATTACATATGATTACAATGATGTACAATATAAGCATGATAAACGGAGTACAAATATGAAGCATCGGTCTATGTTTTCATGACCATTTTAACTTCCGATCAAACTACGCGGATTCACAGTCTGATCTGGAGCTACGCTGGTTCGAAACATTCAACAACTAACGGTTTACCAACGAAAAATGCGAAATATAATCCCCTTGTACCTGCATTGTAATTCGCACCAGTACAGACTTAGTTCAGACTGCGCGGCGGCAAAACTCAGACCGTCGCTTCATAAACATGTTTAATTTAGTTAGTCACTTTATGGAATAAATGAACGTAAACTGTTCATACAGTGGGGTTGGGTTCGGCTAAACGTGAATGGCGTGTAGCTCTTTGCTGGGATGAAATAGCCATTTATCTATCAGGGAGTATGTGCACCTACCTGGATAGCGTGAGCTAATGGGGACGCTATTCAGACCAACTTTTCTCACGGATTTGAGTGCTGTGCTTAGTGGCGTGTTGTGTTCATGTAATCACGTTATACTATTGTGAATGCCGTGTACATGCTCATGCAAGTGTACTTATTTATATTCACGGAAGAAATAGTCGAAACACACTTCCTTATATAAACAGCGTTCGTTACAGCCAGATCAGCCTGTGCATTTCCACAGTCTGATCAGGATCTGCACTTCTCGCCATTCCATCAATGAAACACGAATACTGCTTCTAAGTAATCACAATGTTCTGTCTGTAACGCAGGGCGACATAGTAAGTCGCCCTTGTGTTACATACACAACATTCGGGTTAGCATTTAACAAGCAATATAGATCGTTATCAGGCTACATGAGTGTGTTATTGGATCAGGAACTACACTGGTTACACATTCGATAAGTCACATTTCTCCAGTCATAGCCACAGATACCAAGTAAATCATTGGTGTTTTGATTTTTTTCAAAGTGAAAGTGAATGGGTTTAACGTCCCACGAACAGCTAGGGTCATATAGAGACGGGACCACAATTTAACGTCTTGTCTGACAGACTAGTGGGATGGAAATACTATGAAAGTATTTTTGATGCATAAGGCGAGGTTTGAACACACAACCTCCGGATTTGAAGTCAGATGTTCGTACCACTGGGTCACAATCCATCCCAGATTTTTTTCCGGCTGATAAAATAAACTATCAGATCTATGCGACCATCTGTTTCTCAGAAGCCCAGTTTTTACCTTATGGCTTGGTATTCCATTAGAATTGCTTCCTGTGGAACAGTGTTGGGGCCGCTGAAAATCTTATAACAAACTATGGTGGTCAGAGGAGATGGACTTGTCATTCTTAGGTGTAAGTGAGCCGATGTTTTATTTAACTTAGATCCAGTGTAGACACGTTGCACCTTATTAAGGTTCTGTCATATGTACACAAAAATCGAGAATAGCAGAGAATTTTGGTACATATATGCGGCATTCCGTTACGTTATATAGTTGTACCCGAGGGTCAAATTGTTCGTTTCACGGCCCATCTCTAGATAAGGTCATTTAAGGCTGGCCTACAGACTATAAAGCCAACATTTGCAAACACTGTAGATCCAGATGAGCCGGCTCGCAAAGATATGTGGTGTTTGTAATTTGAAGGTTTTGAATCAACAGCCCTTTTTGATTACTGGAATAGCCCGCGTTATATATTTAGGTAGAAATGGTTGATAACTGCAACAACACCGGTCACGTGACTTTGGTCCTCTTACACAACCACCTGCACTACTCTTACCAATATTTGAATTGATTTTTATTTCAAAATACTTGAATATTGTGCTTGAAATCAAGCAGCACTGGTTGAGCCTGAGCTATGTGTTCTGAAACGTTTAAACCTTGGCTAGATTAACGCAGGCGGTTGTGTACCAAATATCTAGGTCCCATTTTGTCTCGAAGCCACTTGCAATAAAGACGACCAATCTGCAGCAATTATCCATATCGAGTATGTTTGTCATGGTATGAAATTGCCAATTATACAACACCGGATTTGTACTTAAAGGTACATGCCCACGCAGTACATGTAGGTTATAATATAGTGAGACAGACAACTTTGTATATTCTGTACGTATGCCATTTTCTGGCAAAATAAACATTCATTCACCATTACCCCACGTATTGATTGGCATTATCATACATTTTATAACAGACAAAATTGTTTACACTGATATCAGGGGCGATAACCGTGTTTCCTTAAACTTTACTATTTATTCTCTGTACTTATTTTTGCATGTGCAATGATCATACTTTATAATCTGTCGAAAATATATTTTTTCATGTGACACATTTCATTATTCTAAATAAGTAAAAAATATCATGCCTCATTTGCATATGAAAATAGCCTGAATATGAAAATCGTGCGATAGCAGAATCAACTAGCTAGCTTAAATTAACCGCCTCACTGCCTCCTTCATTTAATGCACATATTTCGATTGTATGACAGATATTAGTAAATTCAGAAACAAACGGGGCAACCGTCATTGGCCCGACACTTTTTGGGCTCAAATGCCCGGGTTTGGAAGGTCCTCGAGCCAATCCCTACCCTTAAATATAAGATAACAAAAAAAAAACACAAAAATGTCGACAATAAAGTTTGTGGCCGTCAATGGTGTAATACCATACATTTACCCTTGAATACGATCATTCAGACCGGGGTATCATGTTTATACGTGCAATGTGATTCACATTACCGTGTCCTACTATTATTATATTCCCAGGGAATTGTCAATATGACACATATACACATGCTATAGGTTAATATAAGATCCCGGATCTTAGATACTAGTATGTGCCACACGTAGTCATAAACAGCATGGGTGAACGACTTTTCGTTATGGGGACATAAACAGATTATGGTTGGAGGTAACACGAGAAACGCATGCCCCCACTGACAACCATTTCGTTACTTACGCCTAACTACTGTGCGTTTGTTTGTTAGAGTTTAACAATATATCAACAGCTAAGGTCATCTAAGGCCGAGTCAATGGGCTTAGTACAAAATTCCATATATTTCCTGTACACATGGGGGGAATATCCCAAAATAGGAACTGAATATTTTAAAATCTATTATTCAGCCCTGAAATCACAATAATCCTGATATGATGCCATGTCCTCGCCACACCAGAATCACTTGATCCCCTCCAAAAAGCAGTACAATCAGTAATAATCGTACTTCCTTTATAATTGGCAATAACCCAATTCAACTCCCAGGTAACAAAAGAGCCAAAGATAAAAACGTACCCGAGGACCAAACCAGGCAAATCCTTATAACTGCTACCGTTAATTTACGCCGTCGAGTTCGCCCTACCAACCACCCACGCGTAACTACTTCGTGAAAAACCCGCATCTGTGAAGTTTGACCAACATCGGCCCAGCAATTCAGCAGAACAAGCAACTGTGTACGGACGGACGATGGACGAAAAGAGGGAACAATATATCACTTTAGCTTTTGGCTCAGGTGAGCCAAAAAGGTCAATACCATGTTAATGGTACGAGTGTGTTCCAAATGCTCACATGTGCGAAGTGTTCACATACTAGTATCTCTGTAACAATCCGTAATATTAAAGTAATATGATGATAATGAAACTTGTACAGACGTATTGACAGTACATACATATATAGTAATGTTTGCAAGCAGTGTAGATCCAGATGAGCTGCTTTGTAAGGATATGCACGTTTTGCAAACAATTCCGGCATTTTTGTTTTTGGATCATGTTTGTTTGTTTATTGGTGTTTAACGGCCTATCAACAGCTAAGGTCATGTAAGGCCGGGCAAACGGGTTCGATTCCATTTTAACCTGCTGCATTGGGGGGAAAATCCCGAAATCAGAACGGAATATTTACATCGAGAACAAATATATTTAGCCCTGATATTAGAACAACCTGACCTGGTGCCAGGTCCAAACCACACACACCAAGTCACTTGGCCCCGTCCCCTAAAATAGGATTACGAATATCATAAGGGGTATAACCAGATTCAACTGTCACATACAAAATGCCAAAGACGTATGTGAGGGCCAAACCAGGTGTCTAGTCGGGATTCCGGTAAGGATGAACCCCGATCGTTAAATTACCCATCGCGTGCTCCCACCTGCCACCCACTTTTGGATCATGATTTGTGTTTTTAACCCGAACCACAGAGGTAGTGATTAAGTTACAGAGCTGACGCTAATTGTCAGACTAGTCCATTTATACAAAGGGGATGTTTTTTTTCTCTAAAAAACCTTACTTGCAAAAAGATCTGATCCTGAAGAGATAGCTCGTTACAGCCGGCTCATCTGGATCTACACCGCTTGATAAGCACCGCTATAGGTCTGTGTATCCACAAAGAGTCATCTAAATTGACAAGTGAGTATATGTCCGTCACTTTGTGCTGGCGCGTTGTTAGTATAAATATTATTGTAAACAATGGCTATTTTTAGGAGACTCTAACGGCGACCTTGGACTGAGCAGGTCGTGTTTTTATCGGTCGGTAATTATCTCAAGGTTACCGGCGGCGGCCATCTTAACTATTGGAAATTAACTCGTATTTCCATTGTGTTATTCTTATTCGCTGGATTGTAGCAGCCTGGATATGTGCTAAGGTAAGTCGGGGCTGGGTGGGCTCGGTGTGGGTGGTATTCTGTTGAGCACGAGCTATATTTATGAAGTCAGTCGCCTGTTGTTATCTCTGCCGAGATGGTGAGAAAAGATCATATTCTTATTATTATTACTATTCTTCTTCTGCGTTGAAGCATTGAAGCATTGCTTCAGGTTTACATGGAGAAATTTATGTAGAACCGTTAGGAAAGAATGGTGGGACCAGTGCGTTTTCAAACAGATTATTAGTTTGCCACTGGTCTGGGGAACCGATTTCTTTCCATCCGCAGTTACTTTGGTGGTGCTAGATAAAGTGTTGTTAGAGAACGTGGTGTTAGAAAGTGGTCCCAAACAGATTACGAGTTTGCCACAAGTATGCACCATTAGTAATCGCCATTAGTAATCGCATCCAAGTATTCTTATTATATTAGGCTGTGGTGTGGTAGCGGTGGTACGGTGGCACTTGACGGACCCTGGTAACACGGACCGCCGGGTGCCACTGATCCCGCGTATTACCACCGCAACAGGCGACGTCTGATAGGCTCTTTTTATCATATTCGAACTCGCTGGAATAAAACTCCGGGTCAGTATAATATACATCGCTAGGTTATACTCGTGCTCAACTGAATGCTGCTCTCATCTGCCTGCTTCCTGCCCCGGCTTGCTGAGGCACAGCCGGGCTGTTGCAGCTCGGTGAATGAGTGTCACATGTCTTTACCGATTATATGGCACCAACTTGTGTGTCAAGTGCCGCCAGGGGTGGATTGGTTCTACCTGGGACCCGTTTTGCTCTGCATCACCGGTACCAGGTTCTACCCAGTTACCCCCTCTCGTCTTCCCGCCTCCCGTGCACCGGGACACTGCGCGGAATTACAGGACCGTATTGGACCTAAGCAGTGTCCCATTTCGGCACACATTTATACACATCTGTCCGCCCTGCACATACATATATCACATAAAACAATTCAAAATTCGGCTTTTATGGACTTATATGTCCGGGTATGGAAGGTCATCGAGCCAATTCCCACCCTTAAATATAAGAAATACGAAATATGGCTATTTTTAAAACTCAACATTCGTCGTAGGTGAAATGACAGAACCAGCTCTGTTAAACTGGTATAATGGGTACATGTACACACGCCAACTTTGAAACAGAGGGTTCCCAGTTCGATTCCCGCATCGGCAATATTTGTTTATTTCTTTTATTAAATATAATAAAAATAAGAAAGACTAGACAGTATGTTTATAAAACATGGATATGCCCCCGTGGCATACTGGACTCTTTAACTGGAGAAACTCTTACCAACTGGAGCAACGCAATATGCCCCCCACCCCCTTGCTATCGCATAGGGGGCATCGCATAGGGGGCATAAACATTGCGGTTGTTTGAAATTTGGATTATTATAAAGCAACATAATCTTGAAATTAATTCCAACATTTAGCTACGTGTCCAATTTTACATATCATTTGTGTTTTACTTCATAACTCATAAGGAATTCCAGCCAAATATCTAGTCTTCAGCAATAACGGTTTACTAAGTTTTACTTCTTACATGTACAAGCAACGTGACGGTGAATATGAATGGCTTTAATGTCCCAGCAACAGCTAAGGTCATATAGAGACGGGACCACAGTTTTAAGTCTCATCCGACAGACCAGTGGGATGGAAATACTATGTTAGTATTTTTCACGTCTAGGGAGAGGTTTGAACCGACAACATCCGGAATGTAAGTCGGGTGTTCTAACCCCTAGGCCTCAACTCATCCTATCAAAGGCATGTAAACAACGCCCGGACTGACAGACAGAGCGTCAGGGAATCCACCTGAATGCAGGTGCGCGTTTAGAATATATATGACAGGCCAATTTCGCCTGAATTGCGAGTAAACGGCCGCCTCTACAACAACCCCCGCTCTGTAGCAACCATAAATAACTGGAATGGACTGTCATATGTTTATTTAAGGACAAATCCAACCGCCACTAAAGGATTTTCAGACTGGTCCGTTTATAAGAATGTGGCGTTTTTTTGTCTATAAACAGTATGATTACTTGCAAAAAACTGCAGATCCTGAACAAGCGTTTTATGAACAAGCGTTAATCGTCTTACAGCATCTCTCACAACGGCCACCTCTCTACAACAACCCCCTCTCTCTAGCGGCCATTATGTTATACCCCAACGGATAATATATTGACCTCGTTAAAAGATCAATCTCTCTACAACGGTCACTTCTCTACAACCCCCTCTTTGTAGCGACCATTATGTTATACCGCAAACGGACAATCGCCTATATATAACCTCCTTACAAGATCAATCTCTCTACAACAACCACCTCTGTGTAGTGGCCACTATTGTATACCCCAAACGGATAACCTTACAATATTCATATCTCTACAACGACCACCTCTACAAAAAAACGTGTTTGTAACGGCCATTATTTTAAACCACAAACGGATAACATCCTTACAAAGTCTTCACCGATTTACAAAATATAACATTTAAATTCATAGTTAAATAATTTTCAATCGCTACAGCCATATTTCGGAGTCGATTTCCAAACTATTCTGTTTTCAACGTTGCCTAGACCCGCCGCCATTGTAAGTCAAGTCACGCTTACTGGCTCGCGATACGCATAGTTTCGTATTGTATGTCGTTACCTGTTGTATGACAAACTGTAATCGGGTGACAGACTTTGTGGTCGACTTCCTCGTTTACCAAACTGTGAAATCGCCGTCGTCGCATGCAATCGCGAATTCACTCATTCTCGGCAGTCGGCTGAGGTTGGATTAATTGATTGTCGTTGGCTCAGAAGAAAACAGTTCTGACCACTGCGATCAGATCAGGGTCTACACTGTTCACCAGACAGTAGCTTTCTGACACGAACATAATTTATTGATGTATTAAAGGCTAAACACAATGTGAAAAGGTTTAACGTCCCAGCAACAACAAAGGTCATACTAAGAGACAACATTGGTTTGAGGTCAAATCTGAAATATCAGCGAAATGAAATATTATGAAAGAATGTTTTCATGCCTATGGTGGGATTTGATTTATTGGTGTTTAATGGCCTATCTGTGTCCCAGCCAAGGTCAAAAGCGATAGGGCCTCGGTTTCAAGTGTCATCTAAATACGGGTGGGATGGAATGACTATTTCAAGCATATGACGGGGATTGGAGAAATGGAAAACTGTTGACCAGTATCCGTGAATTTAGAGGTATAACTGAAATCTTTATTTTATTTATTTTCATTTTATTTTATTTCAAAGACGATTGGATAAGAATCTACTAATGTAACAAACCTAAATATTCGGACCCATTTATTTGGGGAAACAAACCACTTTATATCTTTACAAAAACTGTGATAATTCTGTAAACGACGTCGAAAGATGGCGAAATGTTCATAGCAAATGAATTAATTCCGCATTTGCCATGGAAATTTCATTAACTTTCAACGTCAGTTACGGAAAATATTGTAAATTGTGTCAATATCATGAGATATGGCACATGTTCTAATGTACAAAATCACACGGCGTCTCATATGTACATTGTCATTGTGATCCACCAGTACAACCATACCAACCCTAACTACTGCCACAATCTTTGTACAATAAATCATGTCCGAATATTTATGGTTATTATGATTTTGTTTGTTTGTTTGTTTGTTTATTAGTGTTTAACGGCCTATCAACAGCTAACATAAGGCCGGGCAAACGGGTTCGATCCAATTTTAACCTGCTGCATTGGGGGGAAAATCCCAAAATCAGAACAGAATATTTACATCGAGAACAAATATATTCAGCCCTGAAATTAGAATAGTTATGGTTATTATGGTAATATTTTCTCTCACCGTAGCAAGGATCATATTGTACTTCATATATAGGTATTGACCAGCATCAGTGAAGCGTTCATCCATATTGAGCACGGCTGGGCAGGATCTACCTAGATTCAACTATGTCTGCAAGGTCAGTGAAGATGATATTCAAGGTCACAGGCTGACACACCAGTCAAATGTACTTTCTGACCAGTGTCGAATGGACTCCGGGGACCCATGTCTTTCAGACTATTCCATTGATCAGAAAGAGGTATTGGTTTAGAAATTAGAAAGTATCCACACATTGTGCAGATCCTGACGGCTCCTTACGAACCGGCTCTTCGTGATCTACACGGTTTGCAAACAGTATAGTGTTTGTTTGTTTGTTGGGTTTTAACGGCCTATCAACAACTAAGGTCATTTAAGGCCGGGTCAATGGGTTTAGTACTAAATCCCATATATTACCTGTACAAGTACATGTACAAATGGGGATAAAATCCCAAAATCAGAACAGAATATTTACAATAAAAAAACTATACATTCAGCCCTGAAATCAAAATAATCCTGATCTGATGACAGGTCCTTGCCACACCAGGCAAACAATATGGTGGAGGTCTGTAGTGGTGAAAGGATTAAATTTAAATGTTCAAGCTACCCAGTTTGACAAGTTGAAAATCCACGTTTGGCATCAAATGTCACGGAACGAGAGGAGTGCACATCCAGCCGGGACTCAAACCCGGGACCTCCGGTTTACCATACCAGTACTCTACCGACTGAGCTAACAAGGCACAGATGCACACATCCTCCCCATAGTGACCTACATAACAACCGTGACATACTCCTCCACCAAATTGAAATTCGTTCACGAATTCCATACTGTTTGCGACAGTGATCGTCTGTGGAAGGATCTTGAGTATTTATCCATCACGGTCCCATATGGTCCCACATCGGGTGCCACATGTCACAGAGCAAGAGAAAATTGCACCTGGCCGCAGGACTCGAACTAAGGATCATACCAGTGCCCTACTGTCTGAGCTAACTAGGCATAGATACACACCTCCTCTCCATAGTGACTTCCCGTAATAACCCTAAATATTCGGACACCATTTGTTTTGGAAAAACCCTATAAAATAGGTGTTTCCCAAAACAAATTGTATCCAGATATATTATTAATGTGATAAACCAGTACAACCATACAAACACTAACGATTTGGACACTATGTTATAGGAAACCAGATATTTATATGCGTTTCCTAGAATAATTTGTGTCCGAATATTGAGGGCCATTATGGTACACATCAGCTGTGACATTTGACCTTGACATTCGACCTTTGTTGGCAGCTGATACGGTTGCTGCTCCAAGACAAGCTACCAGTCATGAGCGGGGCGGCCCAGAAATACCTCTTCAACATAATGGAGGAGATGGTCACTGAAGGTAGGGTCATAGAAAATATATCCCTTGCAGAAAATGTGATATTTGCTGTATATCACGTCGAAAATTGACGATATTCTCATAGTAAATGTGGATGTTTGTTTGTTTATTGGTGTTTAACGGCCTATCAACAGCTAAGGTCATGTAAGGCCGGGAAAACGGGTTCGATCCCGTTTTAACCTGCTGCATTGGGGGGGAAATTCCAAAATCAGAACGGAATATTTACATCGAGAAACAATATATTCAGCCCTGAAATTAGAATAACCTGACCTGGTGCCAGGTCCATACCACACCAAAGTCACTTGGCCCCTTCCCCTAAATAGGATTACGAATAATCGTAATACTCACATAACCAGATTCAACTGTCACATACAAAATGCCAAAGACGTATGTGAGGGCCAAACCAGGTCTCCAGTCAGAATTCCGCTAAGGATGAACCCCGATCGTTAAATTACCCATCGCTTGCACCCACCTTCCACCCACAGTAAATGTGGAATCATATTCTATTTCGCATTTACTCTGAACTTTCGATGTCATTTACAAAAAATATCGTAAATCTTTCATGCTATCGCACATATTACATATTAGGTACACACTCAGATGGCTTGCCTCCTACATGGCACCGACTGGAGCAATGGGGCTTATGGGATTTGTGACCAGTGTAGCTCCTGATCAAATAGAACACTCCTTTAGCCTGATGGCGATCTATATTGATTGTTAGAAGCTTAACGAGTGTTTCATTTATGGAATTGCGGGTGTTTCATTTATGGAATTGTGAACAGTGCAGATCCTGATCAGACTGCGGATGCACAGGCTGATCAGGATCTACACTGGTCGCCAAAACTTATAAACCCCATTTCTCCAGTCACAAATAATTCTTGCCTTGTGAGTTTTTTTTACACCTTTCTAAAAATTGAAACCACTATTTCTTTTCCAAGGTTATTAATTTTAAGCATAATTTAATAATGTGCCTTCTTTTTATTTCATGAAATTCGATGAAATAATGACTTTATTACAAAAAGAAATAGCCGACAGATTTCATTGCATCGTTTATCGTATTAAATATCACATTAAATAAAGATCCTCTATATATTATGTATACGTGGCTTGTTACAAAATGAATATTGTATCACAAATGTGGTGTACAGAGATCATAATTTATGAGACACGTCATGTGCTCTTGTACCCAAGAAGATGTGCGATGTTTCATGAAAAATATTTACAGAAACTGTGATATTTTCTGTAAGTAACTTCGAAAATCAACGTGATTTTAATAGAAAAAACAGAATAGAATTCCACATATGGTATGTAAAATATGTAAATATTTTTCATGAGATATCGCACATCTTCTTAGGTACAAAATCACACGACTGTCTTATATGGATATGTTGGTTTATCACAAAGTGAATATTTTTGTCACGACAATGCGTCTGTTCTCCCTGATCTCCAGTAACCAAATCACAGACGAACATCGCGGCGATGAAGATCCTTGTGAACTTTACCATTGGCTGCCTCCATGAGCACCACTGGACACGCATCGGAAACACAGGTTGATCAGAATCTACACTGGTCGCAAAACTCATAAGCCTCATTTCTCCAGTCACAGCCATGTATGAATCTAGTGCAATTTGAAATACTTATGTAAAACTCGTACAAAGCGGTAACTATATGCTCCGCTGAAAAAAAGTCCTCAGTGACCTTGACCTTGGGTGGTCAGACGTGGGTCATATGAAAACAAAGCAGCATCCATAGACACACATTGTGGCCAAATATTATCAAAATATATGAAGCGGTCGAGGAGTGATTGAAACAAGAGGGCCATGATGGCCCTAATTCGCTCACCTGACTCCATGAACACCAGAGGAGAATGTGACATTGAGTTCATACGTGTTTTAAAAAAATGTGCTATTTTTAGATGGCGGTAATCTTGGATTAAGCGATGACTCTCATTTTACCAAATCTGAAAATGCTTCACCCAAGGACCGGACCTTAACTACTATAAAGTTTGGCCAGCATCGGTCATGTGGTTCCTGAGAAAAAGACGTTCAAAATCTCGAATAAATGGACCTTTTGGAGGCGATCATGGATGACATAATCATCCGATTCTGACAAATATTGCACCAGAGCAATCGCCTCATCGATACCTTCAATTTGATATATGACATGAGCATATTTGGTCAAAAATAAAATTTGACCCCACGGGCCACGCCCATTTTTGACCCCGGGGTTACCATTTTAACATCTTTGAAAGAGCATTGTACGTCGATAATTCCTACCAAGTTCCGTCGAAATCCGGCTGGCGGTTCATGAGAAGAAGATATTTTAAGAATTTGTGCTATTTTTAGACGGCGGCCATCTTGGATTAGCGACGACCTCCGTTTTAACAAATCTGAAAAGGCTTCACCCATGGTCCATAACTGTGAAGTTTGGCCACCATGGGCCAAGCGGTTCGTGTGAAGAAGAATTTTGAAATCTCTAATAAAAGAACGACCTTTTGACCTTTCGGCGGCCATTTTGCATGACATGACCTTCCAATTTCGACAACAAATGTACCGGAGCGATGGCGTTTTTGATACCTTCAATTTGATATAGACATGACCATATTCGGTCAAAAATAAAATTTGAACCCACTTTGATCGCACGGGCCACGCCCATTTTTGAACCCTGGGTCACCATTTTAACAACTTTGAAAGACCATTGTACATCAATCATTCCTACCTAGTTTCGTCGAAATCCGGCAGGCGGTTCATGAGAAGAAGA
The DNA here is from genome assembly GCA_029237695.1 of Conchocele bisecta. Taxonomy (NCBI): domain Eukaryota; kingdom Metazoa; phylum Mollusca; class Bivalvia; order Lucinida; family Thyasiridae; genus Conchocele; species Conchocele bisecta. Next base: position 73,761,873 of record CM055273.1, read on the forward strand.
TTGTTTAAGAATTTGTGCTATTTTTAGACGGCGGCCATCTTGGATTAACGATGACCTCCGTTTTAACAAATCTGAAAATACTTCACCCATGGACCATAACTGTGAAGTTTGGCCACCATGGGCCAAGTGGTTCGTGTGAAGAAGAATTTTGAAATCTCTAATAAAAGAACAACCTTTTGACATTTCGGCGGCCATCTTGGATGACATGACCATCCGATTTCGACAAAAAATGTACCAGAGCGATCGCCTCTTTGATACCTTCGATTTGATATAGACATGACCATATTCGGTCAAAAATAAGATTTGACCACAATTTGACCCCACGGGCCACGCCCATTTTTGACCCCGGGGTCACCATTTTAACAACTTTGAAAGAGCATTGTACATCGATCATTCCTACCAAATTTCGTCGAAATCCGGCTAGCGGATCATGAGAAGAAGATTTTTTAAGAATTTATGCTATTTTTAGACGGCGGCCATCTTGGATTAGCGATGACCTCCATTTTAACAAATCTGAAAATGCTTCACCAATGGACCATAACTTTTAAGTTTTGCTACCATGGGCCAAGCGGTTCATGTGAAGAAGAATTTTGAAATCTCTAATAAAACTAGAAATGGACGCTTGTCGACAAGCGCATGTGTATCCCCCTCCCCAGATACACAAGTAGTTTGAAAAAAGGGTGTTCGAGTTATGCTCCGGAGACAAAATCAGTGACGGAAAAACAAAAGGAGATAACTAAAGAATTAGTGATGCAAGAGTTGTCATTCTTGCGGGACACACCTTTAGGGTCGTGGTCTATGCATGTGTTTCATGAAAATATTCCAAAGGGTGTTCGAGTTATGCTCCAGACACGAAATCAGAGCACGAAACAACAAAGGGAGATAACTAAGAAATTAACGACGCAAGAGTTGTCATTCTTACGTGCGACACACCTTTGGGTCGTCTTCTATGCATGTGTGAAGTTTAATAAACTAGAAAATGTGTTCATAGAACACGGATGTCCCACATATCGCTTTGATAATAATGAGGCCAAATTGCAAGTCAAAATTTTCTTACCTGAGCGTTTAAAGTTTTTTGAAGCACCAAGTATTGTGACCTTGACCCTGGGCTGGCTTGGCTGGGGGCAGGACAAACGTGGATTTGGCACAGGGCGGTAGAGGACCATTAGAGCAATGCATATATGAAATATGAAGCTGATCTGTGAAAGAAAAACAGAAATTATAAGATATTTACCTGAGCGTTAAAGTTTTTGAAGCACTAAGTATATGATGTTAACCCTGGGCTTGGCGGGGGCGGGACGAACGTGGATTTGGCACTGGCGGTAGAGGACCATTAGAGCAACGCATATATGAAATATGAAGTTGATCCGTGAATGGAAAGAAAAATTATAAGATATTTACCTGAGCATTAAAGTTTTTGAAGCACCAAGTATGTGACCTTGACCCTGGGATTGGCGGGGGCAGGACGAACGTGGATTTGGCACAGGGCGGTAGAGGACCATTAGAGCAATGCGTATATGAAATATGAAGATGATCCATGAAAGAAAATAAAAATTATAAGATATTTACCTGAGCGTTAAAGTTTTTGAAGCACCAAGTATGTGACCTTGACCCTGGGATTGGTGGGGCAGGACGAAACGTGGATTTGGCCACAGGGCGGTAGAGGACCATTAGAGCAATGCGTATGAAATATGAAGATGATCCATGATCCATGAAGAAAACAGAAAGTATAAGATATTTACCCAACGTTTAATATGTTTTTGAAGCACTAAGTATGTGACCTTGACCCTGGGCTTGACGGGGGCAGCAGAACGAACGTGGATTTGGCACAGGGCGGTAGAGGACCATTAGAGCAATGCGTATATGCGTGTTCGAGTTATGCTCTGGATACAAAATCAGAGCACGAAACAACAAAGGGAGATAAGTAAACAAGAATTCCGCGGAATCAGATGCCTCGCCTTGTCCCGCCTTCACCTCGAGCTTGGGCCCGAAAGCAATTTTCACTGGCCCGAACATATTATACAATTATTGACTAGTGAACCATAGAATATCAGATTATATTCTATGGCTCACTAGTCAATAATTGTTTTATTATATGATAATAGTCTGTATATAGCACTTACGACCTTATGCTACTAGACAAACATTGAAAAAGAATTTGAAAAAAAAAAATGGAAAAAAAGTTTAAAAATTAAAAATAATAATGCTTGCTACTGGAGCCCAGAATTTTTTTTAATTGTCCTATATTTATCTACATATATCTGCACAGGTCCACATAATGCCACAATATTTTCAACACAGTTTACGGAAATGTAATATAATCATTTACCTGTATAAATTACCTGTAAGTGGTCAGTGGTCAGTTGCACATGCTAGCACATGCACAGGTGAATAGTCTGTATATAGCACTTACGACCTTATGCTACTGGACAAAAATTGAAAAATAATTTGAAAAAAAAAAAAAAAAATGAAAAAAAAAAAGGAAAAAAAAAAAAAAAAAAATGAAAAAAAAAAAGGAAAAAAAAAAAAAAAAAAACTAAAAAAAAAGTTTTAAAAAAAAATAAAATAATGCTTGCTACTGGAGCCCAGATTTTTTTTCCAGTCAAATTGAAAAATAATTTGAAAAAAAAAATGAAAAAAAGAAATGAAAAAAAAAAAAGAAAAAAAAAAGTTTAAAAATAATAATGCTTGCTATTAGAGACCAGATTTTTTTTAATAGTCCTATATTTATCTACATATATCTGCACAGGTCCACATAATGCCACAATATTTTCAACACAGTACCCAATGTAGTAATTTACCTGTATAAATTACCTGGTCAACAGTGGTCAAGCACTGGACATCTGCACATGCTAGCCCATGCTAGCACATGGTTCTCCCAGTTTTCTATTGTTCTCTCTACAGGTAAGGTGTACAGAGCACACGAGAAAAGGTGTACAGAGCAGACGAGAAAACAGGTCTTCATGCATTATTGTCCAGTTTGTAGAGTGCGCAAAACAATAGGGAGATAACTGAAAAATTAGCTACGCAAGAGTTGTCATTCTTGTGCGCGACACACCTCCGGGGTTCTGTGGTCTATGCATGTGTGAAGTTTCATGAAAATATTCCAAAGGGTGTCGAGTTATGCTCGGACAAGGAAATCAGTGAGCGAAAACAAAAAAGGGAGATAACTCAAAAATTAGCTATGCAAGAGTTGTCATTCTTGTGCACGACACACCTTCGGTTCGTGGTCTAATTGAATGTGTTAAGTTTCATAAAAATATTCCAAAGTGTGGTCGAGTTATGGTCAATCAGTGCGTGAAACAAAAAGGGAGATTAATCTCAAAAATTAGCTATGCAAGAGTTGTCATTCTTGTGCGCGACACACCTTCGGGTGTCGTAATTTGTCTATGCATGTGTGAAGTTTCAGACATCTTCGAAAGCATGTATTCGTAAAGGGTGGTGGAGTTATGCTCCGGACACGAAATCAGTACGAGAAACAAAAAAGGGAGATAACTAAAAAATTAGCTATGCAAGAGTTGTCATTCTTGTGCGCGACACACCTTCGGGTCGTGGTCTATGCATGTGTGAAGTTTCATGAAAATATTCCAAAGGGTGTTCGAGTTATGCTCCGGACAAGAAGTGTTTGCGGCGGACGCGTCCGCGGACGCGGATGCGGCGCGCTGTCAAATCCATAGTATCCTCCGACGGAGTCCGGGGGATACAAAAACGACCTTTTGACCTTTCGGCGGCCATCTTTGATGACATAGCCATCCGATTTTGACAAAAAATGCACCAGAGTGATCGCCTCGTTGATACCTTCCATTTGATATACGACATGACCATATTCGGTCAAAAATAAAATTTGACCCCAATTTGACCCCACGGGCCACGCCCATTTTTGACCCGGGGGTCACCATTTTAACAAATTTGAAAGAGCATTGTACATCGATCATTCCTACCAAGTTTTGTCGAAATCAGGTTGGCGGTTCTTGAGAAGAAGATTTTTGAATAATTTGTGCTATTTTTAGACGGTGGCCATGTTGGATTACGTAATGACGTTATTTTAACAATTTTGTAATCCCCCTACCTAAGGACCATGACCATGAAGTTTGGTGACTATAGGCCGAATGGTTACCGAGGAGAAGACGTTTGAAAATGTTCACGGACGACGGACGACGATGACGGACGACGGACACCGGACGACGGACACATTGCGGTAACAATAGCTCTCATGAGCTTCGCTCAGGTGAGCTAAAAAGAAAGACGTTAATAACGTACGTACGTACATGGACTAACACTATATCCCCTCTTGCCTATCGACGATGAGATAACAACACACCACATAGTTGCCGAAGCAAAACTGTGACTCATGGACAGCAGGGGCGGATCCCGTATTTGGGGGGGGGGGGGGCGTGTCTTATTTTCGAGCTCCACAAAGTGAAGCGAGTATACTAGGGCGGTCCAGAGGACACATTTTGAGATCTAGATGTCCAGAAATGCACTTTCCTGTGTTTTGCGGCATTTAAATTCAGACTCCAACAGGTGGTAAACTGTCATCTATGTAAAACTCCGTGGCTGAACAGGGGAGTGGCAGGAGGGGGAGAAGGTTGCAACCCCGGAACCCCCCCCCCCTCCAGATCTGCCCCTGGACAGCATGGCGATTACATTCTCAAGACTTGCACAGAAATAAGGAAATACTTTTAACTACTGTACCTGAATGGTAGATAATTAAGTCATTGATAGATTCATAAAACAAGTTCCTTTTTATCCATTTAAAAGTTATTACAAAGAACAGCAATAGCATCTGACCAAACTACAGGGATGCCAACTTTAGACGTCATTTACAGAAATTATTGCAGATTTTTAATCAATGTCAGAGATAAGCTGTGTTGTGATGAGGGAGGTAATTCGGGCTAGATCCGGGCTTGTGTATTCTCTGTCACTGTAGACTGGTAAAGTTAGTCATCTTTGATCACAAATATTTGGTTTAACATTTGTAAATATTGTTATTTGGTAGTTTTTTACTGCGTTTCAGGCCTCAACAAATTCTACATTTTCCCCTCATCCAGATTGGAGTTCAACTAATACAACGATATGTACTTCAATGTTGAAGTTGCATTGCCCCTTCAAATTAAAATTGAAAGTGAACGGGTTTAAGTTTTAACATCCCAACAACAGCTAAGCTCCGAGATTGTTTGTTTACTGGTGTTTAACGGCCTATCAACAGCTAAGGTCGTGTAAGGCCAACAGGGTCGGTCTCATATTTAACCTGCTGCATTGGGGGGAAATCCCAAAATCAGAACAGAATATTTACATCGAGAACAAATATATTCAGCCGTGAAATTAGAATAACCTGACCTGGTGCCAGGTCCATACAGCTACCACACCAAAGTCACTTGGCCCCTTCGCTAAAAATAATATTATTAGGAATAATCATATTACTCATACAAAGGGTACAACCAGATTTAACCCTCACAAACAAGAATGCCAACAACGTACCCGAGGGCCAGACCAGGTCGCCGTTCGGGATTCCAGTATTAGGATGATCCCCGTTTTAAAATCTCACCATGAAACACCGTGAACTTATGTTTTCACTGAGTCTTCGTGTATCAAGTCTCACAATGTGACACACGGTAAATAATAACTGCCTCCAATCTATGCTGAGTTTCCAAACTCTTCCACTTCACTGCCCAGTGGTGATTCCCCTGTTGTGTCAGCTATAATCACACTGGGTCAGTTTATCTGAAAATGTAACCAAACTTGCATTCAACACTTTCATCCCTAAGAAACTGGTATGGAATGTTCCGTGTAGACTTTTGAACCATCTATTACATGTAATCAGAAAAGACAAGTTTTTGTTAAATATCGGAAAATATCCACAAACAGTGCAGATCCTGATGAGACGGCTCGTCACGAGCCGTATCATCTGGATCTACACCGTTTGCAAACATTGGGAAAGCAGTCTGTAGTGTTGATAGGGTTAATGAGGAAATATGTGATAATTTGCATTCGTCAACATTGGAAGTTAATTTCCACTGACAATATGCGACTTGCCATGACAACAATGGCGACAACATTTGCTACGATAGCATGGCAAGTTGTGCTCACATTTAACATGTTCACCCCTAAAATATCTGACATTGATAGTTCCATGCTGATTTCTGCACTAGTCCATTAATCAGGTAAAGGTTTTTTGTTAAATACCTGAAATTACGAACAAACACTGTAGACCACGATGACAAGGAAATTTCAGTTTTAGGTGGCTGTTATTTCATTTATGTATGTTACAAAATCTAACTCACTTTAGAGGGATCAGAAAACATTGTTGGATAGATATTTAAGTTTTATTTTATATTGTGTTGGTAAAATAAATAAAGTTTATGACAATATCTATGGTTCGTTTTCTCTATCAATCCAGAACAATGTATTACTTTATTTATTTAATGGTGTTTAGCGGACCTTCAACAGCTATTAAGGTCATCTTAGGCCGGGTGAACTGAAGAATTTAAATCGTTCGAAAGAAGAGTACTATGCTGCAATTCCTGGATGTGAGTCATCCGTATTTGTGTAGGAATTTAAAGGGAAACCATATATGAATTTATCAGTGGTTCCCAGAATAAATTGTGTCCGAATGTTTAGAGTAAAAAGAGACTTGAGTGGTAACATCATATTATTTTGGTGAGAAATAAACATAATATTATTTTCCAGGAGAAAACATGCGTGTCTTCAGCATGGTGTCATATTGTCCGTCTGAATCTGTATTCACCGGAGACGCATATCCACAGATGTCTTTATATTATATTCAGTGTTATAAGTGTATTAAAACGTGTATAACATCGTAGAAATATGGCGCGAAACGGCACAACATCATGGCATTACAAATATTGCATGATGTCATCCCCAAATAAACAATGACTAATTTGTTAATATCATGGCAATTTCTGGACCGAATTTCAAAATCTAACTTCTTTTCTAAGTTAGGTCATTATCAGTAACAACGGCAATGTTTCGGATGTAATTTCCTAATTATTTGTTTTTGCCCTTCAAGCTGACCAAACAAAATGCGTGAAATGTATCTGCGGTATGACAATGTTTCATACAAAATACAGTCTACAATACAGAGAACAGTTACCTTTTCTCAAACTGAAATTGTAACGTTTCACACAGTCATGTTTGGTTCGTCTCTTCACTGCCGCGAGATCTGAAAACAGTGATTGATTGATTGCTTGATTGATTGATTGATTGATTATACCTTGACAGTTGCAGGTGTCAGATTTTCAAATACATATTCCAAGAATATATATTGGTTGAGTTTTAGCCCATTACATTCGGAATATACCTTTACGGGTAGAATGTTGTGTTTTTTTAATACTTTTAATTTTATTTTTGTTATTTCTCAATGAAAGTATATGTTGTGACCACAAATTTTAACCGTGTCGACGAGTTGGTGGTCGCAACATATACTTCTGAGCACATAGGAGAATATAGGAACTCTAGCAAACTTCTTCACTGGACACACAGACACACAGTAGGTGGACAGAAGTCATTTCCCGAAAGTTAAAATCCCATAGACTTACATGTATTTCCATCTTTACTCCCAAACATGTAGCTCAGTACATACTTTACCAAACATGTTGCTCAATACATACTTTACCAAACATGTAGCTCAGTACATACTTTACCAAACATGTAGCTTAGTACATAATTTACCAAACATGTAGCCCAGTACATACTTTACCAAACATGTAGCTTAGTACATACTTTACCAAACATGTAGCTCAGTACATACTTTACCAAACATGTAGCTTAGTACATACTTTACCAAACATGTAGCCCAGTACTACTTTACCAAACATGTAGCTTAGTACTACTTTACCAAACATGTAGCTTAGTACATACTTTACCAAACATGTAGCACATGTAGCTCTACAGTACATACTTTACCAAACATGTAGCTCAGTACATACTTCACCAAACATGTAGCTCAGTACATACTTTACCAAACATGTAGCTCAGTACATACTTTACCAAACATGTAGCTCAGTACACACTTTACCAAACATGTAGCTCAGTACACACTATACCAAACATGTAGCTCAGTACATACTTTACCAAACATGTAGCTCAGTACATACTTTACCAAACATGTAGCTCAGTACACTACTTTACCAAACATGTAGCTCAGTACATACTTTACCAAACATGTAGCTCAGTACATATTTTACCAAACATGTAGCTCAGTACACTTTACTTACCACATGTAGCCCAGTACATACTTTACCAAACATGTAGCTCAGTACACACTTTACCAAACATGTAGCTCAGTACATACTTTACCAAACATGTAGCTCAGTACACACTTTACCAAACATGTAGCTCAGTACATACCCCTTTACCAAACATGTAGCTCAGTACATACCCCTTTACCAAACATGTAACTCAGTACATACCCCTTTACCAAACATGTAGCCCAGTACATACTTTACCAAACATGTAGCTCAGTACATACTTTACCAAACATGTAGCTCAGTACATACTTTACCAAACATGTAGCCCAGTACATACTTTACCAAACATGTAGCTCAGTACATACTTTACCAAACATGTAGCTCAGTACATACTTTACCAAACATGTAGCCCAGTACATACTTTACCAAACATGTAGCTCAGTACATACTTTACCAAACATGTAGCCCGTACATACTTTACCAAACATGTAGCTCAGTACATACCCCTTTACCAAACATGTAGCTCAGTACATACCCCTTTACCAAACATGTAGCTCAGTACATACCCCTTTACCAAACATGTAGCTCAGTACATACCCCTTTACCAATTTGAATGAAATATAAAGTGTTTGACAGAAACTAGATTTTTCCAGAAAAACAGCTGCAGACAATATTCGGTTCACACTATTTATACCACTTCCCACATGAGAGGATCAACAACAGCTCTGCACCAGGTCTGACAGGTAATTTACTCACTGAATGATTAACACAGCAGACCCAGACCAGACTGTAGATCTACACAGGCGGATGTGGGATTACACTGGTCGCGTACTTCATACTTCACAGACCACTATTTTGTCCTCAGATTCAACACGAGACCTTTTCCTCATTCATATTGAAGTGGAGGCCGTGATCAGACTGAGCGGATGTGCATGCTGATCTGGGACTACACTGGTTGCGTACTCGATAGACCACTGGAGCTACACTGGTCGAATAATCAATAAGTCCATTATTGCTGTGGGAATTCACCAAGTTAACCCTCACTGCGCTGGAGACGGAAATTGTCATCTGCGGTTTTTCGTTTTTGCCTTAATTCTTAAAAAAAACAAAACAGGTTTGACAGCGCATGAGAATCATATCCAGTGGAGACGATTCTCATGCACTCTCAAAACAGGGTTTTGTCGAGAAATATTGAAAATAAAACATTTCCGGCAGACGACAAAATTTAATTCAGTGTAGAAAGGGTTAAACTTACCTTCTTGCATCAGCTAATGGCTGATCTAAAACTTTTGTCGTGTTTTTGAGAAGTTTTCTGTGGCCAGCCACCCTTCGGCTTCGGACTGTAAATGTTCTGAAAACAACAGCAATTCATGTGTTAGTACAATATAAGGTTCCACCATGTCCAGCCGTGGGTAAATGTTTGCCGTGACACGAGGGAACTGTAACCCCAAGGCCATAGTGGCACAAGGGTACTGTTTGAACCCCAAGGTCGTAGACCGCGTGTTCAAACAGTTGCCGAGTGCCACGGCAAACGTTTACCAACAGCTGGACATGGTCATAAGTTATTGTTACATTTCCATCGGAAAAATATCATGTAATTTGAGCATTTTTGCACTACTTTCGGAACTTCGATAATATGCTCCATTTAAACAGTTGATTTACGTGTACATATTCCATGGCTGCAGTACACGTCGCGTGATGCAGTCATGAACTGGTCTGGTGACGTAATGGCTCGTTCTATTCACGTCATGAGACGCATGCATTACATAGGTGTTGGCTTAGCCCTGATCAGTCGGCCATCGCACCAGTACTAGTATAGCACTCAATCAGTCGGCCATCGCACCAGGACTAGTATAGCACTTGATCAGTCGGTCATCGCACCAGGACTAGCTTAACACTTGATCAGTCAGCCATCGCACCAGGACTAGTTTAGCACTTGATCAGTCGGCCGTCGCACCAGGATTAGTTTAGAACTTGATCAGTCGGCCATCGCACCAGGACTAGTATAGCACTTGTTCAGTCGGTCATCGCACCAGGACTAGTTTAGCACTTGAGCAGTAGGCCACCGAATCATGACTAGTATATCACCTGATCAGTCGGCCACCGAACCATGACTAGAAGTATGCCTGTAACTTAAGTCGTCCTGCGTTACAGACAGAAGTGGGGGTCGGGGGTGTAGTGTAGTCATAGACAATAACGGGTGGTGATGGTGATACACATTGTTCCCACTGTGGGATTTAGGACGCAAAATGTAGATGGCCGGTGTGTGTGAGGGATCATTGTTTTGCGTCCCCGGCGGTGGTGCGTAGTACAATGATGAATTACTGATGGATTACTTTATTAAACACAAATGCATAAAATGCATTGTGATATTCACAGTCCTCAGTTTTAAATTGATTCTGTATCGTAAAACTGAAAATTCATTCATTTTGAAAAAATTAAAATCGTGGCCGAAAATCGAAATGAAAACCGGATGTTTTCAGGTTAGAGGATCCCATATGGTGCGAAATCGCCCAGGGGGGGGCAAAAGTAATCCGGTATAAAAAAATAGTGCGGGTGTTTTGAGGTCACAGACACCGTTCACTTGCAAATCTTGATCCATTACTACCCAGTTTCACTTTAGGAACATTTTGGGGTGCTTTTAACACCAGTTTTCAGCATATTTGTAGCATTTATAGGTTAGAAGACACCAAATGGTGCGAAACCGCCCAGGGTGTATGCAAAAGTAGTCCGGTATAAAAAAAGAGTGCGGGTGTTTTGAGGTCACAGACACTGTTTGCTTGCAAATCTTGATCCATTACTACCCAGTTTCACTTGAGGAACATTTTGGGGTGCCTTCAACACCAGTTTTCAGCATATTTGTAGCATTTAAAAGAAAACACTGACCCTGTTGGTCACTTGATGTAAAACGGAGTTTCCGTGGCCAAAAAATGTACAACAATATTGGAGGAATATGACAAGGGTTGGATTTTTTCTTTCTTAGGAGTAAAGTGAACCTATTGTTTAGTTCATGCAGAAACCAGTAACAGACTGGCTGCAGGTCATGTACAAGTGGGTCCCACAGCATCCATACGAATAGTTGAAAGTAGGAGAGACTGGCCTTATTGGGATGGGCATTCGGTTAAATTATATAGTAAAATAAATTGGTGGTGTCTAACTTATAAGGAAAATAAAAACAAATCTGAACCTGTTGGTCACGTGATGTAAACAGAGTTTCCGTGTAAAAAAAATGTAAACAATATTGGGGGATATGATGAGGTTGGATTTTTCTTTCTTAGGAGTAAGTTAACCTATTGTTTAATTCATGCAGAAGCAGTACAGACTGGCTGCATGTCATGTACAAGTAGGTCCCACAGCATCCATACGAATAGTGTAAGTAGGAGAGACTGGCCTTATTGGATGGCATTCGGTTAAGTTATATAGTAAAACTATTTGGTGTGATCTAACCTGTAAGGTGGGCCTAGGCGTATGTGAGATATGTTTTTTTATGTAGAATTTGAAGTTTGAAGTTTATATTTCTTGTAGCTATGTCTCTGTGAACATAATTAAAAGTTACTGCGACAAGAGTAATCGAGCGAACTCCGCGATGCAACAAATTGTGTTCTTTTCATATCGCAGACGGACAATTATCGCCTTCGAAATCTTCTAAAATCTTGATTTCTCATCTTTATTTGTCAAATATAATATAAATGTGTATGTACATTATGTGTAGGTGATTGGGCTTGGAATGTGACAGTAATATACGCCAAAACAGTCAATACAGTGTGTTTTTCAGGTTTCTTTCATTGATATTGGCTTCCTGATGGACAATTAATAAGTTCGGGAAAGTGGCGCAACATCTCGACGCTATTCCAAAATTTGCCAAAATTAAGCGTAAATGTATTGTTTTCAGATATCGGTATAGTACCAAAACACTAGTACTCAGAAAACATTGTTATTCCTTTCCTCCTGTGTCATAAAGCAAATTTCTTGACTGACCGTTCCAAGCCAGTACCCTTTTTTCTGTCGACATTTCCAGAATGGCATACATGTTGGTATGGTTTGAGTGATGAGTCTTTATATGTAGAATGGTTCGTTATAACACTATTTAGGGTAATGTTATGTGATTTATGGACTTTTGTGCTATAAATCCATTATCTATTAAAATTCTCCATAGTTCTGTAGTAGCTCAATTTAAGGCGGAATGTGGACAGTCACATGGTGGAGTTACACAGCTGCTTGACAACCATTTGAGATATTTGCTCCAAACTTGGTACTGTATCAAGGAATAGAACCTAGTTTTGAATAGTGAATATTGTAGAATGATTTGCAGTGAGACTGGTACACTTAATTGGGACCTTTGACAGAATCAGGAAAATGAGGAATTAAGTGTTAAATTTGTATTTTCTTTTTACAAAATGCCGACATAATATCTTTGACTTTTCGTACATTGATTATGCAATGCTTTGCAGATATGTGTCAGTTAAGCATACTCGTGTTGACAATTTCGAGATGAATTCTTTGTTTGACCCGCCATAATCATTTACATGTGTGTGTAGCTACGCTCAAACGGATGCCGCCGGATGTCATTAATAATGCGGCAGGCACATGTACTCTAAAATCAACGAAGCCACACATATTCTATGCTGATTGGTTGAATCCACATCTACTTACTTGTTTCAAACAAACAGAAATTGTTGAACATGATGTAAAAAATAAATAGCTTGGTCCGATATGTGGCTGTGACTGGAGAAATGGGGCTTGTGTGATTTGTGACCAGTTTATGTTTTGATCAAATAGCACACTCCTGTAGCCTGAAAACAGTATAGATTGTTTGTTAGTGTGTTTCAGTGATGGAATGGCGAAAAGTGCAAATCCTGATCAGACTGTGCAGACTGATCTGGATCTACACTGGTCGCAAAAGCCCTATAAGCCACGTGTTGTGTTTGGCGTATAACGGACCTTCTCAATCGCAGTGCCCGGGGCCAATTAATCGCTCTGATAAGTACAGCGGATGTTGGCACAAGCTTAAAATCCGGGGTGATATTCCGTCACTGGCCCTCTAGTGCACCCCACCCCCGTGGCAATTATAGCGACTAATTTCCCTGCGGCTGGCCCCTCATAATGAACCACATGAATTACCTTATGACATTTTGACCAGCATAGCACCAGGTCCATCTACGCATCTGATAGCTATGACAAGTGTCTACTCTGTTACCCGCTTGGTCACTTGGACCATACATACGTATCATTATGCTCAGTTTAAAATGACATATAAGATTCATAGCCCATCAAAGTGCGATATACTCCTTTGAATTGACGAGTCTTTGGTGGGAACTAATTATGTACCGGTGTAGTTAGTGAAGACTCTTTGATCAGTGTAGTACTTGCATGCCATTTCATTCCGATAAACATACATGTTATAATTCATTCATTTTATTATTATTTAATTCATCCATATTATTAAAAAAATATAATTCATCCAGAAACATAGAATACAGTAATGTATGTTTCTGATTCATCCATACATGATAAGTTTTCGCTAATACATTATGTGATGTGGGGGTCGGTATGTGTGTGATGAGGGCGGGGTGGGGGGGGGGTCAATAAAAACAGCACACGTCTGACAAATTAAAGCAAGTTCAAATAAATACATATCATTCACGGTTGTACTTAATGTTGACCTTCGTACAGCAAATATCTGCATGCCACTAATTTAAAATCTTCCCTGTGCTTGGTCTAGATCCTTGGATTGAAGAATCGTGTGAATCTGAATTACGTTATGTGTAAGTACATAGACTCATTGACAATATATAAACGGGACGCTTAAACCGCCCTCATACTACATCATTATTATATACCGAAAGGCCATATATATACTGGTAAATCATTTATACATACAACAGACTGCACTAAAATGTGTATGCACAACACTGATATAACTATTCTATTTCCGAAAATGTTGGAAAATATCACTCGAGATAGCACTTTTTAATATCACAGCGCTTTTGTGGTCACCTACTGTCATGGCGGACTGTTGCTAGGCTGGTGGTTACCAACCGGAAGTGCGTCATGCAAATGCGGTGAATAGTAAAACTATTTGGAGGTGTCTAACCTACATGCGAAATGAACCGTTGCATCGGTATATTTTATATCTAATATTTTAACCGCACGATTATGACAATCTCATTGGTTAATCCAAATTGTCCCGTGTGGCACGGCACGAATGCCGTGTAACACGGCACTTATCTTCTAATTCGTATCGTTTCACACGGCACGATTCACACCAACACGATATGAAAATTAGTAAAACGAAACGAACTTCGTGTCCTCATTAAAAACACGACACTAGACGAACACGGGACGCGCACGACACACGTGCGTGAAAACGATACACTTACACGATGACCCGCTGTACCATAGCTAAAGTCGTATTTACGTGTATACACTCCCGCCTGCGATTCTCTTACCAAGAATTGCAATCCATCGGTCCTTGAATTGCAATTCGTCCCCTCTGAAATTGCAGTCTAATTGCGGTCCAATCGCGGTCCAGTTTTTGCGGTCATTCTTTCGCGATACCGTTTGTGCGGTCATTCTTTCGCGGTCCAGTTTGTGCGGTCATTCTTTCGCGATACCGTTTGTGCGGTCATTCTTTCGCTATTTGCGGTAAAAACTTACCGTATCATCGTATAGTACAGTTTTTTTACATTATACAAACGTACTATGCGAATATTATACAAACATACGATATCCGTTCGTATATACTATATATCCGTACGGATATGGTATGAATATACAGTGGGTCATCGTGCGGTTAAAATATACCGATGCACCGGTTCATTTCGCATGTAAACATCCGGTTTTCATTTCGATCATCTGCCACAATTTTAAGTTTTTCAAAATGAATAAATTTTCAGTTTTACGATACAGAAACAATTTAAAACTGAGGATTGTGAAGTACGGTATCACAGTACATATACATGTGTGTTCAATACAGTAATTCATCAGTAATTCATCATTGTACTCCGCACCACCGCCGGGGACACAAACAATGATCCCCCACACACACCAGCCATCTACATTTGGCTTCCTAAAAGTTCAGGTCTATATCTCACCCTATGTCTCACAGTGGGAACAATGTGTATCACCACCACCACCAGTTTTTGTCTATGACTACACTACACCCCCCTCCCCCGACCACCACTTCTGTCTGTAACGCAGGATGACGTGGCCGACTGACCAAGGGCTAAACTATTCCTGGTGCGATGGTCGACTGATCAAGTTCTAAACTAGTCCTGGTGCGATGGCCGACTGATCAAGTTCTAAACTAGTCCTGGTGCGATGGCCGACTGATCGAGTGCTATACTAGTCCTGGTGCGATGGCCGACTGATCAAGTGCTAAACTAGTCCCGGTGCGATGGCCGACTGATCAAGTGCTAAACTAGTCCTGGTGTGATGGCCGACTGATCAAGTTCTAAACTAGTCCTGGTGAGTAGTATATAGGGAGTCAAAATGATACCACCTACTGTGATATCATTTACAACCCTCTATAATACCCCCACCACCCCCGAAAAACCATAAATTGGTTAACGAGGAAATTGTCTCCCGACAGCAAATTTATGAGAAAATAATTATTTTTACAAAATTAATTTCTATGTGCCCACGAGTGATACTTTATATTCCAACACCCCATTTTTTCTCCCCCCTAACCCCCATATGCTAATTTATTTCGCAGATCAGCAACTAATTTCTACCAGCTCTAGTCTGCACGTTCACCTTTAGCTACCTGACATCGTAGTTGCTTATGTCTACAAAGAGTTTGGGCACTAACGAATTTACAAGGGCATCTGGGGCATTGAAATTGCGGGGGGAGACACAAGGAATTTTTCTACGTCTCGCTAGATGCCTTCGTAGATAGTCTTTACGCGTAAACTTCTTACAACAAGTCTCACACTCCATTAGATATGTATATGTATATGTTTATATTCAATTGGACGTGAAAAAAACATAATGTTTTCGCGACCAATTGAAGATAATTTCATAGGTTATACAAAAGTATATTACAGAAAATATGATAACGCCAGAAATCGAAAGTTTGAGAAGAGAAGCCGATCTCTAGGGATTACTTATAGTAAACGGTTGAGAGTTAGGGGGTTGACAAATCTTATAAACTCCACAAAGAATAAGGCGTTTATGAAGCGGTTTACCCGCGCCCACAAACGAGGAGCCTTTAAAGACCTCTCACTAGCAGAGGAAGTTGGTAACAGAATTCAAAAAGAAAGTATTGCGGGGTTAAGGGCTAGTGTAATTAATTCTAAAGAATTACCTTCAAGCACCAATAATTTGCCCCAAATTAGACGCCCAATACAAAATAATAAGAAAAAATCTATCGTTCGCGCGATAGTGGAAAAAGGTGAAGAAATATTGGGGGCTCACGATGAAAAATTGGGAAAGGTAGAAAATGGAAGACGGGTAGTTACATTATCCTTTCGTAAAAACATTGACATCAACGAGTCCGAACGCATGTCCGATAAACTCGCTCCGTATCTAACAACAAATTTTTATTTGAGATATTCATATTCTTACAAGCTAGAACATATGGAGGAAACTAAAAATGGAAAACGTATAACTCTAATATTTCACAAAAATCTCGGTGGTAGCGAACCACTATCATCAATGAAAACAGTTAAAAAATGGCTGTCAGATAAGGAGCAAACACGAATAATGTCCGATAAAATAGACAGACCGAATACAAAGTGGAAGTTTGTAAGATGGGTAGAGGTTTTTGTAAAGCTAATACAGGGCAGTAGGGGAATAGATTTAGGACTACAATCCAAAGAAGCGGCAGGAGGAGAACTTCCAGAATGGTTGAAGAATAAAAAAGGTATGTATTCTTTAGATAAGTATAATGACGACCTTTGTCTGTTCAGATTTTAGCGATGCATATGACAGATAAAAGACCTGACAGATGTACAGAAAAGGCGAAAGAACTTAGTAAACATATTTCGGTAGTAATGTGGTTTCACCAATTCCTTTTTCAGATCTGAAAAAGGTTGAAGAGTTTTTTAAAAATCGGTATAGAAGTATATCAACCCACCGAATGTAATGTATGGTGGTTGAAAAAGGTACCAGCGCACTATAAGGCAATAGGTAATAAACCAATGACAATAGGACTGTTTAATAATCACGCATTTCTGATAAAAAAACTTTAAAAATTTAAAAACCTATCTAAAATTTACGCCTGCGATAATTGCAAACAGAAATTACACGAAAGCGAGTAATATGAAGAGACACGGACCAAAATGTATGAAAGGTGAGACAAAAATAGTATGTGATGGTAATTATTTAGAGCGCCCGCGTTCGTCGTTCGAGAAAGCGTTTTACCCAAAAAGTTCTAACAGTTATGGGGCGATCGATTGGATGTATTCTGTGGAAAAGCGGGAGGGAATTCACATTCACCACGAACAGTGCGGACACGGGGGTGAAAGATGGATTTTAGGAGCTCCAGTAGAATTTTTTTTTTTGCTTATATTTAACGGCAGCACTGGCTCGAGGACCTTGCATGCCGTCTCCCAAGAATGGGAGAAAGAACGGAGGTAGAGATTTTTTGAGAAAAGCCGGTAATTCGTATTTATAGAGCAACTACGAATTATCGGTACCCATTCACAGCTGGGTGAACTGGAGCAGTGTGGATAAAGTTTCTTGCTCAAGGACACAACGCAGCGCCTCCGGTGAGGCTCGAACCCACGACCTTTAGACCAGCAGTCTGACGCTCTAACCACCAGGCCACTGCGCTCCACTAAATGGATAGATGGATAGATGGATACTGCCAAGAAAACAATACCGTATATCAATATCACGGCTGTTACTGGCACGGGTGCGAGATTCATGCAAAGCATAGAAAAAAAGAACGCGCATCCACTATGAGAAGAGATACATTTATTAGAAGAAGCAAAGAATTCAACCTAGTAGTTATGTGGGAATGCGAATTCCAAAGAACGGGTAATGATATAAAGATCGGTTGCGACACTACTCTTTATCCATATCAGATAGTATATGATTTTGAGGCGTATCTCAACCCAGAATTTAAAAAGCTAGGTAATAGTTTAGAGTACGAAGCTGAGCACGTTCCGGTAAGCGTTAGTATAGGAGATAATTTCTCAGGAACAGTAACTCATATTTGTGATAAAGATCCTGCAAAACATATAGAAAAATTTGTAGAAGATTTGAAAGTCAGGGGAAGAGCTATAAGAGAAGAAGTATGGTTGAGATATGAGTTTAATACAGAACATTTACATAAAAACCAAATCGTCAAGATCGAACAGTGGATAGAGCAAGTACCGGTTATAGGTTTTAACAGCAGTAAGTACGATATAAACTTAATAAAGAAATATTTAGTAGGCGAATTGGCATCAACAACAAAGAAAGTAATGGTCGGAAAACGGGCAAACGCAACAATATTTCTATTTACTCCGGAGTTTAGATTTCTTGATGTAATACTTTACCTAGGACCGGGTGTAAGTTACGATAGTTGGATAAAAGCATACGACTGCAAAGGACAGAAATATTTCTTTCCTTACGAGTGGTTCGATTCTCCAGACAAACTTGATAACCCAGGACTGCCTGATATAGAGAATTGGTATTCCAAACTATCGGGGAAAATGTTACTAGATGAAACAGAATTAAGTAAATGTCGTAGAATTTTCGAAGAAAAGAATATGAAAACTTTCAGAGATTGGTTGAAATATTATAACGATTTAGATGTAGCACCGTTCCTAGAAGCGGTAGAAAAAATGTGTGAATTTTATAACACAGAGGTGTGGATATTTTCAAAGATGCGGTAACACTACCGGGTGTGGCTATACAATATTTATTGAGAGGAACCATTAAAGAACAAAAATCTATAAATGTGGTTATACCGGAGGGGGCTCTATATGCACCAAAAGAAGAAACATACGAAATGATGAAAGACGCTCTAGTCGGGGTCCATCAATCGTATTTACACGCTATGCAGAAGCCGGTGTTTCAAATATTAGATCTAATTCCTCATTTGGATCAAATGAAATTAACAAACCTTGCAAGGCTATTTTGGGGTATGATGCAAACGCGTTATATTTATCTACGTTAAATAAAGATATGCCGTGTGGAAAAGAAACAATACATCATATAGATACCCCACATAATCCTAAATTTATTAAAAAGTTTTGTAAAAGAGACTGGTTTGGGTTTGCGGAGGTGGATATAGAAGTTCCACATAACTTAAAAGATAAGTTTTCTGAAATGTCTCCACTTTTTATAAACAGAGAAGTTGATGAGGTTCCAGCACACATGATAAAATATTTGGAAGATACTGGAAGAACTAGAGGAAATGGAAGAAAATTGGTGGGATCTATGTCGGCCACTAAAGTATTGCTGTACGCGCCACTGTTGAAATGGTATTTAAAACACGGCCTAGAAATAACGGGAGTTCATCGTGTTATAGATTATATTAGTGGTAAACCCTTCGAATGGTTCGCAAAAGAAGTTACAGCCGCAAGACGAACAGGCGATGTAGAACCAAATAAGAAACCAGTAGCGGATATAATGAAATTATTAGGCAATTCGTGTTGTGGAAAAATGATAGAGGCAAAAGAGAGACATTTAAATACGACATATACACAAGACGAAACCTGTGTTGACAAAGCGTTAAGATCTGCATTCTTTGATGATTTGGAAGAGATAGGAGATGCGTACGAAATATCTTCCCGAAAACCCCGGTGTGCAGTAAAGAGCCCCTTCCACTGTGGAATAGCGGTTTATCAACTAGCTAAATTGAGAATGTTGGAATTTTACTACGAATTTCTAGACAAATACGTAAAAAGAGAAGACTTTGAATTAATACAGATGGACACGGATAGTATGTATATAGGAGTTAGTGGAAAAACGATAGAGGAATTGATTAGACCTAACTTACTAGACGAGTTTGAAAAAGAAAAAAATAAATGGTTGGATTGGGATAAATGGAGCGAAAGAGAGCCAAGACTTTTCAAAATGGAATTCAGCGGAGATAGGGCGATAGCGTTATCTAGTAAGTGTTATTTCGTAGAAAAAATTAATTCAACTAAAGATAATTTTGAACAAATTAAAATTAATAAAAACTCTGCGAAAGGAATGTCCAAGAGAACTAACAATTTAAATTGGGATAGATATAAACGAGTACTAAGTGAAACTACAGAAGATGGAAAACACATTATAGATGTAGCACAAAATAGAGGATTTAAAATGAAAGACGGTGTTATGAAAACGTACTGTCAACAAAAATTAGGACTCTCGGCGTACTACGATAAAAGACGCATGTTACCAGACGGAATACATACAGAACCTCTCTTGATTTAAGCAATCGGGGGCAGCTTGGTGTCAGAAGATACCATAAGAAGTTATTCGCGAACAAAACCGCGAGATAGACCATCAGCCAAATAATAGAGCACGGGCTCATCGGGTTTGGTAATAGAGCGATCCAGATGATATACATTCAGAGACCAACACGGATCAGTCGCGCGGCGGCTGCCACCTTCAAGCTCTCGGTTGATAGAGGTACCTGACGTCAACATCCGATGGAAGCGCAATCGGCGATTGCTGCTCCTCTAAACCAACGGGTCGTTCGCGCGAGACGGCAGAGGTCTTGCTAGTCACCTTTTTAGACTTGATGGCATCTACGGGCTTCTTACCTATCAATCTGGTCACCTCTCCATTCAGTGCGGAGACCACGGCGGGCAGTCAGGCCACCCTCGGTCGATCGCGAATGAGGGTCTACAAGTTCTTTGGCATATTGGTGTCCGAACACCTCTCAGCCAGGGTTCGATTGAACCGCTCCCACGATCCCCTGTCCCGGTGGATGTTGACGCGGCCGCGTCTGATAGAAACTTTGTGCTTAGACAATAGATGAGAGACCGCGCCCATGAACTCGCGGCCGGGATCGACCTGAAGAAGATTCGGCCATTTGAGAGGACTCCTCTTATATATTCGTGAAAGAGCCTCGGCCACTTCCTTAGACTCTTTAGTGGCCAACGGCTCAGCCCCCTTATAACGACTCGCTACATCAACGATTGTCAGTGCGTACTTGTACGTTTTGCGACCGACGCGATCGTGAGGAAGAAACAGGAGATCCGCTTGGTGAACTTGGTTCGGTACCGGCACGTCGAATTTCGGGCGCGGAATATTGTGAGGCGCGGGTAAATAGATCTGCCAGATGGCCTGCTTCTTGAGCCATTCCTTGACAGCGTTTTCTGAAACCTTGGTCGCAGCCGCGAGGTTCTTGATGGTCGCGAGTCCCTTCCAGTAGCCACGTGGGCTATAGTATGTATTCCACAGCTTGCGCGTTACTTTGGTATCAAGTTTGCGCGTGTTCATCGTATGCGAAGTATTCTAATATATCGGACAATCTCCAACATGCCCTCGCCAGTTCGTCCGGTAACTGCGTCGTTAATAATAAACCTTTGTTGGAAGTACAATCGCGATTGGTTAAGTTCTGAAGGAACTCGGAGGAATCTAATTCATCCAATCCACCAGGATTGGTGGAGGATTCTAACATCCGCTTTGCGAAAAGGGTGGCCGCTTTTTCATCCTCGCGCCACGTCTCGAGAGAATCTCGGGCCAGACGAATCATACTCTTTGCACCAGCTATACGATGTTTTTTGGCAGTGTAGCCTATATCGATCATAGCGTAATAAAGTTCATCAACTAACATCGTTCTATATATATATATTTATAAAAAAAAAAAAAAATTAATTAATTATAAAAAAATTATTTTTCTTTTTATCTGATATAGTAGCCGACGAGACCCACCACACCCATTCCCACGACGATGAACGCGATCTCGCGGTCTTTTTGGGCCTCTGACGGTACATAGAAATCTGAAAGTTGGGGCTCGCGATCCATTGGATCTAGACTTTTCTGCGGATATGCCAGCGCTGTACTCGCAGTTGGCTTCTTCAACGTTCTGGAAAGTTTGCGCGGCGTGATTCTCACGGCGCAGCTCTTCGTGACCCAGTCCAGATGGGCGGTTCGTTTTTTCGACACGCTTCCTTTGCGCTATTGAGTTGTTCTACAGCTAAAATCGTGACGCTTGCGCTCCTCATCCACGTCCGATTTTCCTATTTTCGAGAATATAAATTGCTACCGCTGAACGCCAATGCGTTTACAAGTGCACCACCTATCATATTCCGATCGAAGCCATTTATTTCCATATATTAGCAGGTAGAATTCCAACTTTAATTATTAGATAATCTCGGGTCCAAACTGAGGCCGCTACATCTAAGGTCGTGAGCCCTGCGTCTCTCACAGTAAAGTCCAATTTGGGAGTGGACCCTCCTAGAGCCATCTTTGATAGTCGAGCATACCCGATACTGAAACCCGATATCACCAAGGCGTGATAAAGCGCATTCACTATCATTTTACCATCTTGTTCAGCCATTATTGCATATAAAAGGGATCGCGATCAATGTTTAAATGGGGTTTCGTAACTTTTTTAGGAACCGCCGTTGGAGTTCAATCGGGGATTGCTGTTCTGTTGTAGAGATGGTAAAGCACACTCAGGGTGCCCACAACTGTCAGACCACCACCAACAAACCACGGGTTCCAATCAGTTGGAGCAATCGGTTCCGGGGGTGTTGTTGCACTCGGAACCGATTGCAGATGTTTTGCTGTCTCTGTCCCCAAATTCAACATTGTTGATGATTGGAGTTTGGCCTCCCGAAGCTCGGCGAGTATTTTATCTTGTTTAACTTTTCGGGTGGCAGCCGCCGCCCGCCCAGCTGCCTGTCTTTTTGGGTTTTTATGTCGTGTAATCGGGTTCAACTCCAACTCCAATCGCGATTGGGTTAGAAGTGCTGTAATCGGGTTCGAAATGTGAGTTGCAATCGGGTTCATCCAATCTCGATTGGAAGTTGAGGGCTGTTCCGTCACTCTCGCGGGTGTGTCTTGTGTCATCATTTTCTGAGCTTATAGTTCGTGGGCATATATGTCCAAATTGACAGTGTTTACCCGTGGTCAACGCGGTTGTCAGCGGAGATAAGTACATTCCAAACTTGTGATAAATTGAGCAGCAGGCTGTTCTAAGAGTGTGTCCTATAAAAGGGTCAGTCTCTAGATCGTGAATCAACCCTTCGGTGTTTGGTATAGGGAGAAGTATACTAACGGCGGTAGCGTACAAATGAATAGCCGCCGATCCAAGAGTTTTTGTCATCTCTGCTCCCAATTTGGATTCGTATCGCGCATACATTTTATCAATCTCCGCATCTGACATCTTATCCACCTGACAAACTGAGAGACGCCTACCGAGATAATGCTCCGATTGTCCCCCAGCAACCAGCGCAGCTAGACGCTCGCGACGCGCCGCGTTTTCATTTTCTTTCGGGACCGTATCGGCAGCCGTGCCGGCAGTCGTGCTGACAGGTTTTCCTACAGTTTCAGTCGGAGCGACTGTTTCTTCCATTAGCTGATCGAGAAGTTCGTCGCAGTTCATTATTGCTAATTTTCTTAAAATTATTCTTACAAGTCTCATAAGTCTAACATATTGCCAAGCGCACCACAAGATACTTATGATCACCGTTATGCTCGCAATAAAGCTCGCAGCGGAGCAACAAATTCTTAGCAATTGCTCAGCATTGTTAAGCATTTTCTCAGCATTGTTAAGTATTTGTTAACATTGTTCATTGTTCAAGCATTTGTTCAACATTT
>CM055273.1:73786278-73817263 GCA_029237695.1 Conchocele bisecta
AGATGGTCTTTATGTGAAACTCCACACCCGGCTGTTGCGCACCATACAGCGAAATTTATTTGGTTCTGCCAAAACTGCATCGGTGTTGCTTTCCACCCGTTTACCGCCTCCATCGTAGTAATCTTGGGCAGCCTATATTGTTCAAAGATGTTAGGGAAATTGGTGGCAAAGCCACTGTCGGTCTAACCGTTACGGTTGGTTGGGTGTACAAGGTGGTTAACAACGTCTTTTTGCGTGTATTTACCTCCGACCGCGTACTTTGCATTATGATTAAAGCTAAATGCTTTGGTATCCATTGAAAGATATTATTATGTTTGCTACTATCACTAATGTTCAAAAAGTGAGTTGTGAACTTCAACAATCAATCGACAACTGCTGCGGAAAACGCCGGGTGGGCCTCAGATCAATCACCTTCACGGTTGGATGGCAGAATGTGGGGAAGAGCGAAGGGTTTTACTATGTGAAGGATGGACAACAATTAGGTGTAAAGCTGCCTCACGGACTGTGGGGAATAAGACAGCTCAAAGATTTTGTCAACTCAGAGCTTGACGGTCTAATCAACCTCACAGTATCGAATGCTACCGGGCTCGCAACAATGACCATCAGCAGTGATAATAAGGTAGTGGTCTCCCCGGGGTTGGGTATTCAACTCGGTTTTAGAGAGACATACTCCTCAAACAAAGGAGTGTTTACCCCGGTGAGTACGTCGGTGATAATCCGGTGGACTTCGCCTTCACGAAAACTCTCAGGGTGCACCTGGATCGGTGAACACATCGTACAACACGGTAGACGGATCCCCCAGCACATTACTGAAAACTGTGCCCGCCAGCGACTGTTTTCTATGGCGAGACTGTGACCTTAGACTTCCCACACCCCGAGATGAAAGTTTTGGAATCGGGACATATCCACGAATTTACGGTCTCTATTCTCGATGATCAAGCGAGAAAGTTGAATAACTATTACCCGATTTCGGTAGTTCTCGAAATTTCCAATTGAGTATAGGTGCCCAATATTATAATTAATTTTAAGAATGAGTATATACGGACCAGGTAGTTCTTCCGATTGGGTGACAAATTCAAAGAATTTGGAACCGGCAGAAGTTGGATTCATCCCGACAGAGGGCGACTTTTTAACTACTGGAAAAACCAAGGCCCTGATCAATAAAACTATATCGAAGGTCACAAACGGGATTCACAGGAGTATATCAGATGTTAGAGTAGAAGTGCTGACGGCGACTGCACAAATTGAGGGGAGTCCGAACGGATATTGAGAAAGATCAGGCGGCTTATGATGCGTTGCGCTTAGAGGACTCTCTCATCAGAGAAACGGAACTAAACGAACTAGGTAAAAAAATAACCAAATTTCGAAAAGAGAGCAGGTCGGATATTGATAAAGTCCGAGCAGACCGCCAGGCGGCCCGGCCCTTACGTTGCGCTTAGAGGACTCTCTCATTAGAGATGCGGCATTTACCGAACTAGATAAAAAAAATAACCAAATTTCGAAAAGAGGCCACGTCGGGTGTTGAGAAAGCCCGAGAAGACCACCAGGCGGACCTTACGGAGGCTTATGAGGTGTTGCGCTCAGAGGACTGTGTCATAAGAGAAGCGGCGGTTGCCGAACTAGATAAAAAAATAACCAAATTTCGAAAAGAGACCCGGTCGGGTATTGATAAAGTCCGAGAAGACCACCAGTAGAACCTTGCGGAGGCCATTGCGGAGGCTTATGATGCGTTGCGCTTAGAGGACTATCTCAGTAAAGAAGCGACACTTACCGAACTAGACTAAAAGATAACCGAATTTCTGAAAGAGACCAGGTCGGGGGTTGAGGGGGTCCGAGAAGACCACAAGGAGGCCATTGTGGAGGCTTATGTGGCGTTGCGCTCAGAGGACTCTCTCAACAGAGAAGCGGCACTTACTGAACTAGACAAAAAAATAACCGAATTTCGAAAGGAGACCCGGTTGGATCTTGGTGGAGTCCGAACGGGTATTGAGAAAGCCCGAGAAGACCACCATGCGGACCTTACGGAGGCTTATAGGGTGTTGCGCTCAGAGGACTCTCTCAGAGAAGCGGCGGTTGCTGAACTAGACGGAAAAATAACCGAATTTCAAAAAGAGGCCCGGTCGGGTGTTGAGAAAGCCTGAGAAGACCATCAGGCAGCCCTTGCGAAGGCTTATGATGCGTTGCGCTCAGAGGACTCTCTCATCAGAGAAGCGGCACTTACCGAACTAGACGGAAAAATAACCGAATTTCAAAAAGATGCCCGGTCGGGTGTTGAAAAAGCCCTAGAAGGCCACCAGGCGACCATTACGGAGGCTTATGATGCGTTGCGCTTAGAGGACTCTCTCAGTAGAGAAGCGGCACTTACCGAACTAGATGGAAAAATAACCGAAGTTTCCGAGGAACTGAAACATGATCGTATAGCCGCGACCAAAGCTCTTGAGGAGGCCTCTTATAAGATTCGTACTGAGACCCATATCTCTCTCGAGGGGCTTACCGGAATAGTGCGAACAATGAAAACGCCAAAACGTGTCATAACAGTTTGGGCTGAGAAGCGAGGCCCATTGGTTGAGGGGCGCTATGAATATTCGTTCGGTGCCAAAGCGAGTAATAAATGTGGGGGATACGCTATGACAACTGCAGGTGAAGTTGTCCGAATGGCGGTCTGCTCGGTTAATGGTAGTGGTGGTAGATGGGGAAGAACGGGGGGTTGGAGTCACTAAAATCTCTGGAGATAGTTCGACGGTGGTTTCGTTCTCCGGTTATGATCGAATTAGACTTTCCCAAAGTAGTGTTATTAACTTTGTTACGAAAATCGGTGACCCAGAGAGTTCTTCCACTATTGTCTCATTGTTATTTGAACTTAATTTGTAAAATAATAATATATTGAAAATCATGAACGAATCACTATATTCAACTCTCAATACCACTCCACCAACACTGTATCCAACTCTCAATACCACTCCACCAACACTATATCCAATTAACGAAAGAAGTTCAGATTTTAGGTTGAATAATATCGTCGCTATGCAGGATATTTTAGTTAGAGAATGTGCAAATAGAAAAAGACACGCTAACAAATATAAGCGCGCGGCGAACATAGCTGAAGCATCTAGTACGGTTCTGGCAAGTTTATCTGTAATGAGTGGTGCGGGGACTGCTGCAACGCTATCTACAATTGTAACGGTTCCACTTGCAGGGGTTTTGAGTGGAATTACCGTTTTATCTGGAATACTTTGTATGGTAATTAGGGCGGCGGGTGGAAAACTCGAGAAAAAAAGTAGAAAACATGATAGAATATCCGTTCTCGCTAGGTCTAAGAAAAATAGCATCGACGTTATGGTGTCCAAAGCGTTGGCCGATAAGAAAATATCAAATTTAGAGTTTGAATCCGTGGTGGAAGAAATGGGGAGATATGAAGAATTAAAAAATGATATAAGAATCAAGGCGCGCGCCACCATGCCCAAAATTGAGTGTACTGATAGGGAAAAATTTAGGGTAAAACTTGGAAATAAAGTCGGAGGAAATGTTACAGCACCATTATAAAATAATTTTTAAAAAATAATTAATTATATTGGTGCAGTGTTTTTCACTGAGAATTACGCCGTAATCGCATAACAAATTCAGTCGAGGATTACACTGTAATCCTCGGCTATCAATTTACACATGGTTCATAACCCATGTAATTGATACACTCGGCTATAAATAACTGTCTGTTTACCTCGGCTATCAATTTACGCATGGGCCATAACCCGTGTAATTGAAACATTGTCGTTACAACATAAATTAATTACTATGTAATAATAGGGGGTGTTCAGCTTTAAATTATTAAAAAATATTACAAAATTAATTATAAAATTAACAAAATAACGAACCATCACATGTTTTCTTTCGCCAATAGGTATTAATAAATAATTATAATTTACACACCATTTGTATGTTGTACAGTAAACTGATGAGTATATATACGTTTGTTAACCTTACAACAATTGGTCTCATCTCGTGCATGCCATGTTGTTGATCCGGTATGACGTCCGTCTCGTCTGTTTAATGGTAGCAGTCTATGCATATGTGTGTATTTGGCGATGTAATTGCGTAGCTCAAATGTGCTGGCCTAAGAGATTTCTGCCTAAGAGCTTTGCAATTTCGGAAACCAAATTCACACATAGGCTCGCCTTACTTCGCTGGTTTCTCTTAATAGAGGAATTGGTAATAAGGGGTTCAAGGCGACCCAGACTGTGAGCCAACAGATGCTGGGCTTAAGAAAGGTCCCAACACCCCAGTGGCTGGGTGCCGGCTAGAAATCTGCCCAGTCGCTGGGGTGTTGTGCACGAGTGGAGGCTTTTGCTATTTTTTGTTCATTTTTTACAAATTATTAATATCTTTATAAGCGATATCGTAGAAATGTACATTCGTAAACGAATCGTTGGGTTTTAACAATTTTAAATAATACACCTTAGTTTCATATCCGATACACACTATCCGTCTTAATGTTTGTATTTGCCTCTTGTATAGTTCACATAATTGTCGGTATAATATTGTAAATGCAACGTTTTTATCGGAGCGTAATAAATTACGCTGATATTTCATGTATTCGATATCGCCTAGTGTTCTCATTTTATAGAATTTATATATAGGACTATAACCCCCGTATTCTTCGTAAAGTTCTTCAACACAGGCATTAAAAACTTTCAATTCCAATTGTATTGTATTATTTATTTTCTCTAATAGTTGTTTTTTTTCTGTTCAATTTCCAATTTCTAATAATAATTTTCCAATTTCTTCTTTAAAAGTGATATCGTAGAAACGCATATCCGTAAACGAATCTTTGATTTTAAACTGTTTTAAAAAATTAGTTTGATAATGTTTCGGTAGTGTTTCTCCGATCCTATTTAGTCGCTTCATTACATAAATTTGATACTTATACCGGCGACATAATTGCCGGTTTAATATTGTAAATGCAACGTTTTTATCGCAGCGTAATAAATTACGCTGATATTTCATGTATTCGATACCACATAGTGTTGTCATTTTACAGTGTTTTAATACTGTAGAAACAGCGTAAAATTCTTCATCAAAGTCATTACAAAATTCCAATTCGTTGCGTATTTTATTATCCATTTTGTTATAATATTTTATTATAACCTATTAAATTTATATGTTCAATTGGACGTGAAAAAAACATAAGGTATTTATGACACCAATATAATTGGACTACAATTCGACATCGTAGAAATAAATTAGCTATATTGGAGGAGAAAAATGGGGTGTTGGAATATAAACTATCACTCGTGGGCACATAGAAATTAATTTTGTAAAAATAATTATTTTCTCATAAATTTGCTGTCGGGAGACAATTTCCTCGTTAACCAATTTATGGTTTTTCGGGGGTGGTGGGGGTATTATAGAGGGTTGTAAATGATATCACAGAGATGGTATCATTTTGACTCCCTATATACTACTTGGTGTGATGGCCGACTGATTGAGTGCTATACTAGTCCTGGTGCGATGGCCGACTGATCAAGTGCTAAAGTAGTCCTGGTGTGATGGCCGACTGATCAAGTGCTATATCGGCAGGCCGCTGATCAGTCTATACGGAGATGGTGAGTGGCCAATGATCAAGTGTATACTGGGTGGTGCAAGCGCTGTAAGCGCTATACATTATGGTGCGATGGCAGAATGTCAAAGCTATAGTCCTGGTGCGATAGGCCGACTGATCACGTGCTATACTGGGCATGGTGAGATGGCCAACCTAACTGATCAAGGTGCAATATACGTACTGGGCATGGTGCAAATGGGCGACTAATCAAGCGCTATACAAGTTATATGTCGATGGCAGACAGATCAATGTGCAATCTACTAGTCAATGGTGCGATGACCGACTGATCAAGGGCTAAACTAATCCTGGTGCGATGGCCAACTGACCAAGGTCTATACTAGTCCTGGTTCGATGGCAGACTGATCAAGTGCTCTACTAGTCCTGGTGCGATGACCGACTGATCAAGGGCTAAACTAGTCCTGGAGCGATGGCCGACTGATCAAGTTATATACTAGTCATGGTGAGATGGCCGACTGATCAAGTGCTAAACTAGTCCTGGTGCGATGGCCGTCTGATCAAGTTCTAAACTAGTCCTGGATCAATGGCCGACTGATCAAGTTCTAAACTAGTCCTGGAGCGATGGCCGACTGATCAAGTTCTAAA
Organism: Conchocele bisecta; assembly: GCA_029237695.1. NCBI lineage: Eukaryota > Metazoa > Mollusca > Bivalvia > Lucinida > Thyasiridae > Conchocele > Conchocele bisecta. The sequence goes on from CM055273.1 coordinate 73,792,478, forward strand.
CTAGTCCTGGTGCGATGGCCGACTGATCGAGTGCTATACTTGTCCTGGTGCGATGTCCTGGTGTGATGGCCGGCTAAGCTAGTCCCGGTGCGATGGCCGACTGATCAAGTGCTAAACTAGTCATGGTGCGATGGCCGACTGATCAAATCGCATGCCATAATAACTAGATGGCCATGGCCTGCATGTCGTGCCCGCCGAGGCATTTGATAGTACAAACAATTTTTGTATTGCAACAAAGCTTTAGCCCGTTGACGTAAAAACATGCCGCACCCGCCGAGGCTTTGATAGTATACACAAACACTTTAACGAAATAAACACTTTAACCAAAAACTTTATCCTGAATGCATACCAATGTGCCGACTATATCGCTCTGTCTGAAAGCGGGCCCAACAACAACTTTAAGGGAAATTTCAAAGTAATTTGACCGTGACATTGGGCACATATAAATAATAATGAAAATGTGGGTGACAAATACACAGTATGTGAAGTTTCGAGTGAATTGGTGAAGCGGTTTCAGAGATATAGTGTTCTTAAAGGTACATGCCCACTCAGTAGGCACAAACTGTTCTTTATATCAGAGACATCATCAGAGAAATTTTCGGGCAAAATAAACATTAATTCACCATTAATACACATATTTATTGGCATTATTATACATTTTATATCATGTTACCAAGACATTACTATTTATTTTATGAAGTGCAATGATCATACTTTATAATCTGTCGAAAACATTATTTTTTCAGGGGATCACATTTAATTAGTATGTTAAGTAATTAAAAAATATCATGCCTCATTTGCCTATGAAAATAGCCTGATATCACCGCGTGTCACTATCAGTGAAATACACATTACTAAATGATTATATCCATATAACGGGCACTCGTAATGTTTAGAACTGGTGGAATAGTGACAAAATTATACACTTATTTAATTCCTACAAATAACTGAGAATACACATAACTTTAATTGTTGTGCCTACTGAGTGGGTATGTACCTTTAATTAGCATAAATAATTACAAAATATCATGCCTCATTTGAATATGAAAATAGCTTGATACCACCGCTAGTCATTATCAGTAAAATAAATACATGTATTACTAAATGATTATATATGGATAGCGGGCACACGTAATTTTTAGAACTGGTGGAATAGTGACACAATTATACACTTATTTAATTGCTATAAAGAACAGTTTGTGCCTACTGAGTGGGCATGTACCTTTAAAACCTTTAACCTTAAGTAAAAAAAAACTTTAACCGGACGCACGAAATGACGTACATATAGATGTACGTACGTATGTAGACCAATGTGACAACTATATCGCACTGTCAACATGCAGGCATGTCAACAACATTGAGGTAAATTTCAAAGTAATTTGACCTTGATATTGGGCACAGGGGTTGCAGGGGTTGAGCATAGAATGAAAATATAGATGATGATAAACACACATTTGAAGCTTCGAGTGAATTGGCGAAGCTGTTTCTGAGATATAATGTTCTTAAAAACTTTAACCTACGGTAGATAAAAACCAGATGGCCATGGCCCGCATGTCGAGCCCACCGAGGCATTTGATGGTCTCAGAGTATATTTATTTGAAGTTTGAATTAAGGTATGTAAAAGCTTTAACGCAAATTTGAAAGTCATTTGACCTTGATTTTGGGCATGTGGGTCGCATGCGTGGGCTATAATATGAAAATATGGATGATAATAAAGAATTATCTGAAGTTTGAAGCAAATCTGAGTAAGTGTTGTGGAGATATAAGGTATGCAAAAACTTAAACACAAATTTCAAAGTCATTTGACCTTGACCTTGGGGCACAGGGGCCGCATGAGTGGGACACAGAATGAATATATGGATGATGACTAATAAGCATTTGATGTTTCAAGTCAATGTGACTTAGGATATGGTATTTAAAAACATACACCGATTTCGGACGGACTGACGCACGGACTGAGGCACGGACGTCATTGTGATCACTAAGTCTCGCTTTCCGCAAGCAGGCTCGGCAAAAAAACTACGGATGTGCCTACCTTTAACGCTAGCTCCGCACTGTCCCGTGAGACCTATGCATGTGTTAAGTTTCGTGAAAAATATTGCAAAGGGTGTTCGCGTTATGCTCCGGACAAATCAGTGCGCGAAAAAACAAAGGGAGATAACTAAACTAGAAAATGTGTTCATAGAACACGGATACCCCACATATCGCTTTGATAGTAAACAAGGCAAAATTCCAGTGTCCAAAAGGGAGAGATAATCCATGACACGGGGTTTGAATCAAAAATGGAAATACCGCATCTACTCATCATAAGGAAGCTACATATCAAATTTCAGTGCTGTAGATATTATTACAAAAGTTTTACGAGTTACAAGGCAAAATTTTCCAATTCTAATTAAAAAAGGGGGAGATAATCCATGACTCGGGGGTCGAATCAAAATAAACTTTGCAGGTGTGTAGCTATTAGGGTTTAAAAGTTTTACGAGCTACAAGCCAAAATTGGAAAATTCTAACTTGAAAAGGGGGAGATAATACATGACCATGGGGTCGAATCAAACATACATGTACCAAGTTTCAGGTCTGTAGCTATTACGGTTTAAAAGTTTTACGAGTTACTAGGTTGGTGACGGACGGAAGAACGGACAAGGGTAACACTAAATGCCCCCTCCACTATCGTGGTGGGGCATAACAATTAGTGAGGCAAAAGTTGTCATATACAAGTAACTTACCTTAATTCATCAGTTACACATCAGACGATGAATGAACTTTAATTCTGGTGTAGAATATTAAAGTTATTCATTATGTTCAATAGTGCTGCTTTGACATGACGTGAAATTAAAACATGCATGACATGATCTGGAAGAATAACCACAGACCAAGCAAGCATATTCAGAATCACGTCTGTCGGTTCTTATCCAGCTCCGATTTCTGTCACCTGTCCATAAAATCCAGAATCCAACATTGTCGCAAATTTAATCCTCTATGTTGGTGTACGTTAGAACAAAATGTCACTTAGTATATTATCCAATGCTGGTTGTAATCTCTTGTTTCTCTAAATAAATGCGTCCAACAATCCCTGTAGCTGCTATCGTGATAACAAATGTTAAAGGTTCTGTCAGCGCCTCACATATTGATCTTAATATCCACCACCATTTTGATTCCAAGTACCAGAATAATGATGTTTCCATGCGCCGTCGTAGTGTTATCTGTCAGATTCCGTTGTTTATTTGATTAAATTGATGGACAAATTTGTGTCCGCTAATGTCGCCAAGAGCATAATCTGTGACGTTGACTGTAATAATTTGGCATAACTTCTAGCTTGTGAATTTTTCGTTGAATGAAGTGATCACTATGGTGAATAAGTGTGTATTTGTGTCCGGTTTGCTCAGTAGGTAGAGCGATGGTGTGGTAAGCCAGAGATCCCCGATTCGATTCCGGGCTGGTGCGCATCTTTCTCACCCTGTGACATTTAGCGCCCAACGTAGTTGCGGGAAGTAACTCTGCAGAATACTCCCGCATCGTCCGTACCGAGAGTTATGGTGCTCTCCGTAGGTTTCCCCTGCAAAGTACCAAAATCACATCTGATTTGCACTTCAACTGTTAATTGCGACATATTTTCTGTATTTTTCAATTGAAAGAAATGTCAGTATTATACTTATTCATTTCTGTGTAATAAGTACAGAAAAATATGTCACAATTAACAGCTAAAGCGCGAATGAGATCCGATTCGGTACTCTGCAGGAAAAACCTATGGAGAACCGTAACTCTGGGTACGGACGATAATTGAGTATTCTGTTGCCCAACGAAGGACCGCGACTGATAAATACTCCCAAAATTGTACCCAAACATATGGAATTCGGAGACAAAAATTAAACATGGAATTCGACGACGAATTTCAATTTGGCGGAGAAGAATGTCACAGTACTCAACTGACTATGGGGATGAAGTGTGTATGATCTGTGCCTTGTTAGCTTGCTCGGCAGAGCCATGGGCATGGTACGGTAAACATGAGGTCCCTGGTTCGATTCCGGGCCGTTATTTATCTTTCTCACTCTGTGACACAAGTAAACCTTTTTATTTTAAAGAAATGGCTATCACCGGAATAAATATTATCTTCACAAAATTTGATTCGGGCCAATAGAAATCAACAGCCAGAACAGAACGTTTGCAGTAATATAAATCTAATTCCAAAATAAAAAAAAAATTATGATCAGGTTTCGAAAATTAAAATATGCTTTTCTTTTAAAATTATTATCAATATGTTCACCATGTTATTATGGTTAATATGCAATTCACAGTCTCCTTGCAGCTTGAAATTGAAAGACATTATGAAAAGTTGTGTTGATCTCAGAAATTGTCATGTCGACTATAGGATCGCGTCGAAATAATGTTAACAGAATAGGAAAACGTAATTTGATACCGACGAAAAAGTAAACAAAACGCAAAATTGATGCTTAGCTTTGCCATATTATACCGTAGACCACACATTACAATTTGATTTTATATGAAAATAAATATATTGTGAATATGGTGGTGTCTATTAATTTGTTAAGATATTCGGATTTGCAGTGACGACATTTTGTTTTGTCCAAGAAATTGTCAAGGTCAATGTTTCACTGTTTGTCTGGCAACAACCCGCCGATTTATATTTGCGCACAAAAAAAACAGATCACAAATACCGCTGACTTTCTAGTCACTTTGAATGAAATAGATGGGATAAAATTTTGGATTGGAACACGGATACCTTTGTCAACTATTTCGATTTTATTGCCGCATTGGTCAAGCAGAGCGGTCCGCTGGTTTGACCGCAGAGCGCAACGTAAAGCGGTCATTCTTTCGCAGTTTAAAGAGAAAAAGGAGCGTAAACTGCAATTAAAAGCGGAGCGCTAACTGCGCTATAAGTATTGCAATTCCGCAACCAACTCTTTGGACCGCAGTCACATGATTGCAGTCCGATTGAGGTCCAATTGCAATTAATGGGAACGCGAATTGCAATCCTGCGCTCCAGGAATTGCAATTCGCCTGGTAAGAGAACCACAGGCCACTCTGATAGTATGCAAATATATAACAGTAACAATGCACTCAGATAACTGCATACATGTCACTGGATTTGATGCAGTATGTATGGTAATACATAGAGGATATTCATATTTGTGCAACGAATATGACATAATATATATGTTCATCGAGTGGTGTGAAATGTCCATATTTTACGAGTGCCGTTAGGCACGTGTGAAATATGGACATTCTATTTATTATATACCGCTCCATGGAAATTATCAGTTTTTTAGACTGTATACGGTAATTAATGTGTATTTGCAGACTATTTGCGCTGTTTTCCCGAACATATATTTTATGAATATAGATAGCGGAAGTAGTCGTATTTTCACCGGAAGTTGTTTATTACATCGATGAGAACATATGACTTTTATTTACATCGTATAACTATGTATTTCATGGGTAGGTATATAATAAAGGTATATATTTACTGCACTCTGTATTTATCTATCTGAACCCATAGTATTTTTTTATTGAACATGTTGCACTAAATTGCATTAATGTGTATGCCATATTATTTGCGCATCTTTGTGGTATGTGTCAAATGCCACAAGAGGTAAAACTGACTTATGACTTGTACTGTGGCCGACATAGCGACTCCATGCGCCGTATGGTATACACTAACAACACGATTGTTCACATAAGTATATGCTACACATATATTCCATCACATTTAGGAACCAATCATGTTTGAGTGAGTGAGTGAATAGGGTTTAACGTCCGCTTTTCTGACATAGAGGTACAAGCCTCAGGGAGTCTACACGCAGACTGGTCAACGGGGTCGTGTCCCGTATCCACCTGTCCGAGGGGGTAAATCCCAACTTCAGAACTCAATATTTACAATCAAAATATATATTCAGTCCTGAACTTAGAACAACCTGATCTGGTGCCAGGCCCTCGCCACACCAGCATCATTTATCCCATCCCTAAAAGTAATAGGAGTAGCGCTAATCTTACTTTTATATATGGGCATAGCCTGACTCAACTGTCACATACAAGAAAGCCAAAAATGTACATGAGGGCCAAATCCGGTATAGTGGGTTCCGGAAAGTATGAACCCAATCGTTAAGCCAGTTTAGTCGCCTTTTACGACAAGCAATGGCTACTGCAGCACTATTCTCAGGATCAGTTGATCCCGCCCCGGTGCCTGCACGGGGCAGCAATCATGTTTGAATCGAATAATGATCAGGTGTCACGTGGGTCCTTATAAGCATATTGTACATTTGCCAGCAAGTAATACGTGGGACATTTATTACGCTACACCGACTGGTTTGAACATTGCCGGTTAAAACTAGTCTATATAAGGGAAACCTATCCCAGGGTGTCCGGTTTCGAGATCTTCCACTGCAAAGCAGGCATATAATCATTCTGGAACATACTTATATATTTTGCAATCATGAACATGCGTTACCAAGAACCCTCTCAAAATGAGATCACATATATTATGTCGATTATCTCGGTGTTTAGAGGGGTACCACTGTAATGATATACACTGCAGGCAGTGGTTTCCTATTGGCCATTTCAAGTCGGTTCCGTTGTGGTCATGTATCAGGTCATTTCCTTCTTTTCCCGGGACATGTGACACACGCCTTGCGATTTTGTACCTTTTCACATCTGCGTAATTTCATGAAATACGTTTAAGAAAATTGCAATATTTTCCATAAATGGCGTCAAAAGTTGACAAAACTTTCAGAGTACATGGGCATGGGAAACTTTTGTCAACGTTTTGTCCATCATGGCATAACTTAAATATTACTTGATGACTTACATTAGTATTAGCACATTTACTCCATGTGGATGTATGCGACACTCACGCAACTGTTAGCATGACCTTGTCCTTTTTGGCCTCCACACGGTCGCAGAAACACAGCATATTTTACGTAAAGTATTTGTAAAAGTTTATTTTATTTTCTTTTATGATCCAGCATGCTTGGTGCCTTATCTACAGTTTACAAACATCATCTCTAGTTACTGAAACAAACAATAAAAGGTAACAGGAGATGGATCCAATCCAGTCTGTCCATTCATGCAGTCTGATTAGCGTCTACACAGTTCGTCATGCTGTCGGGAAAACAATCAACTAAACATCTAACCGCATGAAAAGCATGTAGTATCAGACCGCACGCGAATCGGAACCAAGGGCCTTTCACTAAACTTCGTACGACTAGGATCGTCTGGAAATTTCAATGGCTGGATCTATATTTATTGAGCATAGGCTGCATATATGAAAACATTGTTAATGTGAAATTTACAGACTATCATAATTTTGCACTTACGAAAGTTTTAGTAGTACGAAGTTTAGTGAAACGGCCCCCAAGTGCACTAATAGAAAATGATTTTTTTCCTGGGGCCCGTTTCACTAAACTTCGTAAACACATGTTTCTTGTAAACCATTATTGGATATGCAGTCTATGCTCCAAAATGTAAATCCATCAATTGACCGTTCCAGACGATCCTAAATTTGCATTTACGAACATTTTAGTCGTACGAAGTTTAGTGAAACGGGCCCCAGGTGTATTGCAGTTGTGCCCACTAAAGTGTGACCCGTCATGACAAAGAAGGTTGGCCACGTTATTTCCCACTGTAGATCCTGACCATATATCACGACTAGACACGCTGATATGGGTCAACACTTGAGAAATCAACAATGTGTTACCATATTACAGCCAAGTGTCCAAATCCGGCTGTTGATCTGAAAACTTAAAGGTACATGCCCACTCAGTAGGCACAAACTGTTCTTTATAGGAATGAAATAAGTGTATAATTGTGCCACTATTCCACCATTTCCAAAAATTACGAGTGCCAGCTATACATATATAATCATTTAGTAATATGTATTTTACTAATAGTGACTCGCGGTGGTATCAGGCTATTTTCATATGCAAATGAGACATGATATATTTTAAATATTTATAGTACATGTAATTAAATGCGTCACATGAACAAAATATATTTTCGACAGATTACAAAGTATGATCATTGCACATCAAAAATTATATACAGATAATAAATACTTATGTCCGTTAAAGGTACATGCCCACTTAGTAGGCATAAAATGTTCCTAATAGATATTAAATAAGTGTCTAATTGTGCCACTATTCCACCAGTTCTAAAATCTACGAGTGCCAGCTTTACAGATATAATCATTTGGTAATAGTTATTTTACTGATAGTGACGCGCGGTGTTATCAGGCTATTTTCATATGCAAATGAGACATGCTATTTTTTAATTATTTAATTATCTAATTAAATGCGTCGCTTGAAAAAATAATGTTTTCGACAGATGATAAATTCTGATCATTGCACATCAAAAAATAAATACAGATAATAACTAGTAATGTCCGTTAACATTTTAATGAAACACCGTTATCGTCCCTGATTTCAGTTTGGAAATTTACGTCTGATATAAAGTGTATAATAATGCCAATCAATATGTGGGGTAATGGTGAATGAATGTTCATTTTGCCAGAAAATGTCTCCGATGATGTATCTGGTATAAAGAACAGTTTGTGCCAACTGAGTGGGCACGTACGTTTAATAAGCCATGTTCGTCGTTGCGAGTCTAACAATTGGCGTTAGCTGATCGAATGAACTTCGGGAATGCACTGTATGCATGATGCATGTAATAAACCCATGTTTGTCACAAAGGCATAATGGCTAATGTACTTATTTAAGGTATACAACCACGGGTTGTTGCATTTACTGCAGTGCACAATACATTTGGTCTGTATAACGTGCGTGGAGTGCGACGGACTCCTCGCAAACTTTAAAGAGATAACATATATGTTTACCCCAGTAAACGCAACAGCTCATGGTGTTATTACTTATATTCACGCAGCAATTTCTGATAGTTCCAGACTGTAAATAACCAAACGTGGAGTTAAAATTAACAATAACATTGTTTTACGTCATTTTGTCGCTATTCCACGAACAGCGACGTTGTGAACTTTAACCAATCAACAACATCGCGCGACGTCACGTGTGTCTAATGTATTGTGATGTAAACGCAATACATCGAATGGGCGTTTGCATTATGAATTTTTAGGTGTAAATATTTTGTTTTAGAGTGCAGTTTGAAGTGATTCATTGTCTTAACCCTTTCAACACCACAGACCTGTATAGTGCTGTATAGTGGTATTGGCAAAACGTGTAGATCCGGATAAGCCGGCTCGTGACGAGTCATCTCATCAGGATCTGCACTTTTTGCAACAACTTTTCATATTCTTTAGAAAAAAACACATTATTATCATAGCAAAATCCATTCCAGTTTTTAGGGGTGAAAGAGTTAAATGGCGGAATATGTACAGGTGGGCCCTGACTGTGTTTGTGAGCCCTAGTTAACGGTTATCCTGGATCTTGTCCAAATTAATTTAAAGTACCATTTGTGAGATTGAGGCACCTGTGTACCCGTCTCGTGACTATATTTATACACACAGCATATACAGTGGAACCTCTCTAATCCGGACACCCTGGGATGTCCACTGGGTGTCCGGTTTAGAGAGGTCCATTGTAATTAAGCACTCCATGAACAGTTCTTTTCATTTACAATCATGAACATACACGACAATGCTATAAATTACAGTGAAGAAGTGTTAGATACCATATGTACCCGTTTCGTGTCTACATGTACAGTGGAGGCTCTCTAAACCGGACACCAAGCAAACACATGTGATCTTATTTTTGATGAGTTTCTCGGTCATTTATATCAGTGGATAATGTCTGTTCCTGATCGATCGCATAGCACACAACTATGGCTCATAATGATCAAATACCTGATTTACAGTGAAACCTCTCTAAACCGGACACCCTGGGGACCTCCCAGGGTGTCCGGCTTAGAGAGGTTTCACTGTATATCACATTTACACCAAATAGGCACAGGGACAGGCAGTAATGTTATGGTAGTAGTATTATGGTTATGGTTAGTAGTGTTATGGTTACTGTGTAGTAGTAGGTCGGTGTATTTATAGTGGCCACCATTCCGAAGACTATATGGGCCACTTTAAATACCTTATTTATGACGAGCTGTGTATTTGGGTGATAAATGATGCTGTTTGATCATGAAAGGTGATGGTTATTATGATGATATGAACGTGTCTGACCGATTCCACGGACCAATGGTGCGTTATGGGTTTTTTTGTGTTAGGCAGACCTAATGTCTGCCATTTAATTTGAGATGTGTATGTGTGTCATACCGACAGCCTACTACCGCTGTCTTATATGCAGCTAACATTAATGAATACTGACAGCCTACCACCGCTATCTTATATAATAATAATATTACTTATATAAAAAAGGAACGTTTCCTGTCTGTATTACACCCAATATATATATATATAGGCAGAGTTGCAGGCAATATTGCGCACATGCGTGTTAGAGTCCCTGCATACCCGTCTCGTATCTATTTCACACACAATATGCACAGGGACAGGCAGAAAATGCGCACATTGGTGGAGTCCGTGTGTACCAGTCTCGGGTCTATATTACACCCAATATGCACAATAACAGGCGTAATGCACACATTGGTGGAGTCCGTGTGTACCATGTCTCGGGTCTATATTACACCCAATATGCACAATAACAGGCGGTAATGCACACATTGGTGGAGTCCGTGTGTACCAGTCTCGGGTCTATATTACACCCAATATGTACAATAACAGGCGGTAATGCACACATTGGTGGAGTCCGTGTGTACCAGTCTCGGGTCTATATTACACCCAATATGCACAATAACAGGCGGTAAATGCACACATTGGTGGAATCCGTGTGTAACCAGTCCTCGGTCTATATTACACCCAATATGTACAATAACAGGCGGTAATGCACACATTGGTGGAGTCCGTGTGTACCAGTCTCGGGTCTATATTACACCCAATATGCACAATAACAGTCAGAAAATGCACACATTGGTGGAGTCCGTGTGTACCAGTCTCGGGTCTATATTACACCTAATATGTACAATAACAGGCGGTAATGCACACATTAGCGTCATAGTCCCTCTGCACTAGTCCTGGGACTATATTGCACCCAATACCCGAAGGACCTGGCAGTAATCCGCACATTAGTGTTAGAGTCCCTGTGTACCCGTCTCCTAAACATACATCTTAAAGGTACATACCCACTCAGTAGGCACAGAATGTTCTTTATAGGAATTAAATAAGTGTATAATTGTGTCACTATTCCACCAGTTCTAAAGATTATCAGTGGCCGCTATACAGATATAATAATTTAGTAATATTTATTTTACTGATAGTGACGCGCGTTGGTATCAGGCTATTTTCATATGCAAATGAGGCATGGTATTTTTTAATTATTTATACTAATTAAATGCGTCATCTGAAAATATAATAGTTTCGACAGATTATAAAGTATGATAATTGCACATCAAACAATAAATACAGAGTTTTAATAATAATGTCCGTTAACTTTTAAGGAAACACTATTATCGCCCCTGATGTCAGTGTGGAAAGTTACATCTGATATAAAATGTATAATAATACCTAATTAGTACGTGTGGTAATGATGAATGAATGTTTATTGTGCCGGAAAATGTCTCAGATGATGTCTCTGATATAAAGAACAGTTTGTGCCTACTGAGTGGGCATGTACCTTTAAGGCAATATCAACATTACAAAAAAAGCATGCATACACAAATGATATGCATGTTTGAAGTCGGCGTTCGTTTTGAATTTAAATGATATGTCAGACAGTTTGGATTTTAAATTATATAAAACTTCCTGTTCGTGAACATGCGTTTGTCTGTAAACCATTTCAAAATCATACTTATAATTATAATTTACGCACTTTTCCCTAATCTGGTCGAAATTATATTATTTTGGAGGCCACTTTGATTTTTATGTTTTTATGGCTACCATTTTGAATTTCAATACTTATTATTTCCGAATTCCTATGCTAGAAAAAATGAATTCATCTAAACTGAATTGAATGACCAATTCCAGCCATTATTAACAGCACCCATTAATATAGTCATGCTAAAATGATGGAAATGTAGTATAAAATTATTTTTTTTCATAAGGGTCTTAGATGATAATTGTATGGTATTTTGCAAAATTTTACAAGGTGGCATTTTTTTAAATCCAAGATGGCCATCATCATCTCATGAAATTTCTAATATCAACATAACTTTCAAACTAATGACACTAGCGCAAAGTATTTTGGCTCTGCATCCATGTGTTCAACCAATATACATGCAATGCAATGTGGAATTTTATTATCAGACCAATACCTTAATTTCTGAAATCAATATGGCCACCATAAATCGCCAAATATGATTTCACATCCATATTTTTTGGTACCATACATTCTAGCCATGTTTTCAGACAAAATTGATGCAGATAAATAATTACGTGTATACTGAAGCCATATGGCGGCCATATTTGATTTTATTTATTCTTGCTTTATCGGACCCAGCATACCTGAAAACCTAGAATTCGACACATAAATTATTAAAATCCGTTAACATTTAACAATTATACAAATTCTCATTAAAGGCGAAGAGTATTAGGGTTGAGATCGAAATAAAAATAAGCCAAAGCTGAATTTTTCAGAAAATGTTCAGAATGTCATTAGTAATAACATATCAAAACTCTCCACGAATCTAACTGGAGCTTAAACCAGGAACCAAGATGGCGCCCAAAATGGCCGCCTAAATGACAAAAATGTATAACTAAATGCTAAACCAATCAGAACAAAATGCAAACAAACAGACAGAATATAATTATTAGTAATGAATATTGTTAATTTACATTTTAAGAAGTAATCCAACCCAAATTGCGTCCAAGATGGCCACCAACATCTCTTAACTCTCTAAACTGAGCAAACATGTGGAATATTTGGAATAAATATTTTCGAATTTATTAGTTGGACTATTATGCGACATTTCAACTACGCAATACATTTAATACATAATTTATGTATTATATTATGTAATGTGATATTAAAAATTGCCACTAAATTGCGAGAAATGTCACAAAGTGACGCAAATCTGTATTTACAATATATACATGTAACATTAACCCTAATTACTATATTTGACTTTGTTATATGGGTTATAAGGTGATAATTGAACTGCGTAATACACCTAATGCATATTTTATTTATTATACTATGTAAATTGATATTCAAGATGGCCACCAAATTTAGATAAATATCGCAAAAGTATGTATATCTATATACGTCAAATCAGCACAGGGTGGTGAAAAAACATTTTTTCCTTGTTGTTTATGCTTGAAACACGTATCAAATTGGCAGAGTTAGTTCTCTGCAGCATGCTCAAGCATAATTACGTTCGTAACTACGTGCATACAATCCATGTGTTATTGCTGACCATGCGCAATGAAATTATGTTGGCTGTATGTTGCGCTACCATTCCAATTAAGCCATTAATTTAATACATATTTTATTATATTGTATAATGTGACAAAACGTACTATCCGGCATATTTGGACTGGTACATCGAGTGTGAATAAGTAGGCTCAATAACCACCAAGGATCGGAAAATAATACCATCACTGGAAGAACTAATTTGTATATGCTGCTAAATAGCAAAGTTATCAGCAACATGTACACAACACATCAGTGCATTCGCAAGACCCATCCCTAAATGTCATGAGCTGTTGCTGGGACTTTCTATTCACTGTATTCACTTTTTATGCCGGGGTGTATGTAATTTCAACTGACTATATGTGTTTTCTATCATGAACACAATAGTGCTGTACGAACTATGCTTTGGGAAACAGGGACCCGTTTCACTAAATTTCGTACCACTGAAATGTTCGTAAGTGCAAAATTATGATACTTTGTAAATTTCACATTAGCTTTGTTTTCTTGTAAACAATTATTAGATTTACATTTATTGAGCATAGGCTGCATATGCAGCCTATGCTCAACAAATGTAAATCAATCAATTTGAAAATGTCCAGACGATCCTAAATGTGCACTTACGAACATTTTAGTCGTACGAAGTTTAGTGAAACGGGCCCCAGGGTGTTAGACATGTGTATGTATAAAATTTATATACAATGTTTACTATATCAGCTGTTGTTATGTATGCATGTTTTTTCTCTTAATACATGATTGTCAAAATAGCATACTATAGTATTGACTAACAAAGATCCGTCTTCGTTGTGATGTTGTACTAAGCTACAGTGAAACATCGCTAAACCGGACACCATGTGAGGTCCTCAGTGTGTCCGGTTTAGCGAGGTTTCACTATAAATCAAGCATTTGATTATTGCGAGCCATAGTGGAGCGCTATTCAATCACGAACAGGCAACATCCCCTGAGATACATGACCAAGAAACCCTCAAAATTATGATCACAAATATGTCTTATTGTCCGGGTTAGAGAGGTTACACTGTATATAAATAAGTGTATCAATGATGCTGGCCATCTTGTGATCTACATGGAGCGATGTACAATACTTATGAATGAGGGACGATGTTTAAACGTATTATTTTATTTTGTCCTTATTATGTATCTGATTTTGATGAAATATGGCGCATCAAACGCGTCTTGTTAAGCTGCATTTGGTGGTCCCGGGAATTCGGCACAGGTTTTTGCGAAAAATCGATTCCCATTTCTGTCGATGGCAGCCATATTGTATGTTCACATTTTGTGGTGAAAGCTCACCTCACCTCGGAGAGTATGGGAGGACTGTGTAAGTTATTTAGGAGGCGCAAAGCAAGTTTAATACACATGTTTCATTTATTTACTATTTTTGTTAGAACCTCGCCAATTTTGAGCTAGGGTTATTGAACTAAATCGAATTTAACTCTTACAATGCTGAATTAATTTGTGTTGTCTGTTCAATATGTTTTATGTTTCCATTTTTCTCATCAAGACTTCGTTTGGCAGTACTTTAGAATCATTTCCAATGGAAATTATTCTAAAATGCTGCCAAACCATGTTTTTTTACTGAGAGAAAAGACAAAATATGAATTATCAGCAGACGACTATTTTCGGTTCCCGCATTCTAAGGGTTAACGGTGGTTTAGGTTAGAACATACGAAATAGTTTTACTATATAATTTAACCGAATCCCATCCAATAAGGCCAGTCTCTCCTACTTTCACTATTCCTATGGATGCTGTGGGACCTACTTGTACATGACCTGCAGCCAGTCTGCACTGGATCTTGTGTTCATTACGCAAACATTGTATTAGCGATCGTACCTCACCATATCCCCGGTTACCTATGTAAACAGGGGGTATGATGAGGTAGCCGCGTAATAGGTAATGCGGTCAAATAGGTCACGATGCAGTGACTATTTTCGATCAATAACTTATGTTGTAAGCTATTGTAATGTGTATTTTCAATATTTAAATTATTAAAATGTATCATATCGATACCCCTTTAAGTAATATTTGTATATTTTAAATGTATTGATGTTCTCATGAAGCGCATGAATATAAGTATTAATTAATCCAGCTTATATTGAGGCAAATCACACAGCCTTAAAACATAGTGCTGGAGTATAAACCATAGTATCGTATATTATTCATAAGTATATCACTATTAAACATTAATTACAATATGTATGCATATTATTAAAACAGTAGATGCTACCGCTGTTCGCTATATATGATATTTATAACAAAATATTTTATTATTCGTGCGTTACGGATTTCTGTCACACAAAGCGCCATTTTCAGTTCATATTTTGACCTGTGCATATAACAGGATAAGTTTAAACAACGCTCGATTCCGTCCTATTCAAATTTCTCTGCAGAATGTTCAGACTAACTACATAAATAATGCTGCTAAATAAGCGTTATTGGCTGGAACATGATCATCACTAAAAGGAAGAAACCACAGTCGTATTATTTAAAAATAAGATTTACCCGAGATCTCATGGGGCCGCCATTAATCCAGTGTAAACAATAGACCGTGTGATCCCATTCCCTGAGTAGCCGCTGCTTAGTGAAACGGTGTGCTAATCATGATATTATTTTCCCCAATAATTGGAAACGGTTTGAATTTCTCGGTAAAAACTACGAAAGTCATACAAAATAACGATGTATATTTAACATTGGATACGCGTAAACGGTATTACTCTCTCATCGGATCGTCAGTTGTCGTCGATAGCGATTTAACGTACTGATCTGGTCTTAATTTATTGTCAACTTTCAACGCCATTTACAGAATATATGGCTAATTTTGGAAATAAATAACGGCAAATTTACGATGACATCTGCTCTGAAATATCTGTCAACTTGCGGACGTAATTTAAGGAAATCGATTATATTTTAAGGCTACTAATTACGAATTTATGTATGGTCTTTGGCTACACCCGACACATTACACAGATCTAGTTGTAAATACACGTCGCTTTGTGTGGGGAAAAATCGATAATGCGTAGTTGTGTGTGACGAGGTGTTGATCTGATGACACCACACAGCTGTGACCCTTAGGCAATGTTTTGAAATTGACGTGTTGTTTTGATGTGTGCCGCAACACCTCACTGTCGGAGACAACATGACAATTAACGATATACTCTCGATTATACACAGATCTATTAGACGGCTGGTTATTTAAAATAAAGAGTAGTTGTTTTTAGAAAATCATTAATATTTTCCGTAAACATGGTAAATGGTGTTGAAAAGTTGACAAAAATTATATCACCGTATTTAGTTGTGCCGATATTGTTTTAAAAAATCAGTAATTTTTTTCCGTAAATGGTGTCGAAAATTTACAAAATATATAGCCGCATTTCTCCGATATTCGTTTAGAAAATCACCAATATTTTCTGTAAATGGTGTTGACAAAAAATGCAGCGTTCACGCGGAATTCAAATAAAATAAAAAATAATAATTTAATAAATAGACGCCGATGGCTACTGTGTTTGCGGCCAGTGAATTCTGGTCGTGATAGCTACAGGCGCAGTTCGAACAGTGTTGTGAGCAGATGGAGGAAAATAATTATTTAAAATTCATAAAAAAATGTTTGCTGTCCGAAAATTAATTAATTGTGACAGCCAAAAAATAGATTTTGGGACAGTAAAAACATTATATGGTATAGACAGTACCTCAAACTTAAAAAAAACAGTAACAAACTGTCTGTGTATATATTACATAAAGACAGACACTTTCATTGTTGGTAAGTTTCTATCAATTTATAGGTATTTTTATTAAAATCATAAAATTGTGAAAATATTAAAATAACAAAAATAATATATATGGAGAAAAAAAATATATACCGTGTCGAGGTTGAACCCGCGACCCTTTCGGGAATTGGTAATTAAATCATTGAAATCGGCGACCTTAACCTCACGACTATTGCGCCGTTTACGACAATCAGTTATACAGAAGTGCTATCAGTATTACGCAACCATTTGAACGTGATAATTATTAAATTATTTGCAACTCCATCTACAACGATACCGTTACAGAGATACGCTATTGAAACAACATGTATTAGTACCCATAACATAACAAAGTAATGTATCATTATATATCACAGGAGATAGCTTAAAACTATATATACTAATCATAAACAGAACAATCCGCTTGGCTCGTATGAAAATAGTTCGCGTGATATTGATTATCTCCCTTGCCGAAAGTAGTTCAGTGATTTATTAATTCCAAATAAGACGTGTTTGCGTAATGTAAAAGCACCCCAAAATGTTCCCCAAGTGAAACTTGGTAGTAATGGATCAAGATTTGCAAGCAAACTGTGCCTGTGACCTCAAAACACCCGCACTATTTTTTGTATACCGGACTACTTTTACCCCCTTGGCGATTTCGCACACTTTATTATTCTGTAACCTTTAGGAATTAGTATCAACATGTTCTACAGTATCCTGTTATTTTACTTACCATGTACATTGGTGCTGCTCTCAGCACCTTGTAAACAAATTTACGTCGAAAAATGCACCGGTTTTATGACGGCTCTGCTATCGAATAAAGATATTTTTCATCTTGTAAAAGGCAAATTTCTTGCGCCGGTTACCAGACGATAATATGATTATGCAATGTCGTCTGCATGTAGCTGAAGGGGAATTCGTCAGGAATCCGGCGCCTATTTCTACGTGAAACATGTATACGCTGGCACGGTGTACATCATCAGTGACGTAACGCTTTATGATATTTGGCTGTAACTGGAGAAATGTGGCTTATGGGATATGCGACCAGTGTAGCCCTAGATCAGGCTGCGCATCCGCGCAGTCCTGATCAGGGACTGCACTGGTCGCCATTGAGTGAATGAAACACTCGAAATGCTTCTAACTTTTTTAACTAAGTTTTGACCCTTATCAGACTTCAGGAGTTCGCTAGAAGATCCTAGGATCTGGTGGCCGTTTCACTAAACTTCGTACGACTAAAATGTTCGTAAGTGCAAACTTCGGATCGTCTGGAAATTCCATTTGATGGATTTACGTTTATTGAGTCTGCAGCCTATGCTCAATAAATGTAAATCAAATAATTGTTTACAAGAAAACACTGTTACAGTAGCGCTTTTATGCTCCTTACCTATGTGTATATACTAATATCGTATACATATCGTAATCGTATAGTATTGGTATATTTAATGAGCATATCGTATGATCATATAATATTAGTATGTTTGTACCGTATCATCGTATAGTACAGTTTGTTTACATTATACAAACGTACTATACGAATATTGTACACAAATCTGGCATGTTTGTACGATACAAACGTACCAGAATTATACACATGTATAAAAATCGTATAAACGTACGATTTGAATGGTATATCTATACGATATTGGTTGGTATGTAAAGTACAAACATACCGTACGTTTATAGTATATGCACATCGTATAGAAAACACATCGTATTGGTATAGTATACGTATATTATTGGTATAGTACGTATAGTTGACGTGCAGAAAAGCACTACTGTAATTTGCAATTTACAGACATCATAAGTTTGCACTTACGAACATTTTAGTCGTACGAAGTTTAGTGAAACGCGCCCCAGATTTGCAAACCAATAAGGCAAATTTTCCCAGTCACAATGATAAATGTTTCTCTACTCTCTGTTTCACGAAACATGCCCAAATTTTACGGCCATGTGAACAATTCAAAAACAATCTTTTTTATATAATATTTAATTTTATAAAAGTTTAAGAATGAGCCTTCTTTTTATTTCGTGAAATTTGGCCAAATGTTGATTTTAATTATTACGAAAAATGGCTTTGTCTATGGGAATTTAACATGGGGGAAAAGGAGGTGGAGGTGCTGTGGGCGCAGTCAAAAAATGAAAGAATTTGGAATTCGACTCCGAAACCTGGCTAGATAGTTTGGAAATGATCTACCTAAGAAAACAAAAGTTAAATTTTGAAAATCGGTCCAGTATTTCTGAAATTCGAAAACTTGCCCCAAATCAATATGGGACCAAACTTCACTTCACTTACATTTTGCTTCAATTTAATATTATTGAAAACATATTGTTTTTGCATTGTTTATATAGCCGTAACATTTGGGCAAGTTTTGTGAAACAGACAGTAGTACTCTTTTCCACTAACAATGATTCTCTCTGTTATAGGAACCTAGTTCCAGAAAACATTGTCACTGCCTGCTTTCAAAAGGTATGATCATATGAGACAACCTATATTCATCAAATATATTTACAGAAAATGGGATATTTTCCGAAAATGATTTCAGAAGTTGACACAAATTTCAGAGTACATGCAGAATATATTTCCGCATGTACACTGACATTTTTGTCAACTTTTGACTTCACAGATGGAAAATTTGTTCAATTTTGTAAATGTATTTCATGAAACTAGAAATGGACGCTTGTCGACAAGCGCATGTGTATCCCCCACCCCAGATACACAGGGTGAAGCAACGGACCGAGGTCTATAAATACATTAAATATGCCTAAAAGCATAAATAAATGAAGAAAAAAATAAAAAAATTTACCCCTTCCATCTAACCATTATAGGAAGGGGTCTAACTTTTTAATAGGCCGAACCCGCACGGGCTCGAGACAACGGACTTTCACGAAACGTCAACCGAGTTATATCATTGTCGCCTATTGCAGAAGTTGGGAGAATGTTAGTATTCCGCAACGATATATTCCCCGATGCGCTATGTCAACGCGTTTTCGAGCTATCGATTGTTTTGTTGTAAACAAATTATCATCATTGCTAGGTCGGGAAAGAACGGACACATTTCCGAGGCCGATATTGCTATATAAAGGAATAAACATCGGGTTCAAAATACACTTTTACGTCGTCCCGGCCCGTAAAGAAACATTTTGCATAGAGAAAACATTGTTTCCAATCGAACATTTGATCAAACCTACATTTATACCCGTCCTGTGCGTCACGACAGACAATTTAATCGCACAGACATTTCTATCATTTCCTCGGGAAGCCATTTTGTATAAACATCGTGGGACAGGTTTATTCGCCGGAACTCGTGCACTTACTATGTGGTAAAAAAAATGGAACTTTTATAAACGGTTATAATTCATATTTTATAATACCTATGTTTATGGTAAAAGTATCAAGCTAAAGGTATGTCTCTCTACTCCGATTTCAAGTTTTGTTAAAATATATTTTTTTCTAATAAACATGTTTTTGCAGCATATGAGAATTGTCCGTGGGGTCAAATTTTATTTTTGACCGAATATGGTCATGTTATATATCAAATCGAAGGTATCAACGAGGCGATCACTCTGGTGCATTTTTTTTTTGTCGAAATCGGATGGCTATGTCATCCAAGATGGCCGCCGAAATGTCAAAAGGTCGTTCTTTTATTAGAGATTTCAAAATTCTTCTTCACATGAACCGCGTGGCCCATGGTGGCCAAACTTCAAAGTGATGGTCCATGGGTGAAGCCTTTTCAGATTTGTTAAAACGGAGGTTATCGCTAATCCAAGATGGCCGCCGTCTAAAAATAGCATAAATTCTTAAAAAATCTCCTCATGAACCGCTAGCCGAATTTCGACGAAACTTGGTAAGAATGATCGATGTACAATGCTCTTTCAAAGTTGTTAAAATGGTGACTCCGGGGTCAAAAATGGGCTTTGCCCGTGGGGTAAAATTGCGGTAAAATTTTATTTTTGACCGAATATGGTCATGTCTATATCAAATCGAACGTATCAAAGAGGCAATCGCTCTGATACATTTTTTGTCGAAATTGGATGGTCATGTCATCCACGATGGCCGCCGAAAGGTCAAACGGTCGTTCTTTTATTAGAGATTTCAAAATTCTTCTTCACACGCACCGCGTGGCCCAAGGTGGACAAACTTCACAGTTATGGTCCATGGGTGAAGCTTTTTCAGATTTGTCAAAACGGAGGTCGTCGCTAATCAAAAATCTTCGTTCTCATGAACCGCCAGCAACGCCCATTTTTTACCGCTGGGTCACCATTTTATCAACTTTGAAAGAGCATTGTACATCGATCATTCCTACCAAGTTTCGCCGAAATCCGGCTGGCGGTTCATGAGAAGAATTAAGAATTTATGCTATTTTTTCTTCATTTATTTATGCTTTTAGGCATATTTAATGTATTTATAGACCTCGGTCCGTTACTTCACCCTGTGCCCAGATACACAAGTAGTTTGAAAAAAGAGTGTTCGAGTTATGCTCCGGAGACAAAATCAGATACAGAAAAACAAAGGGAGATAACTAAAAAATTAGTGTTGCAAGAGTTGTCATTCTTGCGTGACACACCTTTAGGGTCGTGGTCTATGCATGTGTGAAGTTTCATGAAAATATTCCAAAGGGTGTTCGAGTTATGCTCCGGACACGAAATCAGTGCACAAAACAACAAAGGGAGATAACTAAGAAATTAACGATGCAAGAGTTGTCATTCTTACGTGCGACACACCTTTGGGTCGTCTTCTATGCATGTGTGAAGTTTAATAAACTAGAAAATGTGTTCATAGAACACGGATGTCCCACATATCGCTTTGATAATAAATGAGGCCAAATTCCAAGTCAAAATTTTCTTTTACCTGAGCGTTAAAGTTTTTGAAGCACCAAGTATGTGACCTTGACCCTGTGCTTGGCGGGGCAGGACGAACGTGGATTTGGCACAGGGCGGTAGAGGACCATTAGAGCAATGAATATATGAAATATGAAGCTGATCCGTGAAAGAAAACAGAAATTATAAGATATTTACCTGAGAGTTAAAGTTTTTGAAGCACTAAGTATGTGAGCTTAACCCTGGGCTTGACGGGGGCAGGACGAACGTGGATTTGGCACAGGGCGGTAGAGGACCATTAGAGCAATGTGTATGTGAAATATGAAGGAGATCGGTCGAAGGATGAAGAAATTATGAGACATTTACCCGAGTGTTAAAGTTTTGTGACGGACGGACGGACGGACGGACGGGACGACGGGAGGACGGGACGCACGTTCCTACGAATGAATACTTGTTGGGTTTTTACTCTATAAAAAATACCCAACAAGAGTACCCAACACTATCCTAACCCTACCCAATAAGATCCCCGTACGCTTACAACAAGTACCCATTCGTGTGTGCGGACGGACGGACGGACAAGGGTAACACTAAATGCCCCCTCCACTATCGTGGTGGGGCATAAACATATTCCAAAGGGTGTTCGAGTTATGCTCTGAATACAAAATTAGAGCACGAAACAACAAAGGGAGATAAGTAATCAAGAAGTCCACGGAATCAAATGCCTCGCCTTGTCCCGCCTTGACTTCGAGCCTGGGCCCGAAAGCAATTTTCACTGGCCCGAACATATTATACAATTATTGACTAGTGAGCCAAGGAATATCAGATTATATTCTATGGCTCACTAGTCAATAATTGTTTTAGTATATGATAATAGTCTGTATATAGCACTTACGACCTTATGCTACTAGACACAAATTTAAAAATAATTTGAAAAAAAAAATGAAAAAAAAAAATGGAAAAAAAAAGTTTAAAAATTAAAAATAATAATGCTTGCTACTGGAGCCCAGAATTGAGCCCAGAATTGTTTTTTAGTAGTCATATATTTATCTACATATATCTGCACAGGTCCACATACTGCCACAATATTGTCAACACAGTTTACGGAAATGTAATAATGTACCTGTATAAATTACCTGTAATAAGTTAGTGGTCAGTTAAAAAATTGAAAAAGAATGTAAAAAAAAAAATGGAAAACAAAAATTAAATTTAAAAAAAATAAAAAAATAATGCTCCCTACTGGAGCCCAGAATGTTTTTTAATAGTCCTATTTTTATGTACATATCATATATGCACAGGTCCACATATTGCCACAATATTTTCAACACAGATTACGGAAATGTAATATAATCATTTACCTGTATAAATTACCTGTAAGTGGTCAGTGGTCAGTTGTACATGCTAGCACATGCACAGGTGAATAGTATGTATATAGCACTTACGACATTATGCTACTAGACAAAAATTGAAAAATAATTTGAAAAAGAAAATGGAAAAAAAAAATTTAAAAATTAAAAATAATAATGCTTGCTATTGGAGCCCAGATTTTTTTTTATTTTTTTTTTATAGTCCTATATCTACATATATCTGCACAGGTCCACATAATGCCACAATATTTTCAACACAGTTTACGGAAATGTAATATCCAATGTAGTAATTTACCTGTATAAATTAGCTGTGGTCAAGAGTGGTCAAGACTGGACATTTGCACATGCTAGCACATGCACAGGTGAATGGTTCTCCCTGTCTCTATTGTTCTCTCTACAGGTAAGGTGTACAGAGCACACGAGAAAACGGTTCTTCATGCATTATTGTCCAGTTTGTAGAGTTCGCAAAACAAAAAAGGGAGATAACTCTAAAATTAGCTATGCAAGAGTTGCCATTCTTGTGCGCGACACACCTCCGGGTCGTGGTCTATGCATGTGTGAAGGTTCATGAAAATATTCGAAAGGGTGGTGGAGTTATGCTCCGGACAGGAAATCAGTGCGCGAAAACAAAAAATGGAGATAACTCAAAGATTAGCTATGCAAGAGTTGTCATTCTTGTGCACGACACACCTTCGGTTCGTGGTCTAATTGAATGTGTGAAGTTTCATAAAAAATATTCCAAAGGGTGGTCGAGTTATGGTCAATCAGTGCACGAAACAAAAAAGGGAGATAACTAAAACATTAGCTAAGCAAGAGTCGTCATTCTTGTGCACGACACACCTTCGGGTCGTGGTCTATGCATGTGTGAAGTTTCATGAAAATATTCCAAAGGGTGGTCGAGTTATGCTCCGGACACGAAATCAGTGCGCAAAACAAAAAAAGGGAGATAACTAAAAGATTAGCTATGCAAGAGTTGTTATTCTTGTGCGCGACACACCTTCGGGTCGTGGTCTATGCATGTGTGAAGTTTCATGAAAATATTCCAAAGGGTGTTCGAGTTATGCTCCGGACAAGAAGTGTCTGCGGCGGACGCGGACGCGGACGCGGACGCGGACGCGGACGCGGACGCGGACGCGGCCCGCAGTCAAATCCATAGTATCCCCCGACGGAGTCCGGGGGATACAATAACGCAGTTGTCAGAAGGTACAATATCGCATGACATATGTGACATAGTGTTAGCATTACATAAAGAATGCTATTGTCCTTTGATATCAAGTTTATCAGGCAATGCTAGGAAACGGGTAGGGATTCCAACAAATGACAGCTCGAAGTGCATAAGAGCTTATGACATACCCCCGGCGTCGTCGGCGTCGGAGTCCACAAACTTAACGTTGGGTAAATGTCTTATAACTTCATGGAACACCTTATTATTGCATACATGCATTCCTCAG
>CM055273.1:73817763-74032160 GCA_029237695.1 Conchocele bisecta
TTCAACACAGTCATTAAAAATTTTCAATTCAAATTGTATTGTATTATCCATTTTCTCTAATAATATTGGTACTTGTTTTTTCTGTTCAATTGGGGCGTGAAAAAAACATGATGTATTTATGACACCAATATATACTTTCAAAAGTCAATTACCAATATAATTGGGACTCCCTCTTTTCAAAATTATTTTCTCCAAAAATTCATAAATTTGCTGTCGGGAGACCCAATTTTCCTCGTTAACCAATTTTTTGATTTTCGGGGGTGGTGGGGGTATTATAGAGGGTTATAAATGATATCACGGTAGGTGGTATCATTTTGACTCCCTTACTACTACTTCGTGCCATTGCCTAACTCAAATTTTCTGTCTGTAACGCAAGGCGACTTATACTGTACATTTACTTGTACAGGTAATACATGGGATTTATTACTAAACCTATTGACCCGGCCTTAAATGACCTTGGCTGTTGATAGGCCGTTAAACCCAAACAAACGAACAAAACCTGCGTTACAGACAGAAAATTTGGGTTAACCATTCCCTTGTATATGCCGGTAATTATGTTCGTGTTTAAATTTCTGACTTTCTTGTGAATCTTGATGGCATGTCAAACCTACGGAAGCCTGGAGGGAACATGTGTTTTTGTTATTCAGAACAGAACAAACCTTTATTGGATTAAATACATCTCTGGCCATGACGTGGTGGCATACAGGATGATGCACAAATATGGCGTGACGTACAAGTATGGACAGCATGTTGATTGCTAAATATATAAGATATATCTGTTCCAGTGATCAATGATAAGTGATGACAAATGCAGTATTCTTGTGGTTAACATAGTTGTAATAACTTCAGTTGGTAAGCAGAGCCCAGCTGTACTAAACAAAGTAATAATATACTTGCCGGTACCCAGTGGGTGGTGGTGGGGCGAATGTGACGGCGTAAATTAACGGTAAGGGTTCCTCCTTATAGGAATCCCGATTTGCCTGGTTTGGCCCTCATGTACGTTTTTATCTTTGGCTCTTTTGTTACCTGGGAGTTGAATTGTGTTATTGCCCATTATAAAAGTAGTACGAGTATTACTGATCCTACTGCTTTTGGGTGGGGCCAAGTGACTCTGGTGTGGCGAGGACCTGGCATCAGATCAGGATTATTCTGATTTCAGGGCTGAATATATAGTTTTGTTATTGTAAATATTCAGATAATTTAGGCATGTTTTTCTTTTATTTATGTCGTGGCCACAAGATAATTTAGGCGTGTTTTTGTTTTATTTATGTCGTGGTCAAGAGATACATAAAAGAAAACACACCTGATTTATGTTGTGGCCACGAGGTATTTATCCGTGTCCCCTCCAGCTTCCGTACAAACCTACTGGTTTGTTGTTTTCGGCCATGTTGAAGGTTCTCTTCTCTCTATATATGTATATACTCCATGTGATTGCTCTCCCTATACATGTGATTTGAAGGATCTGTTTTGTTCAAATATAGTATATCTGTGCAACTATAAATCATATTAACTTGAACCTTGCTATGCTTGTTTATCATCCTCCATACTTTTGTATGGTGTCCAGCACATGCTGCCCGCATGTCCAAGGTCAAAGAACCGGAAGGTTGATTAGCCTAATTAGACCGGCTAACTCTGTATACTTTACTAATCTTTAGCGGATTTCTCAAATCTATTCCAGCTAAGTGCACTTTGAGGGAGTAATTACTTATTTGTAGTGTATTTGTATGAATGAATACGTTGAAAATGATCCCTATCAAATTACAATTACCTAGATTAGAGATTGTGGTGAAATCCGCTACAGATATGTTCACGAGAGACAAAAGGAATGGACCCACATCACAATAGTGACCAGTGTAGACCCTAAACAAAGCACAGTAGCAGTGTTTAGACATTGTGTTCACAACCAGTCAATCAATCACCCAGCCAGTCAATCAATCAATACACCAATCAATCACCCAGTCAATAAACCAATCAGTCAGTCATATGACCAGTGTAGATCCTGATCATGCAGGTGGGTGGTTGGTCGGGCGAACGCGATGGTGTAAATTAACGATGGGGTTCCTCCTTTATATAGGAATCACAATTTGCCTGGTTTGGCCCTCAGGTACGTTTTTATATTTGGCTCTTTTTGTTACCTGGGAGTTGAATTGGGTTATTGCCCATTATAAAAGTAGTAAGCTTATTACTGATCCTACGGCTTTTGGGACGGGGCCAAGTGATTCTGGTGTGGCGAGGACCTGGCATCAGATCAGGATTATTCTGATATCAGGGCTAAATATATAGTTTTTGTCGAGCCGGCTTACGGAAAGCGAGACAGTGATCAAAATGACGTCCGTCCGTCCAAAATCTGCGTTAAAGTTTTTAAAAATACCATCAAATGCCTCGGCGGGCTCGACATGCGGGCCGCGGCCATCTGGTGTTATTGTAAATATTAATTTCTGATTTTGGGATTTTCTCTCATTTGTACATGTACATGTACTCAATATATGAGATATAGTACTAAACCCATTGACCCGGCCTTAAATGACCGTAGCTGTTGATAGGCCGTTAAACCCCAACAAACAAACAAAACAAACTTATCGCATCGCCGATATGCATTTGGAAAATCAGTCATATTTTCCGTAGATGACGTCGAAAATTTTACAAAAAATATAGCCCATGGAGACTTCAACCCGCACTCTGATTTTAGTCATTTTTATGCCCCACCACGATAGTGGAGGGGGCATTTAGTGTTACCCTTGTCCGTCCGTCACAAAACTTTAATGCTCGTGTAAATGTCTCATAATTTCTTCATCCTTCAACCGATCTGCTTCATATTTCATATACACATTGCTCTAATGGTCCTCTACTGTCCTGTGCCAAATCCACGTTCGTCATACCCCCGCCAAGCCCAGAGTCAAGGACACATACTTAGTGCTTCAAAAATGTTAACCTCGGGTAAATGTCTCCTACTTTCTTCATCCTTCGACCGATCTGCTTCATATTTCATATACACATTGCTCTAATGGTCCTCTACCGGTCTTTGCCAAATCCACGTTCGTTCTGCCCATGCCAAGCCCAGGGTCAAGGTCACATACTTGGTGCTTCCAAAACTTTAACGCTCGGGTAAATATCTTGTAATTTCCTTTCATGGATCAGCTTCATACTTCATATACGCATTGCTCTAATGGTCCTCTACTGCCCTGTGCCAAATCCACATTCGTCCTGCCCCCGCCAAGCCCAGGGTCAAGGTCACATACTTGGGGCTTCAAAAACTTTAACGCTGAGGTAAAAAAAAATTGGACTTGAAATTTGGCCTCATTTATTATCAGAGCGATATGTGGGGCATCCGTGTTCTATGAACACATTTTCTAGTTGATTCACTCAAATCAGTCGTACGTTCTAGTGAAGTATAGGGGTGGATTGTGGCCTAGGTGTTAGAACACCTGACTTCCAATCCGTAGGTTGTGGGTTCAAACCTCGCCTTAGACATAGTATTTATTTTCATCCCACTGGTCTCGAATGAGACTTTAAACTGTGGTCCCTTCTCAATACGACCCTAGCTGTTGGTGGGATGTTAAACCCATTCGATTAGACGTTAGTGAATTTTCCATTCACTCCCAATCGGTCATTCGTTCAAGGGAAGTAAACCAATTTTTATGCCACCATTTATAAAAAACGGTACGTATTATGTTTTACCGCGGGCGGCTGACAGAAAAAGTGCATAGTTTGTGTACACAACGCCTCCGAAACCGTTCAGTCGATCGATCTGAAACTATACACACGTCTTCTACACATATTGCAGATGTGCACCTTCGTGTTTATATGCCGAAAACATATTTTTTAACAAAAATATCGCCATTTGTTCTACATTTGTCTATACAATTATATATACGGTACATCGTTTGTGTACACAGCTCCTCTGAAACCGTTCAGTTGATCGATCTGAAACTATACACACGTCTTCGAGATGAATACATTTGTTTTAACAAAAATATCACATTTTTAGCTCACCTGAGCGAAGCTCATGTGAGCTATTGTTACCGCAATGTGTCCGTCGTCCGTCGTCGTCGTCGTCGTCGTCGTCGTCGTCGTCCGTGAACATTTTCAAACGTCTTCTCCTCGGTAACCATTGGGTCTATGGTCACCAAACTTCATGGTCATGGTCTTTAGGTAGGGGGATTACAAGATTGTTAAAATGACGTCATTACGTAATCCAAGATGGCCGCCGTCTAAAAATAGCACAAATTCTTCAAAAATCTTTTTCTCAAGAACCGCCAACCGGATTTCGACAAAACTTGGTAGGAATGATCAATGTACAATGCTCTTTCAAAGTTGTTAAAATGGTGACCCCGGGGTCAAAAATGGGCGTGGCCCGTGGGGGCAAATTGGGGTCAAATTTTATTTTTGACTTAATATGGTCATATCATATATAAAATCGAAGGTATCAACAAGGCGATCACTCTGGTGCATTTTTTGTCGAAATCGGATGGTTGTATCATCCAAGATGGCCGCCGAAAGGTCAAAAGGTCGTTCTTTTATTAGAGATTTCAAAATTCTTCTTCACATGAACCGCTTGGCCCATGGTAGCAAAACTTAAAAGTTACGGTCCAAGTGTGAAGCCTTTTCAGATTTGTTAAAATGGAGGTCATCGCCAATCCAAGATGGCCGCCGTCTAAAAATAGCATAAATTCTTAAAAAATCTTCTTCTCATGAACCGCTTGCCGGATTTCGACGAAACTTGGTAGGAATGATCGATGTACATTGCTCTTTCAAAGTTGTTAAAATAATGACCCCGGGGTCAAAAATAGGCGTGGCCCGTGGGGGCAAATTGGGGTCAAATTTTATTTTTGACCGAATATGGTCATTTCATATATCAAATTGAAGGTATCAATGAGGCGATCACTCTGGTGCATTTTCTGTCGAAATCGGATTGTTATGTCATCCAAGATGGCCGCCGAAAGGTCAAAAGTTCGTTCTTTTATTAGAGATTTCAAAATTCTTCTTCACATGAACCGCTTGGCCCATTGTAGCCAAACTTAAATGTTATGGTCCATGGGTGAAGCCTTTTCAGATTTGTTAAAATGGAGGTCATCGCTAATCCAAGATGGCCGCCGCTCTAAAAATAGCATAAATTCTTAAAAATCATTCTTCTCATGAACCGCTTGCCGGATTTCGACGAAACTTGGTAGGAATGATCGATGTATATTGCTCTTTCGAAGTTGTTAAAATGGTGACCCCAGGGTCAAAAATGGGCGTGGCCCGTGGGGTCAAATTGGGGTCAAATTTTATTTTTGACCGAATATGGTCATGTCATATATCAAATTGAAGGTATCAATGAGGCGATCACGCTGGTGTATTTTCTGTCGAAGTCGGATTGTTATGTCATCCAAGATGGCCGCCGAAAGGTCAAAAGGTCGTTCTTTTATTAGAGATTTCAAAATTCTTCTTCACATGAACCGCTTGGCCCATGGTAGCCAAACTTAAAAGTTATGGTCCATGTGTGAAGCCTTTTAAGATTTGTTAAAATGGAGGTCATCGCTAATCCAGGATGGCCGCCATCTAAAAATAGCATAAATTCTTTAAAAATCTTCTTCTCATGAACCGCTAGCCGGATTTCGACGAAACTTGGTAGGAATGATCGATGTACAATGCTCTTTCAAAGTTGTTAAAATGGTGACCTCGGGGTCAAAAATGAGCGTGGCCAGTGGGGTCAAATTTTATCTTTGACCGAATATGGTCATGTTATATATCAAATCGAAGATATCAATGAGGCGATCACTCTGGTACATTTTTTGTCCAAATCGGATTGTTATGTCATCCAAGATGGCCGCCGAAATGTCAAAAGGTCGTTCTTTTATTAGAGATTTCAAAATTCTTCTTCACATGAACCGCTTGGCCCATGGTAGCCAAACTTAAAAGTTATGGTCCATGGGTGAAGCCTTTTCAGATTTGTTAAAATGGAGGTCATCACTAATCCAAGATGGCCGCCGTCTGAAAATAGCATAAATTCTTAAAAAATCTTCTTCTCATGAACCACTATACGGATTTCGACGAAACTTGGTAAGAATGATCGATGTACATTGCTCTTTGAATGTTGTTAAAATGGTGACCCCGGGGTTAAAAATGGGCGTGGCCCGTGGGGTCAAATTGGGGTCAAATTTTATTTTTGACTGAATATGGGCATGTCATATATCAAATTGAAGGTATCAATGAGGCGATCACTCTGGTGCAATATTTGTCGGAATCGGATGATTATGTCATCCATGATGGCCACCAAAAGGTCCATTTATTCAAGATTGTTAACGTCTTTTTCTCAGGAACCACATGGCCGATGCTGGGTGAAGCATTTTCAGATTTTGTAAAATGAGAGTCATCGCTTAATCCAAGATGACCGCCATCTAAAAATAGCACAATTTTTTTAAAACACATGAACTCAATGTCACATTCTCCTCTGGTGTTCATGGAGTCAGGTGAGCGAATTAGGGCCATCATGGCCCTCTTGTTAACTTAGCCATGTTTTCTACATTGTTGTATACAATTCTATATACGGTACAGAATTTGTGTACACAACTCCTCTGAAACCGTTCAGTCAATTGATTTGAAACGATACACACGTCTTCTACATATATTGAAGATGTGTACGTTGGGGTTTTTATGCCGAAAACATATTTTTATATTAGCTCTACCTAAATTAGTATACCTGTTTAGCACAACGAGAGGAAGAAATAATTATATAGTTTCAAATTCTCATTAATGTTTCTTGCCTTGGTGACAGCTTCACACATTTCTGCATTTTCACTGTCTGGCCCATCTTCGACGGGCGTGCTTTCTGACTTGCGGCACTCTTGTTACCTGTGCTTTAGCTACAAAAATGTGTATGAGATACCTACTAATGTTGTCTCTTAACTGCAGCAGTATGCAGGAAATGCCATTTATAATTCAAAAATAATCCGTGGTGGGGGGGGGGGGCATGCCCCCGGACCCCTCTAGTACTCCCTCGCTTCACTCTGGTCGACTGTCACTCGGGTCAATTTTCTTCCGACGACTCTGGGAAATGACATCGACGTTTGACACTGAATTCAGAGCTTATGCGGAATTGAATTGAATTTCGCATGAACTCCAACTTTTGTGTCAACTTCCGACGTCATTTTTCAGAAAATATGACTGATTTTTTTAAAATGAAAAACGGGGTGGGGGGGGGGTCGGTTTCACAGAATGAATGAGGACCAATAGATGGATGCATGTGTGAATTATCCAGAAAATCCTTGGAAGTTAAGTTAAATTTTGTGACCGCATCACATATGTGATGTTGACTTTGTCAGAGTGTGGTAGCGGACCATTAGGTCAATGCACGTGTGAAATATGAAAAATAAATGTGGTGAAAGGTATTGGACTTTTTCCAAAAGTGCTTCATAATGAAATGGAAATACGTTTGTCTACGTGGATATATACGTGTTTGTTTTGGATGAATGTATTCACAATTGTATTATTTCGCACTCTAAATCATAAGTTACCAGTTGAAACTGGAAGGTGGACTAGAACAGATGGACAGCAGCGATCTATGGAAGGTCATATCCGCCATAATTATATTTGGCTTGATGCTTGCTGGCTGATGACATTTTAAGTTCTATCCGTCTTATTACAATTCTATGTGGCCTGGTGCCTGCCTGCTGATGGAAGTACAACTTATATCCATGTTATTCTATTCTTCATTTGTATTTATGACATTTGAAATCATCTTGGTTGTAATATATATTTGTCTTTATTGCATGCGCATTTGGCTTGATGTTTCATTCATTTGTCCTTACTGCTTTCGGCCTTATTCAAAGTGCTAAGTGCTTTGTTCTTACTTTCTATTGCAAATGCTTAGTGCAATAAAACAGACACACAAATAAGGACGTATCAATAATTGTAATGTAAATAAGACGAATGAACAAAGCAATCAGCAGAATGGACATGTAAGAAAGACAAATACAAAAACAACAAGCAGATTTCAAATGTAATACATACAAATGACGAATAAAATAACATAAATATAAGTTGTAATGTCATCAGCACGCAAGCATCAAGTCACATAGAATTATGGCGGATATTACCTTCCCAAATTACTGTTGCAATTGTTGTTGTCAAGGGGCGTGGCTTATCGAGGTAACTTCACCCTAAACACTCCAAAGGCTGGAAAAGGCTACAAAGGCTACAAAGGCTACAAAGGCTGTTCGATGTTGCTTGTACGTCCGTTAGCGGATATTTATGACATGTATTTTCATTGAATTTACTGAATTATTATGTGTTATGATCATTTTATGAATTTGGATCATTTTAATACAATAATCCACCACAAATATACGTGTTTTGGTAAATTGTCTAAACGCGCACATGCGCCGATCGGGCCGCGCGGAATTGGAGTGATTAACACCTATTAACATATCGTTTAACAGGTGCAGCTGAACACCGATTATACTTATTGCATTATTATTACTTTGTATTATTATTAATTATTATTATTAATAGTCTATAAATATTATTAATTATTATTATTAATCATTATTTATTTATTATTATTATTAATACTTATTATTTGTGTACCCAATTGATAGTTTTACTATGGTTATTCAAACGAAATAATCGATAACTACGAACTACAATGCCAAACAATGCATAGTTGTAGCCTGACCCGAAATGAATATTACTGTGCAGCTGACCATGCACAATTGGGGCTTGTTAAATTTGTCACAAGCTGGACCCATAATCATTAAACGGTCGTATTTTATCTATAAATATAATTTAACATGTGCATATACGAGGGTCATCCAATAAATAGTGAAAACGAATATAAGTTGATATATTGTGCATATACCTGAATGAAATTTGGCCTACCGCTATATTGACACTTCGTCAATGATGTCGCATTATATTACGTCACTACGTTGTATGACGTCATATTCATGTGACGTTATAATCACATACGTCAAGGGTCATGAACACGGTGATGATAATACTGAGCCATTTTCACTATATATATTGGATTACCCTCGTGTGTGTGCATCTGTAAATATCAGTTTGCAAACGTTTCAGTATCCGCACGTGATGTACACACATTGTGTTAAATGAAAAATGAAATGTATGGTGTTACAATGTCGCTTCGAAAAATAATTGTGTAACTATTCCACCCGTTTTTCTTATAATTTATATAACTACCTGTTGCCTACTTTATTATTCCATAAAAAAATTAATTTTAAATTTCAGAAGGAACAGTTTACTGCCAATAATTGACGTAATTACGTTAATTACAAATACAGGACACGGGAAGGAAAATGTTCGTGGAATAAACTGTGCTAAATACTATAGGTTAATTGACGGGAACATGTCAGCTAGCGTAAATGTCTTTTACAATTAGTTACACGTTTATTCGGCCGTGTAAATACAAGATTTTGCTTCCGCAATCTGAGGAAATATTCGTTGCAGAGCCGTACGTAGCTCTCATAAACATATTTTGTATCACCGTGTGGATACCCATTTTCAAGGTAGATAACTAGCTGATGTCTCAAAATTCGGCATTCGTCCTATGTTCACGTAATGTGTTGATACATAAAGCATGTTTAAATGAATGTCGTTGATCGATCATTGACTTATATTAATAATAATGCAATAAGTATAATCGGTGTTTAGCTGCACCTGCTAAACGATCTGTTAATAGGTGTTAATCACTCTTTGTCCAATTCCGCGCGGCCCGATCGGCGCAGGTGCGCGTTTAGATAATTTACCAAAAACACGTATATTTGTGGTAGATTATTGCATTCAAATGATTAAAATGATTAACATGATCATAACACATACTCATTCAGTCAATTCAATGACAATGTATGGTATAAATATCCGCTAACGGACGTACAAGCAACTTCGAACAGCCTTTGTAGCCTTTTCCAGCCATTGGGGTGTTTAGGGTGACCGAAACGCATGGCAAAACAGCGATGCAATAATCAATAATGGAACTCCGGATGTCACTTGAAACAGTGCGAATGAATAAAGCCTCAATCAAAATGCACATGAAATTTAGACTACAAGCAAGAAGATTTCAAATGTCACAAACACGAATGACGAATACAATAACATGAAAGTAAGTTGTAATGGCACCAGTCAGCAAGCATCAAGCCACATAGAATTGTAATAAGACCGATATAACTTAGAATGTCATCAGCAAGCAAGCATCAAGCCTAATATAATTATGGCGGATATTACCTTCCATAGCGATCAAGTAAACTGTGCTATGACCATTGATGATGTTTATCCGTATTCACAGAAAATAGAGTAAAAAAACAACTCTGAAAATAGACAGCAAATGAAAAACAGTTTAGCAGAATTTGAAAATGACTTGAAATCACATTTAAATCTCGCTATATCCTCCCTGCGTAATGTCATGAGCTCCGAATTATCACGTGTAGATGAGAACATATAAAACATTCATGAAGACATCACATACATTGAAATCGTTGAATCAGTGCAAACACGAGCCCATACCCCGAATATTATGAACGACCCCCCCCCCCCCCTGTCAGAATTTGATACAGTACAACATATTTGTGTTACAAATGTGACCGAGAAAGTGTATGTGCTCATGGCGGGTTCTGTGATCCGCGTATCGAAGATCAGATACTACCCGGTAATCACGATCAACTCGAGATCAGAATCTCCCGTTGGACTGCGTAACGGTAGTAGATCCAGCGAATATACTATGCCGATTGCCTGTCGTCCCGTATGGATTTGACCGGAGTGTTACGCCCTCATCTGGCTAGACCGTAGTGTCTGCATTCATGACCGGCAGTAGACTACCGGCTGCGAGGGATTATCACCCACGTATAGCGAACCCTGTGACTCTCGTGTCCATGGTCGGCTGGCACTACAATAATATACCAGCTACGTGACACCTTCACGTAATATCAAATACCTATATGGTAGTGCTATGCATTCAGAGATTGCATCGCAATACATTCAACATAGTAATATAACACCTGATTCACAAAGAATGTCGTATTAGAAACGTATTTAGTCAGCACGGTACATTTGCGATACGTCGTAAAAGTAGCAAACGTAAATATCAAACATTTTATCACGGCTTGATTACACTTCGTGAATTAGCTCACATAGCCTAAGATTGTATAGCGTGAATAAATATAAAACATCGCCAGAAGATATGATTACATACACATCATACAGCATATATTAAAGCACACTCGATATTGTCTACGTAAGTCACAGGGGCGGATCCAGGATTTAGATCTAGAGGGGGCGTGGATTCTCAATTGTAAATGAAACATGCATTGTCGGCAACTTTCCTAGTTGCGAACAGTAACTCTTGAAATATACTCCCGTACCGCCTGGAGTAGTTTGACAGAGTTCGTTAGGGTTGGCAACTAAAACGCAAACATTTTTGTTATGCATTTTTGTCTCATTTATCATCAAACGTATATGTTGTTACCACTCAATTGAACCGTCTCGATGAGACGGTGCAATTGAGTGGTAACAACATACATTTTGGATGAGAAATAAGAAAATCAATCGGCTCTTTCTACATAAATATGTGGGTTAACAACTTAACTCGGTAAATTTTATGACGGGGCGAAAGCCGAACATTAGGGTATTGGGGGGGGGGTCCAATGTTGAGGGCCCGAAGGGCCCGATTGCGCTAGGGGGTCTCCGGGGGCATGCCCCCCGGAAATTTTTGAAATTTATTAACTATATTAACTATATGCCCCATTTCTCCAGCCACAGTCACATATACAAGAGCTAAACTTGCCAAAAAATCACCATAAGCCCCATTTCTCAAGTCCATTCACATATACGGAAGCTAGACTGACCACAAATACAATAAGCCCCATTTCTCCTGTCACACATCAACATCTGCAGTATTCTCCAAATGTTGTTGTTGCCTCGCCAGTGTGGGTGGTCCACGATATTATTGTAAGTCAAAATCTTAACTGTTACAACTAGTATATCTTGATGCTCTGGTTACATAACCAATCATTCCAGAGGGACCAAGATAGTAGGGGCAATCCGGGAAAATACGGACAACTTTCTGGAGACGCTGATGTTTGAGTTCATAATAACGATGTATGTCGCAAGATAATCACGGTCTCGCTATCTGCGAGTGTGTCCGAAATAATTAGTCCGTATTTCAAATACTGTGATTTAGGTCGTTCAAACCCCGTCTTTTACATATAATTGAAGATACTTGAAAATGGTGAAATACGGACACATATTCCCATGATGACAAACGTCAGGGTCTTCAGGAATTGCAAAACATTAAAATTTACTATTATTAATGTGTTAATTAATCATCACGAGTTGATACTATATGTATGTGACATAAAGCACTAAAAGTAGCAAAATATATGTGGCTGTGACTGGAGAAATGGGGAATATGTGTTTTGCGACCAGTGTAGATCCAGATCAGCCTGTGCATCCGCACAATCTGATCAGGATCTTCACTGTGCACCGTTCCATTAATGAAATACCCATCATGCTTCTAATATTAATATCTTAATATAGATGATATTAGGCTACAGGAGTACATGTATGCTATTCGATCTGGAGCTATTCTGGTCACAAATGCTATAAGCCACATTTCTCCAGTCACATCAATGAACTGCCCGTCATACTTCTTACAAACCAGATCGTTATCAGGCTACTGGAGTGTGCTATTTGATCTATACTGGTCACAAATCCCATAAGCCACATTTCTCCCTTCACAGACACATATAAGTTTCAATTGAAATTAAGGCATTTCTAAAGACCTACCACAAAAAGTTAAGCATGTTGCACATACACAGAGCTCCAGATAAGGTACGTAGAGGCGTATTTTACGCACTTATTTACCAGAATACCCATTGATTATCAAAAGTGGGAGTACAAAATACTCACAGCAATGTTGAAATACGCATTGATTTTCAAATTGCATGAGTTGTGAAAATACTAAAATAAATTTAAAACATTTACTTACTAGTTGAATTTAAAAATTCACTTATTTGAGCTGCAAAAACACTACTTTTTGCAGCTCAAATAAGTGATATTTTCATATTTTTTGTTATCATTTGTTCACTATTTAATACAGAAGAAAATCAATACCGGTATTTCATTTGTAAAAGTAAAACACGCATTGAATTTGAAATCTGGGGGTAGTATATATACTCTTTAGCTACAAAACTTATCTGGGACTCTGCATACAAATTCGGACAATAGACATGTTGTTCTTGACGTGTCTTAACTATTTACATGCTCTAAAGACCTACCACAAAAAGTAAAGCATGTTGCACATACACAGTGCTCCAGATAAGGTACGTAGAGGCGTATACATGTATTACGCACTTATTTAGCAGAATACGCATTATTTTGGCCTTTTTCTTTTTTTTTCGTCAGCTTCATGCGTTGAACATCCATTTTCTCGAGGGGGGGGGGGGGACTTTCCCGCTAAAAAGGCTGCCGTGGCATTATTTTACACACCGCTACGGGCCTGTATAATATTGACAATCGCAACTCGCAACCATTCAGTTTGATTGGCTGAACCTGAGCTGCAGCACAGCTCAGGGTCAGCCAAGCAAGCTATTTGATTTCAAGCACACTAGTCGGGTATTTTGAAAGAAAAATAAATTCACATATGGGCATGAATAGCACAGGCGGCCGTGTATCCCGAGTGCGGATAGCATACTCTGCTTTCAGTAGGATAGTCTACTGCAAATTATCAATATGGTTCATTTGTATTGTTTCCGTTATAGCAGCAAATACCTATTTCCGTGTTTCATAAAATTGAATTAAATAATATATATCAACACGAATGGTAAATTCTATTTATTGCATAAGCACATACTCATACAGATTATGTAATCACATAGAATGGTTTCTGTAGTAGTGTCATTTGTATATGCACTACACTAGTGTATTATGATTCTTAATTTACATGTACGCTGCAAGCCCATTTAATGCAATAAACCATACTCAATAAATGTATTAACCCTTTGAACCCGAAAGCCCGCTATAGCGGTTTATGCAAAAAGTGCAGATCCAGATGAGCCGGCTCGTAACGAGCCGTCTCATCAGGATCTGCACATTTTGAAAGAAATTTTCATATTTTCGAGAAGAAAAACACCACCTCTTCATAAATTAACTAGTCGGAAAACCAGTTTGTGACGGTTGGATTGGTTGCAAAATTAACATATCACAGTCCGTTCCAGTTACTTAGGGGTGAAAGGGTTAATTGAATAAACGATAATAAATAAATGTGTTAATACACGAGAACGGCCCATTTTATGCAACAAGACGATTATTTTCCATAGAATGAAAGCAGTTATTGTCAGTTGTGACAGGACATTCACTGCTGTATGAGTTTAGAATGACGAACATTGTAGATCAAGTCGGTGTTGTCCAGTACATGTAACTGGCGTTACGTAGATCGAACACAAATGTATACCATTGCAATTATGTGGTTCGTCATGCCCAGCAGTCTGCTCATCGCCTACACTGTTCGCTATTGAGAGTGAAATGTCGTCGCCGGCTGGACGAGAGCGCTCTGACTCTGGCGATGAATGTAGATTACATGTACGGGGAGACAAACTGACACAGTTGTTACACGCACAACGTGTACATGGCCATTACAGTATGCACGAGCGGATAAACCGTTCCCCACCCTCCAACTACTGCATCGGCCCAGACATACATGTACATTGGCCCATACATACGTCTAATTATTCCACGGCATGTAGATGTACATTGTATATGTTGCCGAAAATGTATATGCACATACAGAAAATTCGGGTTACCCGGGTTGGAGCGGTAATGTGTCTATTTACCAGCGGGTTCTCTACTATATATACTAATCGTACTGGTCACTGGTCGATGGAAATAAAACAATTGTCTCGTTCATGGAAGTTATATTATTTATCACATCTTTGACACATTTCCGGGTGTTGTTTCTGTATTAACCAGCAGGGGGCCGTTTCACTAAAGTTCGTACGACTAAAATGTTCGTAAGTGCAAAATTATGATAGTCTGTAAATTTCACATTAACATTGTTTTCTTGTAAATAATTATTGGATTTACATTTATTGAGCATAGGCTGCATATGCAGCCTATGCTCAACAAATGTAAATTCATAAATTGAAATTTACAGACGATCTTAAATTCGCACTTACGAACATTTTAGTCGTAAGAAGTTTAGTGAAACGGGCCCCTGGTGTGCAAGGTATGTGCATGAGGATGTGATAAATAAGTTACATCACGTTTGTCGCTAAGGCTCGCGGATTATCTCCTCGCGGACAAACGTGATATAACTTATACATACGAGACGAGCCATGTGATTTTACAGAAATTCCATGGAGAGTAAAATGATGTTTTCCGCTGGTAGAACAATGGCGAACAATGTAGGCCCTGATCCAACTGCACGGATTCGTGGACTACATGTAATTATCTGTAATTAACCGCGAACGATATTGCAAAACATAATACATTAGCAGGTACTGTTCATATATCTGAACCACAGTGAAACTTCTCTAAACCGGACACCCTGCGTCACACTTTGAACTGACATAATTTGCGGGTTTTCATTTGTAAAACCGGTTTAGCGAGGTTCCACTGTAGCAACAAATGCTAAATCACAGTCTCCCATATGTATTCTCTGTGACAAAACCTGGCTTACTGACCAACAGTGTAGCCACATATCAACTCACACATCCGTGAAGTCTGAGCATGGTATGCATACTATACAGTGTAAACAACATAGTCTAAGATGCATAATACTGTTTCGAAAATTGTAGAGCTCTGTGCGTGCGAGCGTACGTTTGTGCGAGCGTACGTACGTACTTGCATATTTATATATGGACGTTTTCCCATGAGTTGGAGTACAGGGTGTGCCGACTGCCGGATGTCGGACTGTAAACAGTTGATGACATGGGGAGCTTTATTCTACTTGATTGACGCGCGCTCGTGTACATTTAACGACCAATCTAACAACGGCTGTGGAAATAGAATTCCACGTATATTCAGTGCATGTTCATGTACAATACATCTCCTCCTAAACCCGACATACTGCGAGGTACACTGACTGGCTGTCCAGTTCTGAGAGGTTCCTCGGCAATTCCGATAATATATTAATTCAATACTTTGCTTACTTTGCAATTATGAACGTGCATCGTCATTGGCGACAAGCCACAGTGAAACATATTAATAAAACACCCCGAGGACGAGGAGTTATGGGTATCCGGCTTAGGGAGGTTCCACTGTATATCCGACGGACTGGTATTCCGTGGTATTCCGAATAAAAGTTTGCTGAATACGTAGACTAGTTCGTGGTCTGCTTCAATACTGCCTGATTCTGTGCCAATATGTTTGGGCGAGTCTGAGCTACGCTCAGCATGTACACGCCGTCAACTGCTAGTCAACATCTACAATGCATGCATCAATGTCGGTGAGAACACCTGAGTAACGACATAAAGAGGCTGACTGAGTTTTCGGCCAGTCTAGCCCCAGATCGGCGCACATTCGCGTAGTATGGTCAGTCCATTCGCTATATAATTGGTGCAAGTAATTCCCGCGCACCCCGCGCCGGCTTAAATAGTTTCACGTCGAAATAGGCGCCGGTTTCCTGTTGAATTCACACTCGGCTATATACAGAGGACACTGACTAATTATACTGAAATTGCGCCGGTAACTAGGCGAAATTGCGTTTGACGATAGCTCGAAGTAGTGGCATGACGTTATGAAACTGGTGCATGTTTCGACGTGAACTATTTGACGCCGGTGTTGAGTGCAGCACTAGTGGAAGCATCGGTTAGACATGATCGGCCCTACATGTAAGTGCGTCCACAGCCACATTTGCTAGTTTTTCACGTATTGAATGTTCAAGGAATTAAACGCGAGGGAGCGCTAACGACCGCTGCATTTAGTTCTTGAAAAATCAAAGAGGCGAACAATAAAATACTTATAGTTCAGTCAAGTTAAAATGCAATGTCATATCCAAATATTGATTTTCCATTTCCAGTTAATCATTAAATATGGTAATATGTAACTTATTGGGGTTAAACCTTGCAATATATGAAATAAAGTGGAGGACAATGCTGACCAGCGATTGGCTTAGCATGTAGGGTGAACTGTAAATGTCACTACGTGTATGCGCCTGTCACTATTCTACAACATGTACAGCCAAACCTGTGAATAAACACCGGCCAT
Organism: Conchocele bisecta; assembly: GCA_029237695.1. Classification (NCBI taxonomy): domain Eukaryota; kingdom Metazoa; phylum Mollusca; class Bivalvia; order Lucinida; family Thyasiridae; genus Conchocele; species Conchocele bisecta. The sequence goes on from CM055273.1 coordinate 73,834,960, forward strand.
GGCAAGTGAGAAATCTGGCAATTGTTCACAGGTGGTCTTTATTCGCAGGGTCATTTATATATAATTGTGCCACAAAAGTGTGGCCTTTACAGCCAAGTGATTGTTATTCGGAGGTGGTCTTTAGCACAAATTCGACTGTACTTGTTTGCTTGCTTACTATACGCCAATTCATAGCAACGGATTTGTATATACACTTATTGTACAATGAGGGGTAGAGCAATTCATAGTACAATGGTGTCGTGACGAGATAAATGATGTTTATGCATTTTACAACCAGTATGCAGATCTGAGGGTCGTTTCACTAAACTTCGTACGATTAAAATGTTCGTAAGTGCAGATTTAGGATCGTCTGGACATTTCAATTGATGAATTTACATTTATTGAGTATATGCTCAATACATGTAAAAACAATAATTGTTTACAAGCAAACAGAGTTAATGTGACATTTCTAGACTATCATAAGTTTGCGCTTACGAACATTTTACTCGTGCGAAGTTAAGTACAACGGCCCCCTGCACTGTTCGCCATTCCACCAATGAAACACGGCGGGCTCTAACAAATAATATAGCTCGCGATCACGATACAAGAGTGTACTATTTGCTCAGGATCTACACTGGTCACAAATCCCATAAATCCCGTGCTTCCGATTACAACCAAAAATGGCGGATTTATCATTGATAATGGCAAGTACATACTTACATGGCACATGTACATGCACACAGGGAAGGTGTATTCCTTATTACATCCTCATCCGCCTCGGCTATCTTGCCGATCGTTTTACTTTATTTATTTCGAAATAGCAACTTGATTCGCTGAGCCTGAGTTGTCTAACAAGCAAGCGCCGTTGACGGCTGAGACGTAGCTGTGCATCAATCAAGCAACGTGATTTACTGAGCCTGAGCTGTAGCAATGAAAGTGCTTGATTACGAGTTCGCATTGCCCAGTAGGTGTTCAGAAACGTTGATATTATGTGCAAGATTAACGTATGCGAGTGTGTACTACATTACGTTTATCATATATTTTAACTAACGCACTGTGGAACTGTGCATTGGGCTCAGGACCTACACGTGGTGTTGTAAATGCAATGAGACAACTTTTACCACCACGCCACTCCACGACACCGTAATGTGTATGTGCAAACAGACATGTCGCGCCACGTATAAACACTTAAGGAACAATTCGTGCAATATGAGAACACCTGGCTAAATTAATTCAAGACCAGTCCATGTGCTGGCTTGTCTTTTGAGTGGAACCTCTCTAAACCGGACACCCTGGGAGGTCCCCAGTACATGTGACCCTGGGAGGTCCCCAGGGTGTCCGGTTTAGAGAGGTTCCATTGTAAATCTGACAATTTGTCTATACAGTGGAACCTCTCTAAACTGGACACCTTGGGAGGTCCCCAGGGTGTCCGGTTTAGAGATGTTCCACTGTAAATCTGGCATTTGACCATTCTGATACGTAGTTGGTGCTTTGCAATCATGAAAATACATTATCATCTGAGATAAATAACAAATAAACCATTATAATATAAGATTACAGACATTATCTTGGTGTTCGCTTTAGTGGGGTTCCACTGTATACCCGTGCAACTTGACCAGCACGGTAGATGGTGGTGTAGCAAAAGTCCTTTTCACAAAACTTCGTACGGTAAAACAGTTGTTAAACAGCTATATACATGGGGGCCGTTTCACTAAACTTCGTACGACTAAAATGTTCGTAAGTGCAAAACTATGATAGTCTGTAAATTGCACATTAACTATGGTTTCTTGTGTACATTTATTGGATTTACGTTTATTGAGCATATGCTGCATATGCAGCCTATGCTCAATAAATGAAAATCCATCAATTGAAATTTCCAGAATATCCTAAATTTGCACTTACGAACATTCTAGCCGTACGAAGTTTAGTGAAACGGCCGCCAGATCATCGTTTGATTCAAAGATAATTGCTTCATAAATGTGATGGAATATATGTATAACATATAGTGAACACTGCCTCGTTACTGTAACCTATACGGCACATGGAGTGGCAAAGTCGGCCATCTGTGTGTGTTCCAGTCATCAGCCAGTTTCACCTGTTCTGCCGTTTGACAAGGAACTCAAAATGTGAAGTAGAACATATGATATATTGTAGCTAATCACATGTAGAAAAGCCAGGAGAACGGACTCCGATCAATTATATTACACCAAACTGTAATATATGTGAGTTTTCTGGACATGACTGTGCCTGTGTTTGTAACAACACGAAGCACCATTATAAATAGCTTCATCAGATTGGAAAGTTTACACGTTGAAATTTATTTTGAGATTGATGGGAGAAATGCTCAGATATTTCATATTTTGTATAGTTTGCTGGCATAATATTTATAGCTTGCCGTGGTCATATCTGTCTATTATGTATTACATCAAATTTTATTTGGTTTACTGTCATATTATTTGCTGTATGTGTCAACGCACGAAGTGGTGAAATTGTACGATGGCTTGTACATACAGAGATGGCGGAGATGGCAACTCCATGCTCTATATAGTTTACAGTAACAAGACAATATTCACATATGTTATATTCATATATGAAATCGCTGTTATGAAGCAATTATCATTGAAGTCAAGTTTATCCTGTCAACAAAGTGTGTATGTGCCGTGAAACACGGAGCCGTGAAACATGTTTGATATCCTGTCAATACGACCCAATCACTGCGTATGAATATGTGCGGTGGCTGGTGTTATATTTTTGCAGTTTACAGCCATTTGTAGGTGTTAACGGGATAAATAGAATAGTATGTTATTGAAGTGAATGGGAAAACATATCTGGCGCGGCACGGAAACGGGATGTGCTCGGCAGAGCCTCGCCCATCCCGTTTCCTGAGCCTTGCCATATATGTTTTCCCATTCAAGGCACTAACCTACAATTCTATATATTACCTAATACACTAAGCAGGTGTACAATGTGCTGGATATCATACACTACACTAACCTACTATTCTCTATATATTATAAGTTATTGTGATTCTACACAGGCTATATGGTGTAATATTGCCCGTCTGGAGGTATGTTCACCCGAGGCGATTGCCGAGGGTGAACATACCTTCAGACGGGCAATATTACACCATGTAGCCTGTGTAGAATCACAATAACGTATTTGTCATACCGCAGATCCTGTATTTGGCCGTATAAACATATCTCTTCTTTTGATCTTTGCGTTTTTTCAGGAAGAAAAATAATCCGAGATTCGATTTTCTACCGTCAGTCTTAATATAAAGGCGTAAATGAACATTTTGTTTTTTTATTAAACGAAAACAAACTAAATATGGAGTAAGAAATCCATCGAAAACCACTTTATGACAGTTTTTTTATATCGTGTAATTTAATTTATATTCCACGTCTCTATCGATCTGCTCTCCCTTTGGCGCCTCTCGAATAATGCGACTGGTTCCCAAACATTCGCTGTCATTGCTACGCCGCGGTTTCGTGCGTGGAACCCATAGTTTGTGACCTAAATATAGCCGTGTCACGAAGGCAAGCGCGTTGAGATCTGAAAAGCAATTTTCGTTATTTTGGCTTATTTTTCGCTCATATTTTGATGAGCGAAGAATATTTATGGAAAAATAAACAATAAAGACTGGTTTTGAGCGTACAATTTGTTACTTGTATTGATCAATTCGGGGTGTTATTGTGTTTAGTGAGGAATACAATTCGCAATCGGTAGACGCTTGCAAAATGTGTCTTCCTTGGACGCGAGGCGCCGGAGGGGAATCGCAATTCCTGTATGTCCGACGGCCTTGGCAGGTCATATAATATATATGACCAGGCAAGCTAGCCAATCAAAAGCCGAGAAACTTATCTGCGGTATGACAAGGGGCTATATATTACCTAATACCTTAAGCAGGTGTACAATGTGCTGGATATCATACACTACACTAACCTACTATTCTCTATATATGGGGCTATATATTACCTAATACATTAAGCAGGTGTACAATGTGCTGGATATCATACACTACACTAACCACTATTCTCTATATATGGGGCTATATATTACCTAATACATTAAGCAGGTGTACAATGTGCTGGATATCATACACTACACTAACGCATGCATAATCTTGCCGATATTTGCAATTTCTTTATTTCAAAATATGAATTTATGACCAGTGTTACTCTCTGTAACAAAACGTGGCTTATAGCGTTTCCGATCAGTGTAGTCCCAGATCAGACTGTGTGTGTTACACAATCTAACATACATTATTATAGGAGTGAGTAAAAACTACCCGCCGAGCGCATAGCAACTGTCTGGACGTCCAATTGTCTAGTACAGGGATGCTGTAATTGATCAATATCCCGGTTTCTAATGTAAACATTAAAAACATCATTTCCGGTTTTGAGATCGCGGAAAGCGGAAAACGAATAAAAGAATGGAACTTAAGATGCAAATTTTGTCAGTTCCGTAAATTTTCGGAAAATACAGAATGGCCTTTCCCGATTTGTCACTCGCCAAATCGGGCCAGTGACAAGAAAATCCTCTCGCCAACATGAAAATTGACTCGCCTTGGCGAGCGGGGCGAGTGAATTTTTAAGACCTGATGATACTCATTATTTTCTGTTTATTAGTTAACATACATATAAAATGTAATTTATTTCACCTTTATGGTCGTTCTCCCTGTATACGTGACGTTAAACACCATTAATCCACTCCTGACTCTACATGTACATATGTCACTGTGACTGCAGAAATGGGTATATCTGCACTATTCGCCGTTCCATCAATGAAACACCGACATTCTTCTAACAAGTAACATAGATCGCTACCAGGTTACTCGGGCCTGTTTCACTGAACTTCGTACGACTAAAATGTTCGTAAGTGCAAAATTATGATAGACTGTAAATTTCACATTAGCATTTTTTTCTTGTAAACAATTATTGAATTTACATTTAATGAGCATAGGCTGCATATGCAGCCTATGCTCAATAAATGTAAATCCATCAATTGAAATTTCCAGACGATCATAAATTTGCACTTACGAACATTTAGTCGTACGAAGTTTAGTGAAAAGGGCCCCGGGAGTGTGTTATTTGACAAGGAGCTACACTGGTCGCAACTCTCATAGGCCGCATTTCTCCAGCCATAGCGGCAATATTTCTTATAATAAATAAACCTCATTGATATCTGTATGCAAACCGTGTATGTGAATTATGTATCGATTGTTGGCAATCTGCATATGCACGATTATGATTTTGGTGTTTGAAGAGTGTGGTGTGTACACCTCGTGTCTATAAATCGAATTTCAAGCAGGTATTTACTGAGCCCCGCAGGTGACATGTATTTTTTTTATTAATTCGTTCCCACGAAATAACAATTCGTTACCTCAATTAAACAATTCGTTCGCTCGAATTAACAATTCGTTCCCATGATATAATAATTCGTTCCCTCGAATTAACAATTCGTTCCCACGAATGACAATTTGTTCCCTCGATTTAACAATTCGTTCCTTCGAATTAACAATTTGTTCCCACGATATAACAATTCTTTCCCACGAATAACCAATTCGTTCCCGTGGGAACGAATTGTTATTTCGTGGGAACGAATGTGAAATTGAGAGAACGAATTGTTAATTCGTGGGAACGTATTGTTAATTCGTGGGAACGAATTGTTAATTCGTGGGAACGAATTGTTAAATTGAGGGAACGAATTGTTATTTCCTGGGAATTAATTCTACGTTCCCTGCGGGGCTCCGTAGGTATTGGATGAATGAACACAGCAATAGCTTAACACTTTCACCCCTAAGTAGCTGGAATGGACGTTGATATGTTAATTTTGCAGCCAATCCAATCATCACAGAATGATTTTCGGACTAGTCCATATATGAAAAGGGGGTATTTTTTGTTCTCAAACATATGCAATTACTTGCAATTACACTGCCCTGTTGAGAATAGTGTGGATTATCTCCCCGAGGAAGCAATATCTTCCTATGCGATTACAATACATGTATCTGTGCAAAATATGCGCTAAATTAAATCTCACATTAATTTGTGATTATTTATTATGATATTTATTAAACGCTTTGATTGATTTCACAACGAACTCGACATAGCCTCGTTTCTTATGAAATCAATAACCTCGTTTAATAACTATCCTTAAACCACCAGTAATGCCAGATCATGTATGTTTACTTATTGGCTGTGTTGGTAAAACAATGATAGTACTACCTGTCCATACAGTCTGGTGAGTTTTGATTTATACCTATAATACATACGTTTCGCTTTATTTGTAACTTTAAAGTTAGGTGTTTTCAAAGTTCTAAATTTAATTGCATTCCTCGTAAATTCAATCACGTGACAACGTTTGTCCGAAAACTGGAACAGTGTGATCTTGCCATTGATTTCATAGAAATGTGTATGATATGAAACCGACTTATACCGTCATGCAGTATTGCTGTATAAAGGCGACATGTTAGATATGATTCGGGTGTATAGGCCCTAATTGACTTAACGGACCGTCAAATCCTTAACTATGTTAAGGATTTAACAGTTCGTTAAGGCAATAGAGAGTTGGAGCAAATAGTTAATGATTTAACAATCCGTTTTCATGATTTACAATGTAACAGTCCGTTAAGCCAACAGAGGGTTTGAGCAAATAGTTAATGATTTAACAGCCGTTAAGCCAACAGAGGGTTTGAGCAAATAGTTAATGATTCAACAGTCCGTTAAGCCAACAGAGGGTTTGAGCAAATAGTTAATGATTTAACAGTCCGTTAAGCCAACAGAGGTTTTGAGCAACCGAACCCTGGGGGCCGTTTAACTAAACTTCGTACGACTAAAAAACAGGGGAGATAATTTGGTAATGCGTTTCCACGGTCACTGTACTAGGTTTATTTGTTATTAAATGCAAATAGCATGTCCCCTACATGAAGATAAATAGATTACAATTATCGTCTTATATTTATTTTCTCGATGTAAATTTTGATTTCGGGATTTCCCCCATAATGTAGCATGTTAAATGCGGGTCCAAACTCGTTTGCCCGACGTCAAACGCCAATAAATAAATAAAATAAATTTTCGTCTATTGCTTAACTGATTTACATATATATAAAACTAAATGGTGTAATTTAGAAACCATCGATTGCCGCCCAAAAACTAGGGGACGGGGACACAGGGTCAGGTGTACTTAAAGCCCCAATACGGCTCAAGTTGCCGAATTTGGCCTCCTATTGGGGTTTCCCACACATAAATCCAACAGGTTTCTATTTACACACACTTTGAAACTGTTTGCATTCATTTTGGTACAAAAATGAATTTGTAGTCGATGTAAATATCAATATGTGTTGATAAACAAACAGCAGGTGCGTGTTCAAAGTCCGATCGATTTTCCGATAGAAGTTCGGGTCAACTGCCCAACTCCCTGATTCGCGGCCGATGAATTCCGATAGCCGGAGTTTATCGACTCGCTTCCGAGCCGAAGCCGTTGGGTTACGGGAATTAATTTGTCAATATTGATATTTTGCACTGCGTGGTACACAAAACAAGTTTTTGTTGTCTTCACATTGCGATTAAAATGTATATTTCAAGACTTGAGATGTGTCTATTAGGCAGTATATGTTAGTTTTATGTACTAAATCAGTTGCCAAACATATTTTTGTGTTTGAAAAAATCGGAAAATTGTAATACTGAGCCGTTCAGGGCCTTTAAGGGATCCGGTATATTACTGGGGTCTGGTGTAGCTAGATCATTTGCGGGCATAACAAGTCCACGTGACTGCCTTTGGGTAGGATCGAGGATATTACTGGGGCCTGGTGTAGGTGTAGCCACATTAGATGTAGGCATAACAAGGCCACGCGACTGCAATTGGCTAATAATCTCTGCGGCCAGAGCGGACATGTCTACCTGGCTCGATTTAATTGACGGCGGCGAGTCCATGGCGATGGTTTGTGCTGAACCCGGGCCCTCAGGCGACGACTTCCCTGCACGCCGCCGATTTGTCTGTGCTGGCGCCTTTCCGGACCCCGGAGTCGGTTGTCGCTTTGGCATACTGAAACTGACACAATCATACCAGGAGCAACGCGGTACTACCATAATTGCACCAGCAGGCTGATCAAAACTCGAAATTCCAATTTACCATAAACAATTGGCTATAGTTCACCTACATAAACGTAAAACTCGTGTTACAAACACTAGTTATTTCCAATACATTCTTAAATCTTCAATTGTATACTTATTTCATTATATTTTTTCTACTTTTCACACATATCTTAGATGCAGGGGCTCTAAGATGAAAGCGGACAATCCGCAATTTTGGTCGGCCTGCACCAGCATCGAAGCCCTCATGCCACTGAGTTAGAAACATCAGTGAATGAAACTGCCATTGTATAGTACACCTAACAATCAACACGGTACCAGGGCATGAGACAACCGAACGACACAAAACTCACAGTAATATGAAAAATATTACATATTGTCACAAGCCTGGAAAATGCATGTCTGAATCTGGATTTGGGTGGGTTGGGGGGAGAGTTTATGAATACATCGGATTTGTCACACGATCCTGCACTGGGATGTCTCTCATATGGGATGTTATCACAGTCATTATCATATAAAACAGAATGCGACGTTCGACCATGTCCAGCCGTGGGTAAACGTTTGTCGTGGCACTCGGGAACTGTTTAAACACTAGGCCTACGGCCTTGGGGTTCAAACAGTTCGTTCGTGCCACGGCAAGCGTTTACTCACGGCTTGGCACTCGGGAACTGTATGAACCCGTGGCCTAGCCTTGGGGTTCAAACATTTTCCTCGTGCCACAGCAAACGTTTAAGCACGGCTTGGCACTCGCGAACTGTTTGAACCCGTGGCCTACGGCCTTGGGTTTCAAACAGTTCCCTCGTGCAACGGCAAACGTTTACCCACGGCTTGACACTCGGGAACTGTTTGAACCCGCGGCCTACGGCCTTGGAGTTCAAACAGTTCCAGAGTGCCAAACGAACCTTATAGTTTACGTATAATGCGACATGTAGCAGTTATACTACTCTGGCAATCACGAATATGTGGTAGTTCCTGAAGTCGATGTGTTAAAATGAGGAATCGTAGCTACATGTACTGTCTGTTTCACGAAACCTGCCCAAATCTTACGGCTAAATAAATAATGCAAAAACAATATTTGTGTTCGATAACATTAAATTGTATCAAAATTTAAGAATGAGCCTTCTTTCGATTTCGTGAAATTTTGTCAAATATTTATTGTATTACTAAAAACAGATTTGTCTACGGGAATTTAACATGGGGGAAAAGGAGGTGTAGGAGCTGTGGGACGAGTAAGAAAAAAACTCTGTGAAGATGTGTATGGGGATTTAACATGGGGAAATTGCTTTTTAGCAATAAAATCAATATTTGACCACATTTAACGAAATTAATAAGAAGTCTGATTCTTAAATTTTGATTTAATTTAATATTATCGAAACAGATATTGTTTTTGAATTATTTATATGGCATACATTTAATTAGTTGGGCAGGTTTCGTGAAACAGACAGTAGTTATTTACCTTTGCTTATATATCAATAGAGATCCGTTCCTATGCTGTATTTCAGCGTATATGTCTTACTGAATAGCAGAAAAAGATGATTTTTGCCAACAGAGTAGACCCAGATCATCTGAGTATACACTGATTACAATAACATTAATAAGTATGTCAATATGAAAGTGGCAAACAATGTAGTCCCATATCAGATTGCGAAGATATGTATGATGATTTGGATCAACACTTGTCGAAATAACTATATTGACTGCTTTTCACAACAAATCATGATACATTGTATATTCGCTCTTTCTACAAGCACTAAGGCCATAAACTACAATCTGGACCGGATTTATATAAATAAATTAAACTGGAGATAACTATGTACGACCCTTCATTCTGATTAGAGGTGGACGGTTCCTGTGCTGCAGTATTCCGGCGTTTAAGGGATAGAATGGCAAACAGTGCAGATCCTGATCAGACTGTGCGAATGCACAGGCTGGTCTGGATCTTCATTGGACGCAATGTTAGATACGTTAGATTTTCCGCAGCTAGGAAGACTATGTCGTTTTATTCATTTGTTACGTATTTAGTGCTCGGTATTTGTCGTTCGAAATCGTAATTATGTCGGTTAATTTCGGTTTATTTGCATTAAATAACCAAGTTTAGACATCACATGAGATAAAAGGCTTAAAAACTCATAAAAATAAGATCATAGGTGTTTTCTTGATGTCTGGTTTAGAGGGGTTCCACTGTACTTTTTTCAAAATTCTAGCGCCAACCTAGCTAAAGTGACGTATTGGTTTATTTCAGTTACCTGTCGCGACAGCTTTATGACGAAGATTCCGATTTTCCAGCAGCAGAGAAATTAAGAGGTTGGTATACTGCTCCCTGACCGCTAAGTTCTGCTGCAGCACAATCACCACTGGCTGCGTCTGTACCACCTGAAACATGTGAAACGTGGATAATAATAATAAGTGAAAATATTTGTTTATTCCCACGAAAGAACAATTCGTTCCCTCATTTTAACAATTCGGTCCCTCGAAATAACATTAAAAAGCTACAAAGTATATCAAAGGTGTTGCTGGGCGACAAAACAATTTGTGGGAACGAATTGTTAATTCGAGGGAACGAATTGTTTATTAGTGGGAACAGTTTGTTAAATTGAGGGAACTAATTGTTATTTCGTGGGAACGAATTAATAAAAAAAAAATATACGTCCCCTGTGACGCTCCGTAATAACGCATTACCGTAATGTGTTATAGCAGGGAGTAACACATTTTTATTTAACATATTTCTTTCTCACTTATTGATATTTATTGGTATATTTAATGTATTTATAGACATTGGCCCGTTACTTCAACCTGTGACTGGAGTTTGTGAAAGACAATCGTATTTCCCGCTCTACACAGGTGTGCCATATAGGCATGAGAGCCTATCGGCGACCTTAAAGGTTCATGCCCACTCAGTAGCCGCAAAATATTCTTTATATCAGAGACATCATCTGAGACATATTTTATTTTATATCAGACGTAAATTTCCACACTGATATCAGGGACGATAACCGTGTTTCCTTAAAATGTTAACGGACATTACTCTTTATTCTCTGTGTTCATTTTTTGATGTGCAACTATCATACTTTATAATCTGTCGAACAAATAATTTGTTCAGGTCATGCAGTTAATTAGTATAAATAATAAAAAAATATCATGCCTCGTTGACATATGAAAATATTCTGATACCACCGCGAGTCACTATCAGTAAAATAAGTATTACTGAATGATTATATCTGTATAGCGGACACTGGTAAGTTTTAGAACTGGTGGAATAGTGACACAATTATACACTTATTTAATTCCTATACAGAACAGTTTGTGCCTACTGAATGTGCATGTACATGTACCTTTAAATCGAGCAACACACAAGAAACTGTAAAGCCGGGATGGCCTCTTAACCATTTCAACACTGTATACCTCTATCATGATGTTTGCTAACAGCGTAGATCCAGATGAGCCGGCTCGCAACGAGCCGTCTCATCACGATCTGCACCATTTACGGATAGTTTATTTTCTAAAACAAACATTACACCGTTCTGAAAACTGGAATAATCTGAAAAATAGCATGTGGTGTCCATTCCAGTTACTTAGAGGTGAAAAGGTTAACAGCAGCAGGCGATAATGTTCGTTTCCACATTGGGAAACGACAATTGTCGCCTGTTGTGGTTATATATTTTATCTTCTTAAATGAGACGTTCAGAAATGTTGATATGTTTTGTTTATTACTGCTACTGTTAGTACTTGATAACATGAAGAGAAAGTTGAAAACTGTATTTGAAAAAATACAATGTGGCTTAAAAGTGACAAAGGTATGAAATTTTAATGAGCTGAAGAAATAATGGACTCAAATGACGTCATATGAGAAATTGCATATCGTAACTTTAGTTAATTCATTTATTTCCACAACAGAAATTATTTTAGTCACAGAATATATTTTTAATAATGTTTTAAGAAATAATTTTTTTTTAATTTGCATAAATTTATGCAGATGGATATTTAAACCCTTTAACTGGGTTGCCATTTTATTTGGTGATATGAGTTTCGACATTTAGTTTGTAATTCCTGCGTCTATTCATTCAAATAATAAACAAGGCAATGTCTGCATTTCTTCTTTGAAAACAGCTGACGACAACTTTCGTTTCCCACATTGGGAAACGAAAATCGTCGTCTGATGTTGTTTTATATGTTGTCTTCTTTCTCAATGAAAACATGGTTTGACATCACTCTAGACTCATTTCAACTGAAAATGGTTCTAATGTGCTGTCAAAGCATGTTTTGTTGATGAAAATACATGGATATAAACCGTGTAATTTTGTAGGAAGATGTGTGATATTTCAAATTATTTAAAAAATTTACGACATTTTCCGGAAATGACGTCAACAGTTGACGACATGTCTATTACACAACGACTAGTAACCCGTGCGGTCTCCTGGTTACTTTTTATTATCCACTTTTCTCAGCAAAACATGCTTTGACAGCTTTTTAGAATCATTCGCAATTCATAGACTGGAACGATATAAATTATATAAATTGCCTGAAAATTTTACCCACAATTCGACGCTGGCGATTACATTGGGTACTGCGCGGGTGTGGTTGATGCTGCGTACGCTGGAGGCGGGGCGCACGGGTCTACACTATCGGTATAATCGTAGGGCGCGCCTGCGGGATATCTGGCTTTTTCTGACGACATTGTTTCTGTTTATCACTGAAATATATAATGACACAGTTGTGCAATGGGAAAGGCGGTATATATGTGTGTGTTCATGACTGGAAACATGGGGCTTGCGGAATTTGTGGTCAGTTCATTCATTCATTCAACTCGACAAGGACCTATGCTGTTTGTCAGAAGTATGTAAGGCATTGCAGTGACTGAATGGCGAACATCTCAGACCCGAATATGGGGGCCGTTTCACTAAACTTCATACGAATAAAAGGTTCGCAATTGCATAAATAAGTATGTAAATGTCACGTTAACAATGTTTTCTTGTAAACTATTATTGGGTTTACATTTATTGAGCATATGCTGCCTATCCTCAATATTTGTAATTCAATCAATTGAAATTTCCGCACTGACGAACATTTTAGTCATATGACGTTTAGTGAAAAATGCGCATATGCTCAGGCTGGTTAGGGTAGGCACTTATAGCAAAGGCAATTAGCCCCATTTCTTCAGTCACAGTTACGAATCAGCAACGATATAATTGCATACCATTTTTAACTGTGTACCAGAGCACATGACCCAAGAGTTATCAGTCGGATCGCTCAATTGTATTGTACCGCTCGACGTTTTCCAATATGTTCAGTAAATGATTCAGCCTAAATACGATTCTTTGTTTAGGCAACACTTAAAAAAGTCGTAAAGGGTAGGGACATTTGTTTAATTTTATTCCGACATGTTATGTACCGGTCCACTTGAAAAAAAGGCTTAGTTTCGTAGTTTTCCTATGGGATCTTTACTAAACATTCCAAATCTGCCTGTCTGTGGTGATTGAATGTGACTTAAAATTAAATACTCAGCATCCTATGTTATTTTCAGCTGACAAAAGAAAGTATTTGTAAAAGTACGTGCTAAACTGTGATCTGGTCTATTTAGTGAGGTATTCACCACATGCTAACTTTTACACATTATAAATGCTCTTAGCTGTATGCCAATTTGACTTGTGTAGCTACTAAAGTTTCTTGACATATAATGTAACAGGTGTATATCGTAAACAGCCTCTGTCAATATATGAAGAGGATATCTGAAAAAAAAGCTTGCGGAAGTGCTCGCTCGGCCAAGAATTGCTAAAAAAGTCTCAAATATTGGTGGACTGGTACTTTAGTAGTAAGTATATACATAGGCATGCACCCACTTCATGTCTGATACCAGTTAAAAGATCTCTCAATTCACAAACATTTGTTTTATAATTGCCTCCTTTATAAATACTTATAAAAACAAACTATACATTTTGCACAACAAAACATACACTTTACAAAGGTGAACAAAATATGCATGTAATAAGCTATACTTATATAACAGACTGAGTGTAAATACGTACCAGCTGCGGATCCAGGCGGGGCGTGTCCGGCGCACGCCCCCTCTAAAATTGGTCGATTTAGATTTATACCAACTTGTTACGTGGAAAGATCTGATTATTTCCTTATTTCTCACCCAAAGTGTATGTTGTTACCACTCAGTTGAACCGTCTCGTCGAGACGGTTCAACTGAGTGGTAACAACATATACTTTTGATGAGAAATAAGAAAAAATGCAGAAAATAATTAGAATTTTATGAAAGTTGACGATCAAATGTGTCTCATTTAAAATCCAAGCCCAATCTAGACATAAATCCTGGATCCGCCCCTGTATACGGTGAACACCAGCAATCAAGCATATGCATATAGTATTAAGGTATTAGGCCATAGAAAGATACACTTGGCTTCAATGATAATTGCTTCACAAGAGTGATGTGATATATGAATAAAATATATGTGAATATTGTCTTGTTACTGTATACTATAAGGTACATTGAGTTTCCATCACCTCCATCTGTGTATGTACAAGCCTTCGTACAGTTTCACCACTTCGAGCGTTTGACACATACAGCAAATAATATTACATAATAAAAGATGGTGAAATATATCGTAGGCAGATGTGATAACAGCGTGCTATAAATATTATGCCAGCAAACTATAAATAAACGAGATATCTGAGTATTTCTCCCACCAATTTCAAAATACATTTAAGCATGAACACTTTTCAATCTGATGCACAGCCTATTCTCTGTGTACCATGGTGTACATGTTATGCATATATAAAGCCATATTTATTTACTCGCATAGTAGGCGAGTAGACACCAGTGACAATGCACTCAGATAACTGCTTGCATGTCACTGAATTTGATAACAAATAACAGAGTGCAGTAGTGGGTATATATGGTCTGTGTTATGTGGTTTGTCTTGTATAAGTGGCACGCTGTGCGATTTTCTGTGTATGAGGCTATTGGCAATGACAATTCATGTTGTTAAAAACACAGGCATAAACCTGTCCACAAAACAGATATATTTTACAGTTTGGTTTAATATAATTGATACGAGTCCTTTCTACATGTGATTAGCTAGACTATATGAAACTGGCAGATGGCTGGAACACACAAAGATGGCCGAGTTCGCCACTCCATGTGCCGTATTGGATATAGTAACGAGGCAGTGTTCACATACATGTTATACATATATTCCATCACATTTCAAGGGCGTTGGAAGCATCAAGTGATTGGTCGGGCGAAGGAAGGGGATGCCCGACCCTCTCCCCACCCTCACCGAAAGTGTACAATATTCCGAATTTTGTGCATCGACTGCTATAAAATTATCAAACGAGATCGAGCAGACACGAAAAACAAAACTGGAAATTCATGTTCAAGTCAACAGTATGGGAAATGCATAGTGCATGTTTATATTGGCCTACTATTAAAGGGACATGCCCACTCAGTAGGCGCAACATGTTCTTTTTATCGGAGACATCATCGAAGACATTTTCTGGCAAAATAAACAAAACATTCATTCACCATTACCTCACCTATTGATTGACAGTATTATACATTTTATATCAGAAATAAATTTAAACACCGATATCAGGAGCGATAACCGTGTTTCCTTAAAATGTTAACGGACGTTACTATTTATGTTCTGTCTTTATTTTTTGACATACTTTATAATCTGTCGAAAATATATTCTCAGGCGACGTACTGAATTAGTATAAATAATTCAAAAATACCATGCCTCATTTGCATATGAAAATAGCTTGATACAGAGTGGCCTGCGGTTCTCTTACCAGGCGAATTGCAATTCCTGGAGCGCAGGATTGCAATTCGCGTTCCCATTAATTGCAATTGGACCGCAATCGGACTGCAATCATGTGACCGCGGTCCAAAGAGTTGGTTGCGGAATTGCAATACTTATAGCGCAGTTCGCGCTGCGTTCCGCTTTTAATTGCAATTTACGCTTCTTTGTTTCTGTAAACTGCGAAAGAATGACCGCTTTACGTTGCGCTCTGCGGTAAAACCAGCGGACCGCTCTGCTTAACCAATGCGGCAATAAAATCGAAATAGTTGACAAACGTATCCGTGTTCCAATCCAAAATTTTAAAATTTTATCCCATCTATCTAATTCAAAGTGACTACCCTAGAAAGTCAGCGGTATTTGTGATCTGTTTTTTTTTGGTGCGCAAATATAAATCGGCGGGTTATTGCGAGACAAACAGTGAAACATTGACCTTGACAATTTCTTGGACAAAACAAAATGTCGTCACTCACTCACTGCCGTTCCGAATATCAAGAACACATTAATAGACACCACCATGCTGACAATATATTTATTTTCATATAAAATCAAATGATAATGTGTGGTCTACGGTATAATATAGCAAAACAAAGCATCACTTTTGCGTTTTGTTTACTTTTTCGTCGGTATCAAATTACGTTTTCCTATTATGTTGACATTATTTCGACGCGATCCTATAGTCGACATGACAATTTCTGAGATCAATACAACTTTTCATAATGTCTTTCAATTTCAAGCTGCAAGGAGACTGTGAATTGCATATTAACCATAATAACATGGTGAACATATTGATAATAATTTTAAAAGAAAAGCATATTTTAATTTTCGAAACCTGATCATAAAAAAATATTAAAAATTTATTTTGGAATTAGATTTATATTACTACAAACGTTCTGTTCTGGCTGTTGATTTCTATTGGCCTGATTCAAATTTTGTGAAGATAATATTTATTCCGGTGATAGCCATATCTTTAAAATAAAACGGTTTACTTGTGTCACAGAGTGAGAAAGATAAATAACGGCCCGGAATCGAACCAGGGATCTCATGTTTACCGTACCATGCCCATGACTCTACCGAGCAAGCTAACAAGGCACATATCATACACATTTCATCCCCATGGTCAGTTGCGTACTGTGACATTCTTCTCCGCCAAATTGAAATTCGTCCTCGAATTCTATGTTTAATTTTTGTCTCCGAATTCCATATGTTTGGGTACAATTTGGGAGTATTTATCAGTCGCGGTCCTTTGTTGGGAAACAGAATACTCAATTATCGTCCGTACCTAGAGTTCCGGTGCTCCATAGGTTTTTCCTGCAGAGTACCGAATCGGATCTCATTCGCGCTTTAGCTGTTAATTGTGACATATTTTTCTGTACTTATTACACAGAAATGAATAAGTATAATACTGACATTTCTTTCAATTGAAAAATACAGAAAATATGTCGCAATTAACAGTTGAAGTGCAAATCAGATGTGATTTGGTACTTTGCAGGGGAAACCTATGGAGAGCACCATTATAAACTCTCGGTACGGACGATGCGGGAGTATTCTGCAGAGTTACTTCCCGCAACTACGTTGGGAGCTAAATGTCACAGGGTGAGAAAGATGTGCACCAGCCCGGAATCGAACCGGGGATCTCTGGTTTACCACACCATCGCTCTACCTGCTGAGCAAACCGGGCACAAATACACACTTATTCACCATAGTGATCACTTCATTCAACCAAAAATTCACAAGCTAGAAGTTATGCCAAATTATTACAGTCAACGTCACAGATTATGCTCTTGGCGACATTAGCGGACACAAATTTGTCCATCAATTTGATCAAATAAACAACGGAATCTGACAGATAACACTACGACGGCGCATGGAAACATCATTATTCTGGTACTTGGGATCAAAATGGTGGATATTAAGATCAATATTTGAGGCGCTGACGGAACCTTTAACATTTTTTATCACGATAGCAGCTACAGGGATTGTTGGACGCATTTATTTAGAGAAACAAGAGATTGGTCTGTGGTTTTTCTTCCAGATCATGTCATGCATGTTTTAATTTCACGTCATGTCAAAGCAGCACTATTGAATATAATGAATAACTTTAATATTCTACACCAGAATTAAAGTTCATTCATCGTCTGATGTGTAACTGATAAATTAAGGTAAGTTACTTGTATATGACAACTTTTGCCTCACCACGATAGTGGAGGGGGCATTTAGTGTTACCCTTGACCTTGTCCGTTCTTCCGTCCGTCACCAACCTAGTAACTCGAAAAACTTTTAAACCGTAATAGCTACATACCTGAAACTTGGTACATGTATGTTTGATTCGACCCCATGGTCATGGATTATCTCCCCTTTTCAAGTTAGAATTTTCCAATTTTGTCTTGTAGCTCGTAAAACTTTTAAACCCTAATAGCTACACACCTGAAACTTGGTATGTCCTTATGATGAGTAGATTTGCAAAGTTTATTTTCATTCGACGCCCGAGTCATGAAATATCTCCCTCTTTTTGAATTAGAATTTGAAAATTTTGCCTTGTAACTCGTAAAACTTTTGTAATAGCTACAGCACTGAAATTTGATATGTAGCTTCCTTCTGATGAGTAGATGCGGAAAGTTTATTTCGATTTTTGATTCGAACCCCGTGTCATGGATTATCCCTCCCTTTTGGACACTGGAATTTTGCCTTGTTTACTATCAAAGCGATATGTGGGGTATCCGTGTTCTATGAACACATTTTCTAGTTTAGTTATCTCCCTTTGTTTTTTCGCGCACTGATTTGTCCGGAGCATAACGCGAACACCCTTTGCAATATGTTTTATGAAATTAACACATGCATAGGTCTCACTGGACAGGGCGGAGCTAGCGTTAAAGGTACATGCCCACTCACTAGGCACAAAATGTTCTTTATGTCAGAGACATCATCGGAGACATTTTCTGGCCAGATAAACAATCATTTACCATTACCCACGTATTGTTTGGCATTATTATACATTTTATATCAGAAGAAAATTTCCACATTGATATCAGGGACGATAACCGTGTTTCCCTAAAATGTTAACGGACATTACTATTTATTCTCTGTATTTATATTTTGATGTGCAATGATCATACTTTATAGTCTTCAGTTGATGCATTTAATTTAATAGTATAAATAATTATAAAATATCATGCCCCATTTGCACATGAAAATACCGATACCACCGCGCGTCACTATCAGTGAAATAAATATTACCAAATGATTATATCTGTATAGCGGGCACTCGTAATGTTTATAACTAGTGGAATAGTGACAATTATACACTTATTTAATTCCCATAAAGAGCATTTTTAGCCTACTGAGTGGGCTTGCACCTTTAAAAAGGGGTTGGACAATTGTTGTTGCGACCGCCTGCGGACAGTGCGATATAGTCTGCACATTGACGTCCATCTGTATTTTTTTTGCCGAGCCTGCTTGCGGAAAGCGAGACTTAGTGATCACAATGACGTCCGTGCGTCAGTCCGTCCGAAATCGGTGTATGTTTTTAAATACCATATCCTAAGTCACATTGACTTGAAACATCAAATGCTATTAGTCATCATCCATATATCATTCTGTGTCCCACTCATGCGGCCCCTGTGCCCCAAGGTCAAATGATTTTGAAATTTTTGTTAAAGTTTTTTTTTTGCATACCTTATATCTCCACAACACTTACCCAGATTTGCTTCAAACTTCAGATAATTCTTTATTATCATCCATATTTTCATATTATAGCCCACGCATGCGACCCACATGCCCAAGATCAAGGTCAAATGACTTTCAAATTTGCGTTAAAGCTTTTACATACGTTAATTCAAACTTCAAATAAATATACTCGGACACCATCAAATGCCTCGGTGGGCTCAACATGCGGGCCATGGCCATCTGGTTTTTATTTACCGTAGGTTAAAGTTTTTAAGAACACTATATCTCAGAAACAGCTTCGCCAATTCACTCGAAGCTTCACATGTGTGTTTATCATCATCCATATTTTCATTCTATGCTCAAACCCTGCAACCCCTGTGCCCAATATCAAGGTAAAATTACTTTCAAATTTAAATTTACCTCAAAGTTTTTGACATGCCTGCATGTGGACAGTGCGATATAGTTGTCACATTGGCCTACATACGTACGTACGTACATCCGTCCGGTTAAATTTTTTCCATTTAAGGTTAAAGTTTTTAAAGGTACATGCCCACTCAGTAGGCACAAACTGTTCTTTATAGCAATTAAATAAGTGTATAATTGTGTCACTATTCCACCAGTTCTAAAAATTATGTGTGCCCGCTATCCATATATAATCATTTAGTAATATTTATTTTACTGATAATGACTAGCAGTGGTATCAAGCTATTTTCATATTCAAATGAGGCATGATATTTTTATGCCACCGGGTTTCGAAGAAACGGGTGGCATATAGTGTTTGGACCGTCCGTCCGCCTGTCCGTCCGTCACACTTTTCGGTTAACCACTTTGTCACAGTTTCTCAAATATGATGCAGGTGGCATCCGCGTTCGACAGACGCATTTCTTGCTTTTAATAATTTATGCTAATTAAAGGTACATACCCACTCAGTAGGCAGAACAATTAAAGTTATGTGTATTCTCAGTTATTTGTAGGAATTAAATAAGTGTATAATTTTGTCACTATTCCACCAGTTCTAAACATTACGAGTGCCCGTTATATGGATATAATCATTTAGTAATGTTTATTTCACTGATAGTGACACATGGTGATATCAGGCTATTTTCATAGGCAAATGGGGTATGATATTTTTTAATTACTTATACTAATTAAATGTGTTTCCCTGAAAAAATAATTTTTTCGACAGATTATAAAGTATGATCATTGCACATCAAAAAATAAATAGTAATGTCTTGGTAACATTTTAAGGAAACACGGTTATCGCCCCTGATAGCAGTGTGGAAATTTACGTCTGATATAAAATGTATAATAATGCCAATAAATATGTGTATTAATGGTGAATTAATGTTTATTTTGCCAGAAAATGTCTCAGATGATGTCTCTGATATAAAGAACATTTTGTGCCTACTGAGTGGGCATGTACCTTTAAGAACACTATATCTCTGAAACCGCTTCACCAATTCACTCGAAACTTCACGTACGGTGTATTTGTCACCCACATTTTCATTATTATTTATATGTGCCCAATGTCACGGTCAAATTACTTTGAAATTTCCCTTAAAGTTTTTGTTGGGCCCGCTTGCAGACAGAGCGATATAGTTGGCACATTGGTGTGCATTCAGGATAAAGTTTTTGGTTAAAGTGTTTTTTTAGTTAAAGTTTTTGGGTTATACTATCAAAGCCTCGGCGGGTGCGGCATGTTTTTACGTCGACGGGCTAAAGCTTTGTTGCAATAAAAACAATTGTTTGTACTATCAAATGCCTCGGCGGGCACGACATGCAGGCCATGGCCATCTAGTTATTATGGCATGCGATTTGATCAGTCGGCCATCGCACCATGACTAGTTTAGCACTTGATCAGTCGGCCATCGCACCAGGACTAGTTTAGCACTTGATCAGTAGCATTGCCATCACACAGGACTAGTTTAGAACTTGATCAGTCGGCCATCACACCAGGACTAGTTTAGCAGTTGATCAGTCGGACATCGCTCCAGGACTAGTTTAGAACTTGATCAGTCGGCCATCGCACCAGGACTAGTTTAAAACTTGATCAGTTTCCCATCTCACCAGGACTAGTATAGCACTTGATCAGTCGGCCATCGCACCAGGACTAGTTTAGAACTTGTTCAGTCGGCCATCGCACCAGGACTAGTATAGCACTTGATCAGTCGGTTATCGCACCGGGACTAGTGTAGCCCTTGATCAGTCGGCCATCGCACCAGGACAAGTATAGCACTCGATCAGTCGGCCATCGCACCAGGACTAGATTAGCACTTGATCAGTAGGCCATCACAACAGGACTAGTTTAGAACTTGATCAGTCGGCCATCACACCAGGACTAGTTTAGCCCTTGATCAGTCCGCCATCGCACCAGGACAAGTATAGCACTCGATCAGTCGGCCATCGCACCAGGAATAGTTTAGAACTTGATCAGTCGGCCATCGCTCCAGGACTAGTTTAGAACTTGATCAGTCGGCCATTGCTAGTTTAGAACTTGATCAGTCGGCCATCGCACCAGCCACCAGGACTAGTTTAGCACTTGATCAGTCGGCAATATCACCATGACTAGTATAGAACTAGATCAGTCGGCCATCGCTCCAGGACTGGTTTAGCCCTTGGTCAGTCGGCCATCACACCAGGACTAGTTTAGCCCTTGATCAGTCGGCCATCGCACCAGGACTAGTGTAGCCCTTGATCAGTCGGTCATCGCACCAGGACTAGTATAGAACTTGATCAGTCGGCCATCGCACCAGGACTAGTTTAGTCCTTGATCAGTTGGTCATCGCACCATAAGTAGTATAGCGCTTGATTAGTCGCCCATTGCACCATGCCCAGTATAGCACTTGATCAGTTGGCCATCTCACCATGCCCAGTATAGCACGTGATCAATCGGCCATGCCGAGTATAGCACTTGATCAGTCGGCCATCGCACCAAGACTAGTAGAGCACTTGATCAGACTGCCATCGCACCATAACTAGTATAGCGCTTGATCAGTCGCCCATTGCACCATGCCCAGCATAGCACTTGGTCAATTGGCCATCTCACCATGCCCAGTATAGCACGTGATCAGTCGGCCATGCCGAGTATAGCACTTGATCAGTCGGCGATCACACCAGGACTAGTTTAGAACTTGATCAGTCGACCATCGCAACAGGAATAGTTTAGCCCTTGATCAGTCAGCCATCGCACCGAGACTAGTTTAGCCCTTGATCAGTCGGCCATCGCACCAGGACTAATATAGCACTCGATCAGTCGGCCATCGCACCATGACTAGCTTAGAACTTGATCAGTCGGCCATCGCACCACGACTAGTTTAGAACTTGATCAGTCGGCCATCGCACCAAGACCAGTTGAGAACTTTATCAGTCGGCCATCGCACCAAGACTAGTATAGCACTTGATCAGTCGGCCATCGCACCAGGACTAGTTTAGCACTTGATTAGTCGGCCACGTCATCCTGCGTTACAGACAGAAGTGGTGGTCGGGGGGGGGGGGGGTGTAGTGTAGTCATAGACAAAAACTGGTGGTGGTGGCGATACACATTGTTCCCACTGTGGGATATAGACCGGAACTTTTAGGACGCCAAATGTAGATGGCTGGTGTGTGTGGGGGATCATTGTTTTGTGTCCCCGGCGGTGGTGCGGAGTACAATGATGAATTACTGATGAATTACTGTATTGAACACACATGTATATGCACTGTGATACCGTACTTCACAATCCTCAGTTTTAAATTGTTTCTGTATCGTAAAACTGAACATTTATTCATTTTGAAAAACTTAAAATTGTGGCAGATGATCGAAATGAAAACCGGATGTTTACATGCGAAATGAACCGGTGCATCGGTATATTTTAACCGCACGATGACCCACTGTATATTCATACCATATCCGTACGGATATATCGTATATACGAACGGATATCGTATGTTTTTGTATAATATTCGTATAGTACTTTTGTATAATGTCAACAAACTGTACTATACGATGATACGGTAAGTTTTTAACAGAAATAGCGAAAGAATGACCGCACAAACGGTATCGCGAAAGAATGACCGCAACAACGGGACCGCGATTGGACTGCAATTAGATTGCAATTTAAGAGCGGACGAATTGCAATTCAACGACCGCTGGATTGCAATTCTTGGTAAGTGAATCGCAGGCGGGAGTGTAGTATAACGCTTAATTAGTCGCCCATTGCACCATGCCCAGTACGTATAGCACTTGATTAGTTGGCCATCTCACCATGCCCAGCTTAGCACGTGATCAGTCGGCCATGCCGAGTATAGCACTTGATCAGTCGGCCATCGCACCAGGACTAGTAGAGCACTTGATCAGTCTGCCATCGCACCATAACTAGTATAGCGCTTGATCAGTCGCCCATTGCACCATGCCCAGTATAGCACGTGATCAGTCGGCCATGCCGAGTATAGCACTAGATCATTCGGCCATCACACCAGGACTACTTTAGCACTTGATCAGTCGGCCATCGCACCAGGACTAGTATAGCACTCAATCAGTCGGCCATCACACCAGGATTAGTTTAGAACTTGATCAGTCGGCCATCACACCAGTACTACTTTAGCACTTGATCCGTCGGCCATCGCACCAGGACTAGTATAGCACTCGATCAGTCGGCCATCGCACCAGGACTAGTTTATAACTTGATCAGTCGGCCATCGCACCAGGACTAGTTTAGAACTTGATCAGTCGACATCGCACAGGAATAGTTTAGCCCTTGATCCGTCGGCCATCGCACTGAGACTAGTTTTTTAGCCCTTGATTAGTCGGCCATCGCACCCCAGGACTATTATAACACTCGATCAGTCGGTTCATCCGCACCCCGACTAGTTTAGAACTTGATCAGTCGGCCATCGCATAGACTAGTTTAGCCCTTGATTAGTCGGGCCATCGCACTCCAGGACTAGTATACTCTCGATCAGTCGGCCAACGCACCAGGGATAGTTTAGAACATGATCAGTCGTCATCGCACCACGACTAGTAGCTTGGAGACGGTCATCGCACCACGCTTAGCCCTTGATCAATCGGCCATCGCACCAAGACTAGTTTAGCCCTTGATCAGTCGGCCATCGCACCAGGACTAGTTTAGAACTTGATCAGTCGGCCATCGCACCAAGACTAGTTTTGCCCTTGCTCAGTCGGCCATCGCACCATGACTAGTTTAGAACTTGATCAGTCGGCCATCGCACCACGACTAGTTTAGAACTTGATCAGTCGGCCATCGCACCAATATAGTTTAGCCCTTGCTCAGTCGGCCATCGCACCTGGACTAGTATAGCACTCGATCAGTCGGCCATCGCACCATGACTAGTTTAGAACTTGATCAGTCGGCCATCGCACCAAGACTAGTATAGCACTTGATCAGTCGGTCATCGCACCAGGACTAGTTTAGCACTTGATCAGTCGGCCACGTCATCCTGCGTTACAGACAGAAGTGATGGTCGGGGGGGGGGGGGGGGTGTAGTGTAGTCATAGACAAAAACTGGTGGTGGTGGTGATACACATTGTTCCCACTGTGGGATATAGACCGGAACTTTTAGGACGCCAAATGTAGATGGCTGGTGTGCGTGGGGGATCATTGTTTTGTGTCCCCGGCGGTGGTGCGGAGTACAGTGATGAATTACTGTATATTGAACACACATGTATATGTACTGTGATACAGTACTTCACAGTCCTCAGTTTTAAATATTGTTTCTGTATCGTAAAACTGAAAATTTATTCATTTTGAAAAACTTAAAATTGTGGCAGATGATCGAAATGAAAACCGGATGTTTACATTCGAAATGAACCGGTGCATCGGTATATTTTAACCACAGGATGACCCACTTTATATTCATACCATATCCGTACGGATATATCGTATATACGAACGGATATCATATGTTTGTATAATATTCGTATAGTACGTTTGTATAATCACTGATAATGTAAACAAACTGTACTATACGATGATTCGGTAAGTTGTTACGGCAAATAGCGAAAGAATGACCGCACAAACGGTATCGCGAAAGAATGACCGCAAAAACGGGACCGCGTTTGGACCGCAATTAGACTGCAATTCCACAGGGGAAGAATTGCAATTCAAGGACCGCTGGATTGCAATTCTTGGTAAGCGAATCGCAGGCGGGAGTGTACCACTGCCAGTCGCTATCAGTAAAATATATATTACTAAATGATTATATCTGTATAGCGGGGACTCGTAATTTTTAGAACAATTATACACTTATTAAAAAAAGAAAAGAAAAAAAAAGGTATTTAATTCCTATAAACAACAGTTTGTGCCTACTGAGTGGGCATGTACCTTTAATAATAATAATTACATTCCTTACCGTTATCGTGTACATATGAAGTCTAAATATCTCAATAAAACAATCATATCTTTATCACAATTATTTGACCGGCAGTTGTCTGATCTGCCGGGCGTGTTCCGACGCCCCTGCATTTACGAAGCAAGTATATTTAGATCAAGCTATGATCAGGTATAGAACGGGGCCCGTTTCACTAACGAACTAAGCAAGTACTTATGTCATAAGTTATAACTTAAGTCCGGAGTCCGTTTCACAAAACATCTTAGCAAGAACGACAGTCGGAATGTACGATGGCAAACTAAGACAGGTAGCTAGCAGTCTTAAGTTATAACTTAAATATTTAAGACGGAACTTATGAAATAAACAAAGATAGCTGCCCCCATGCGAGCCGAGGTGGAGAAAACAATTCACTGACAGCAGGTAAATGTTCACTTCATACGTACTATTTTAGCAATTATCTGCCATATAAACCATATACGCTTATATATTGATGGCCACACCTGTGCTAGTTACCCGTGTATTGCTATTTGTGATGTAGGGCATTGCGTTACCAGTATTCTGTCTGTCTGTCTGTCTGTCTGTCTGTTCAGAGTCGGCACTGTTCGCTAACAGTCAGGGAAACACCATTCGTGCTAGTAACAAGCAATATACAAAGAATACCATGCTAGTATATTTCGATAGAAAGTTTATCAGGGCCGGCGAAGAAACGCGAAGAGTTGCTGCCGTCCGATTCGGCCAATGTAAATCCGGTTACCTGATGAATAAATATGGGATCGCCGGGAAATATTTCAGCCACAAGTAGCTCAACGTCACCCAAAATGACACATAGCTATAGTTTGCTAAATATCCGATTAACATATCAGGAATTGCGCATACATGTATTTTAGTTGCGGTTCGTAACTATGCAAAGCTCCATTAGCATACCGCTACGGACGGTACGGTAATTTTACATAGTTACTGCTCGCAACTACGCACAATTTGGACGTACATGTACGTCCAGAATTGTTGACACCTACGCACAACTCCGCTGGAATTTTGACCGCCATATCTAAGTTTTCAGTAATGTGGCTACGAAAGAAATAGTACATTCATGTTGATTAACAAGGTATATGTGATAAAACTCCGGCTAATTTATTTTCAGTCTGTCTTTTATTTTTTATTCGCGAAAACAAATATGCTTTGTAAAGACAGATTGAAAATAAAGTTGTCGGAGTTTTATTAGACTATGTCCGTCATCTTTCTGTTCGAACTCTAGCAGTGTAGTTTTGGGACGTGAACAAAGACGAGTTCCTACTAAACATTAACCCTTACACCGCTATCTTATTTTATTTTGTCGTCCGCTGTTTATTTTCTTTTTTCCATTTTTATCATCAAAAATGTCATATGAATAACAAGGTATACACAATATGTTTACGTTTATGTTATTATTTTACATAGTAGCATGTTGAGCTTACCTGAACAATCCAGTTTGTGGCGACCTCCTGCACGCACATTATATTATATTGTAGTCATATTGTAGTCGGAAATTCCTGAAACATACCCATACAAATTACGTCACGAGGCTAAATTTATGTGAGCGAATAAGAGCTAGCCCACTCCCACCCCCGCCCCCCTGTGGCCGGTTTTCTTTGTATCCACCTCCTTCCTTTCTCCCCTTCTTGGGAGACGACATGCAAGGTCATCGAGCCAGTGCCGTCGTTAAACCAAAGCATTTATTTATTTACCAAAAATACACAAGCAATGACGCTGGTAAAATGTTTCACGTAGAAAAAATGCACCAGTTTCCTGACGAGATGCCACTCAGTTCTACTTAGATCTATCACATAAACAAATTATTCGTCTAGTAACCTTGCGCCGGTTAGTAGAAGAAAATGTGTTTATGTAGCATATATTTGCAGTTGAATGGGAATTCGAAACATGTTACGGTGACGCGGAGTGTAGCACCAGAGAAATACAGTGGAACCTCTCTAAACCGGACACACTGGGAGGTCCCCAGGATGTCCGGTTTAGAGAGGTTCCACTGTAAAGCAGAGATAAATGGCAATGAACCCGATTACAATTAAGCAGAACTAACTTTTATCTGTGTCCGGTTTAGAGGGGTTCGACTGTAGCTACGGGAATCATCAACCATCATTATTTCTAACTTCCTCGTTGATGTGTTTCATTTTTCACATAAACCTATGTAATGAACACTTGTATGGAAGGTAATATCCGCCATAATTCTATGTGACTTGATGCTTGCGTGCTGATGACATTACAACTTATATTCATGTTATTTCATTTGTCATCTGCTTGTTGTAATTGTATTTGTCTTTCTTACATGTCCATTCTCATTACGCAAACACGTCTTATTTGAAATTAATAAATCACTGAACTACTTTCGGCAAGGGAGATAATCAATATCACGCGAACTATTTTCATACGAGCCAAGTGGATTGTTCTGTTTATGTATATTAGTATATATAGTTTTAAGCTATCTCCTGTGATATATAATGATACATTACTTTGTTATGTTATGGGTACTAATACATGTTGTTTCAATAGCGTATCTCTGTAACGGTATCGTTGTAGATGGAGTTGCAAATAATTTAATAATTATTACGTTCAAATGGTTGCGTAATACTGATAGCACTTCTGTATAACTGTGATTGTCGTAAATGGCGCAATAGTCGTGAGTTAAGGTTAAGGTCGCCGACTTCAATGATTTAATTACCGATTCCCGAAAGGTTCGGGGCTTCAAACCTCGACGTGGTATATTTTTTTTTCTCCATATATATTATTTTTGTGATTTTAATATTTTCACAATTTTATGATTTTAATAAAAATACCTATAAATGGACAGAGACTTACCAACAATGAAAGTGTCGGTCTTTAAGTAATATATACACAGACAGTTTGTTACTGTTTTTTTAAGTTTAAGTAATATATACACCACAGACAGTTTGTTACTGTTTTTTTAAGTTTGATGTACTGTCTATACCATATAATGTTTTACTGTCCCAAAATCTTTTTTTTTTGGCTGTCACAATTAATTAATTTTCAGACAGCAAATATTTTTTCATGAATTTGAAATAATTATTTTCCTCCATCTGCTCACAACACTGTTCGAACTGCGCCTGTGGCTACCACGACCAGAATTCACTGGCCGCAAATTCAGTAGCCATCGGCGTCTATTTATTAAATTATTATTTTTTATTTTATTTGAATTCCGCGTGAACGCTGCATTTTGTGTCAAAACCATTTACAGAAAATATTGGTGATTTTCTAAACGAATATCGGAGAAATACGGCTATATATTTTGTCAATTTTCAACACCATTTACGGAAAAAAATTACTGATTTTTTAAAACAATATCGGCACAACTAAATACGGTAATAGAATTTTTGTCAACTTTTCCAACACCATTTACGGAAAATATTACTGATTTTCTAAAAACAATATCGGCGAAGGTGTACTGAACTACTCTTTATTTTAAATAACCAGCCGTCTAATAGATCTGTGTATAATCGAGAGTATATCGTTAATTGTCATGTTGTCTCCGACAGTGAGGTGTTGCGGCACACATCAAAACGACACGTCAATTTCAAAACATTGCCTAAGGGTCACAGCTGTGTGGTGTCATCAGATCAACACCTCGTCACACACAACTACGCATTATCGATTTTTTTTCCCCACACAAAGCGACGTGTATTTACAACTAGATCTGTGTAATGTGTCGGGTGTAGCCAAAGACCATACATAAATTCGTAATTAGTCACAGATGTAGCCTTAAAATATAATCGATTTCCTTAGATTACGTCCGCAAGTTGACAGATATTTCAGAACAGACGTCATCGTAATTTGCCGTTATTTATTTCCAAAATTAGCCATATATTCTGTAAATGGCGTTGAAAGTTGACAATAAATTAAGACCAGATCAGTACGTTAAATCGCTATCGACGACAACTGACGATCCGATGAGAGAGTAATACCGTTTACGCGTATCCAATGTTAAATATACATCGTTATTTTGTATGACTTTCGTAGTTTTTACCGAGAAATTCAAACCGTTTCCAATTATTGGGGAAAATAATATCATGATTAGCACACCGTTTCACTAAGCAGCGGTTACTCAGGGAATGGGATCACACGGTCTATTGTTTACACTGGATTAATGGCGGTCCCCATGAGGTCTCGGGTAAATCTTATTTTTAACTAATACGACTGTGGTTTCTTCCTTTTAGTGATGACCATGTTCCAGCCGTTAACACTTATTTAGCAGCATTATTTATGTAGTTAGTCTGAACATTCTGCAGAGAAATTTGAATAGGACGGAATCGAGCGTTGTTTAAACTTAGTCCTGTTCATATGCACAGGTCAAAATATGAACTGAAAATGGCGCTTTGTGTGACAGAAATCCGTACGTGGACGAATAAAAAAAATAGTTTGTTATAAAATATCACATATAGCGAAACAGCGGTAGCATCTACTGTTTTTAATAATATGCATACATATTGTAATTAATGTAATAGTGATATACTTATGAATAATATACGATACTATGGTTTATACTCCAGCACTATGTTTTAAGGCTGTGTGATTTGCCTCAATATAAGCTGGATTAATTAATAACTTATATTCATGTGCTTCATGAGAACATCAATACATTTAAAATATACAAATATTACTTAAAGGGGTATCGATATGATACATTTTAATAATATAAATATTGAAAATACACATTACAATCGCTTACAACATAAGTTATTGATCGAAAATAGTCACTGCATCGTGACCTATTTGACCGCATTACCTATTGCGCGGGTACCTCATCATACCCCTGTTTACATAGGTAACTGGGGGTATAGTGATATATGCTCGCTAATACAATGTTTGCGTAATGCTGCTGATTGCTTTGTTCATTCGTCTTATTTACGTTACAATTATTGATACGTCCTTATTCATGTCCCTGTTTTATTGTTTTAATAGAAAGTAAGAACAAAGCACTTAGCACTTTGAATAAAGCCGAAAGCAGTAAGGACAAAGCCGCAAGCAGAAAGCATCAAGCCAAAATCAGAATGATGCAAGCAATATATGAGTTAGTCTTGCCTCATTATGACGCCAGATGGCACTGCTGTCAATGTTAGGAATCCTCCGACTAATAAATAATAGTATGAGATGTGATTGGCTGTTTGAGGCACACCTCCAATGCCGGTGTTGATGTAAGATTTCATCTACAAATGATCACAGTATAGGTTAGAAGACACCAAATAGTTTTACTATATGGTAACTTACACAGGTTGACTGTCAACCTGGCCCGCTACCGATGCAAACCAATAACCGTCCTGGATGAGACTAAGGCTGGCCACCACCATTGATGTTCCCTAAAAAACTAACCCGTTACCACACATTTTTCTATTCTCTGCTACTTGCATTATTCTTATGGATGTTGTGGGACCTAATTTCCAATAACCTACACCCATTCTGCTCTCGATCTTGACTAATTAAAATATAGATTTAATTATTGTTGAAGCTGGGGTCCCATGTAGTAGGTACACACTTTTCTTTATGGAACTTAAATAAGTGTATAATTGCAACTAGTCCGTCACTTTTAAAAAATTACGAGTGCCAGCTACACAGATATAATTATTTAGTAATCGTTAATGTACTCATAGAGACTCGCGGTGGTATCAAGCTAGTTACATATGCAAATGATGAAGTATTTTTAAATGATTTATATCAACTAAATGCTGAATAAATAATTTGATTGACGTATCATAAAGTATGATATTGCACATCAAAACAGAAATAAATGGAATAAATAGTTGCTTCCGTTATCATTTTAAGGAAACCCGGTTATCGCCCCTGATATCAAACTGGCATTTCGCGTTTGATATAAAACGTATAATAATGTCAATGAGTACGTCTGGTAATGGTAAATAAATGTTCATTTTGCCAGAAAAATGTCAGATTGAAAGAATAAACAAAAACGTGTCTTCCTATATTATAACCTGGCATGTAGCACTCTAGGTTTAAGGTTACAGAAATTGAGTATGCAAAAGTAGTCCGGCATAAAAAATAGTCCGGGTGTTTTAAAGTCACAGACACAGTTTGCTTGCAAATCCTGATCCATTGCTACCCTGTTTAACTTGAGGAACATGCTGTTGTGTTTTAGACACCAGTTTTCAGCATATTTGAAGCATTTAAAAGAAAACACTGAGCCTGTTGGTCACGGGATGTAAACAGAGTTTCCGTGGCCAAAGAATGTAAACAATAGTGGGGGACATGACGAGGTTCGTCCCACAACATCCATACGAATAGTGAAAGTAGGAAAGACTGGCTGGGATTCGGTTAAATTATACAGTAAAACTATTTGGTGTATTTTAACCTAAACATGGCGCAACAGAAAATGTGGCATCAATCTACATCAACACCGTTAGGGAAATGGAACCAGTTTAGAGAGCAACGCATTGGAGGACGGGTACCAGCATATTAAATCATTTTAGGAGAACTATTTTAAGTTTTAGCAGCGCACCTGGCGTCATAATGGTTGTTCGCAAATTACTGTTGCAATTGTTGTTGTCAAGGGGCGTGGCTTAGCGAGGTAACAAAACGCATGGCAAAACATAATGGAACTCCGGATGTCACTAAGAATGAATCATCAAGCCGATTAGAATGTAATCAACACAAACGCATTGAAACAGTGCGAATGAATAAAGCATCAAGCCAAATGCACATGCAATTTAGACTACAACCAAGAATATTTCAAATGTCATAAAAACGAATGACGAATAAAATAACATGAAAGTAAGTTGTAATGGCACCAGTCAGCAAGCATCAAGCCACATAGAATTGTAATAAGACGGATAGAACTTAGAATTGCATCAGCAAGCAAGCATCAGGCCTAATATAATTATTACGGATATTACCTTCCATACACTTGTGGGTTCGTGTCTTCCGAGTCTTGCAACCAACCGGTAGAGTCTTAACCCTTACACTGTTGAATTGAATGTTGTGTTATATGCTGCCTTCTTTCTCAATAAAAACCTAGTTTGACAACACTTTAGAATCATTTCCAAAACATGCTTTGACAGCACTTTATAATCATTTCCAAATGATTCTAAAGTGTTGTCAAACCAGGTTTTTATTGAGAAAGAAGGCATAATATGAAAACAACAGCAGACGACAATTTTCGTTCCCAACAGGTTAATTTGGCGGTTTTTTTGAGAATGTCACGCGTATTGATTTCGCAACTATACTAGACAAACATGAGAATGCGGGAAACGAAAATTGTCGTCTGCTCTTCTTTTCTATTGTGTCTTCTTTCTCAATGAAAATGTGGTTTGTCAGCACTTTAGAATCATTTCCATTGGAAATGACTCTAAAGTGTTGTCAATTCATGTTTTTGTTACGAGTTTTTTTCATATAATGATTACGTGAAGACTTGGGTATATTTGGGTAAATCGTGGCATCCCATTTCAGGTGTTGTCAACGAGAGTGTGGACATTATTATCTCTATGTCAAATCGAATTAAGCTTTCACAGCGCAGAATATTAATCAATACATTAACTCACATCGTATATTTATCTCGTGTATTAATTAAAAGCGTTGTATTGTGTTTGAATGTGTACCATCATGGGTGAACGTTTGTCAGTATTTATAATCTATTTTCATTTTCTGACCTCGACACATCAAAGCAAACTAATGATTTGTGTCGACAAATTGCCGGATGTTTGAACACCAATACACATACGCGGGTAATATGAACACAAAGTTGGTAATCGGGCACAACACGGGAGAAATGGCAGGCCTGTAATTCGTATTAATCCGCTAAATTAACGATGACAGCAAACGACAACATTTCACATCCTTGTTTTCTTTTGCCCTACAGGCTAATGCGCATGCGTAGATTCCGGTGTTTCAGTATAATTCTGCATAGCGACACACTACGTGTTGGATAGGTCTTATATATAAACATGTCGATTTATGCAAAGCAAGTCATTGTCGAAATAAGCAGGAAATTAATTTGTTATGCAACCAATGTCATCTAAGTACATGTATACAATTATTATACAGTTTCAAATGCAAGTCCCGCAGGTAATGCTTGTAAGCAAATGTCATATGAATAATAAGCTACATACAGACTATGTTTACGTTTATGCTTCAATGTAAAAAACGACTGAATTATTATTTTGACGCTGGTAAAATGTTTCACGTATAAATAATACACCAGTTTCCTGACGAGATGCCACTCAGCTCTACTTAGATATGTCACATAAACAAATTATTCGTCAAGTAACCTTGCGCCGGTTAGTAGAAGAAAATGTGTTTATGTAGTATATATTTGCAGTTGAATGGGAATTCGAAACATTTTACGGTGGCGCGGAGTGTAGCACCGGGGAAATACAGTGGGACCTCTCTAAACCGGACACACTGGGAGGTCCCCAGGGTGTACGGTTTAGAGAGGTTCCACTGTAAAGCAGACAGACAACTACTTCAAGACACGCGTGTGCGTTTTGCGATCACGAACATACATACTCAATGGAGATAAATGGCAATGAACCCGATTACAATTAAGTAGAACTAACTTTGATCTGTGTCCGGTTTATAGGGGTTTGACTTTAGCTAATTTGCAGTGTTTCGTTTCGTAACGGCAAATTGGCATGTAGACTACATGAAAACACGATGTTTATAATGTGGCTGTGACTCCTGATCAAATAGCACCGTCATGTAGCCTGATAACCATCCATATTGCTTGTTAGAAGCATGACGGGTGCTTCTTTGATGGAATAGCGAACAGTGCAGATCTTGATCAATCCGGATGCACATGCTGGTCTGGATATACACTGGTCGCAAAACACATAATCCCCATCTACGTCTGTCTGTCTGTCTGTCTGTCTGTCTGTTGTCTGTCTGTCGGTCGGTCGGTCGGTCGGTCGGTCTTTCGTCTTGTTTAACATATTTTTCTTTACTTATTTTGTATATCTAGACCTTCTAGTTTTTGGAATCCTACTAATGACAACCTGTCACCCTTGAGCGTTTTGAGAAATTTGCATACATACAACATGGCTGCCATATATATATGGGCAGCGCTCTGTGAAAACCAGCCTTAATGACAACATCTTTGATTTTAATATGTTTACATTTCCTGATGCGGACACCTTTCAAAAACAATATTCTGAAAAGAAAATGCAATTATGTTTAATAGTTTTTGTTTTATCTCACTTTTTGTAGCACCATGTGAATCACACACGAAAAAAACGTAACATCATCGAGAAAATGACGTTATTGAAACGCTGAAGTTTGTACAATGCAACACAACAGCCTACAATGGAAATGAGTGTTCATAGACTCATTGACTGTGCTTGCTGTACACTGTGTTTGCTGATAATGTACACTAAATGTATCTACAAGTGTTAGTATCTATACTATCAGACATTGAACAGAATAAAACTATAATATGTACATGTAGTGAACAAATCAAACGAACAACTACATATTTTAAATTTATAATTAGCCGACCTGTGGCTTCGTAATTTGCCACCATCGTGTGTCGTCAGAAAGATACAATGTAATTATTTCAGAATTGACGTCATTTACAGTTAATTGTGACGTCATTTATTGATTTAGGCAATACGTCACCAAAGACCAAAATACTAAACGGCATTCCTGGTGTTGGAAATTGTAAATTATATGCACATCGTATCGGTAATATGAAACAAATGCATTTTATTTCTGTAGAAATGAATGACCAGAATACGGATAGGCCTATGGCTGCACATATCAATGACTTCAGCGCCCGATGTGGTCTAGAGGGTAGTCGGACACCCCCGGGCATTTTTAAACAAAATAAAAATCGACTGTCCATTCCCCGACTCGGAATTAAATTTACATCTCAGAAAGCCGGAAGAACATTTTCCTGTGTAGCCAATATGACTGGCGGACGGGCTAATGTATATGTACCCCGTACTAGCAGGTAGCAGGTCTATGGGGAAATGCTGCGCTGACCCCCACTCCGTACTAGCAGGTAGCAGGTCTATGGGGAAATGCTGCGCTGACCCCCACTCCATCGACTGGCCACCATCGCCACTGCCGGTAAAATGTGGAGATGTAGCATACATGGTTGTATAATTGTTACATGTCCCGATAAAAATCCCGGCATTTATTCTCTCGTCGGGAATAAATAATTTGAAAATGAAATGTGCAATTTAGTTTTGTTCTGTTTCAGAAAAAGTGCATTCAGCGCCTTTGTAAACAAAGAAACAGCCGTACTAAAAACAAGGGCGGATAAATATCAAACATATGCCGGAGGGCATACCGCCGGACCCACCTAGCAGTCTCCCCAGCTCCGCTTGGTCGACGAACAAACGGTGCTAGTTCCAAAGTATATTAAACTATTTAAATTAAGAAGTCCGCCCCCACCCCACCCTAACCTGAAATCCTGGTTCCGCCCCTGAAAAGCACCGTGGTGTACGTACATATAGTTTGCATAACTGCACACTATACAGTCAGTGATTTGCACACTAAATTTGTCCCGATCACAACATTGATTTTGTTGAAATGACACTCCACACCCTGCGACTATTGTTCGAAGCGGCTCATTTATTTAGAACAATGTAGTACAATGTAAGAACATTAACAACAATCTGGCAAATTCGGACTTCTTAAATGTGTAAATGTTGGAGACCTGTGCATCTGTGCAGTCTGATCAGTGTATGCAATGATTGTAAATATACTAGTAAAATTACTATACATTCATATAACATTATTTACAAGTGGTCATTTTAACGAATATTTACATTGTTATCAACATGATCAAACGGCAATTGTACGGCTGATTCAATGTGCTATTTTTAAAAGTCGCTAAATATTACGTGACACCGTACACGTAAGTGGTAGCAGATACAGATAGACATCAGTAGGCTACGTCCTTGGTGGCTACAATTACCAGTTGCCTGTGCACCCTGAAGGAGTGCACAATGAGAAAGCGAGAACTCAGAAACTCAAATGAAATGTCATGCAAAGCATGAACTGTATTTGGCGAAATCGATGAGGTGATTCTAATATGTTGGAGTAACAAGCTTCAGTGGAGAATTATTTTAAATATTCAAAACAGCAGATGACAAAGGGTATATTACTGCCAACATATCTGCTGGACATTAAAGGGAACAGAGGTCAAGACATTTCTCAGTAGTGATCATTTTGTCAGTTCTGCCAGCTTTCAAAGGATTTCGCATATTCATGAGAAAATTAAGAAACAATTATCTACACAGGTCTAGCACCTGGAACCAGTGTTGAACCTGCGACTCACGGTTAAAGTCTAGTCTATTCGGAAAACCAATTGACTGATTTAGCTGAAAATCGAATCACTTCTTCCAATTATCATTCCTGACATATGTACCAAATATCTTGTTGATACATGGCAAAATACGACCTGTTTGCCGCCAACAGTTTAACAGATACACGGAAAATAGGTGGACCGATTTAGCTAAAAATTTAGCCACTTCTTCCGATTATCATTGCTGACCTCTGTAGCAAATATCATGGCGATACATTGCAAAATACGACCTGTATGCCGCGAACAGATTAACAGACACACACACAGACAGACAGACAAACATATTTCACGAAATTCTTTCGCCAAATAACAAACAGCGATGACGTGTTTGAGTACAGTTTGGTCAGTGTGGGAGATGCTGCATAGCTTGATAACGACCAGCCAGACTGGCACATTTTTATCAAAACAGACTGCTAACTGCTAAGCATTGTGCAATTCCCACTGTTCAGGTAAATATTGTCGGTAAAAAAAATTCTGGTTGCCATGGTAACCAAAATAAAAACATTTTTCCCCTTAGCTCTGCATGCCAACAATTAGATCACCAATTCCCACTGTTGAGGTAAATATTTTCGGTAACAAAAACAGACCGGTTGCTATTATATTTATTACACACTATTTCTGTGCTTACAAAAGGTTGCCATGGTAGCCAAACTTGTACAAGTACTTTTTTCACTTTTGGTTTTATTTTATGTTTTGACAAATTTCCTATCATTTTGAAACAAATATCAAATAACAATACTCAATTACTAATTCCTTATCTGGAGCCCTTCGGCCACCCACTGAATTATAATGTTTGACACCCGTGCTGTCACTGTACTTAACATGCTTAAGACGGGCGAGATGGTGTATTTTGATGGACCTCAGACAATAACAAATTGCAGTTTGTGTGGAATTTCATGAAAAATATTTACAGATTTTGCGATATTTTCTGTAAATCATGCCAAACGTAGATGAAATTCTCAGAGCAAATGCAGAATGTCACCATGTTGTCACCATTCAATGTTATTTATGAAAGATATTGTACATTTTGTAAATATTTTTCATCAAAGTGCGCACATGTTTGTACATCAAAATCACATGGCGCATGTCATATGTACAAGCTTTGTCATAAATTGTCAATATTTCAGTGATATTTCACAAGAGTACACCTTTTCTTTTTTATTTCTCCTCAAAAATGGATGTAAATGTTGTGACCACTCATCTGAACCGTCTCAGCAAGAATGTTCAGATGGTGTATGCAACATATACTTCAATATATATGCAATATATAAGTACACATGTATTTATTTGCTTTTAATATATATCATGTATATGTTTCAGGAAAGAAGGCATAGTGATATGACCATCTTAACCCAAACTATGCACCATCAGTTAATCTGGGCAGACAAAAGCGAGCATCATCTACATCAAGATATGATCGGCAGCAGGAAAAGAAGAGAAGGAAGCCAGCTGAATCCACAACTATTGTTGGACCTGATCACACTGAGACGGGTATGGATATAGGTGACAGCGTTGATGAAGACTGCGTTTAGTCACGTACTGATGTTCATGGTCCACTCATGGTGGCTATGTCGCTGGAGCTGCAGGAACTGCGTACAGAGTATGGGGAGCTGAAGGAAAAAGTGGCCCATTTGGAAACTAAATTCACTGCAAGTTATTTTAAGGGTAGTGACGAGAAGGTGAAACATTTAACAGGATTACCATCATTCAGAGTTCTGTCTATATTGTTTAATTTTCTGGCGCCTCACCTGCCATCCAATCTGGTCATGCCCAAATTTAAGGTAATGATATTGACATTAGTGAAATAGCGACTAAATTTGTCAACTCTCTTTCTTGCGTATGAATTTGACACTACTCAATCAACAATATCTAGAATTTTGTACACGGACAATTGACTGTATGTACAAGCGGCTAAATAAACTCATAAGATGGCCAGAGCGCGAGACATTGAGAAAAACCATGTCAATATAATTAAGGGAGTACTTCGGCCACAGGTGTGCAGTGATAATTGATTGTTTTGAGGTATTTATTGCGAAACCATGTGGTTTGAAAGCCAGAGCAAAAACCTGGTCTTCATACAAACACCACCACACTGTGACATGTATAATTAGAATTACTCCTCAGGGCAGTGTGTCCTTCATATCGAAAGCATGGGGTGGTCGTGTGAGTGACAAGTTTGTGACAGTGAACAAGTTATTACCTTGGGATTTAGTGTTGGCGGACAGAGAATTTGATGTCAAGGACAGTGTTGGCTCGGTAGCTGCAGAAGTGAAGATTCCAGCATTTACGAAAGGTCGTGATCAGCTATCCCCTCTAGACGTGGAATCAACGCGTACACTTGCCCACTCACGAATACATGTGGAACGGGATATTGGTTCAGTTCGACAGAAATATACTATATTGAACGGTTGTCTTCCAATTAATTGTCTCATGAACAAGGATAAGTTTGGTAAGACGGTCACTGACAAAATTGTTACCGTTTCGTGTGGACTAGTAAATTTGTGTGACTCAATTGTTGATTTAAACTGAACCAAATTGACCTACACTGGTCCTTGCACTTATTCGTGTCATTTTGTAAATACTGAAATCTTCTTTTTCTAATTCACTTATTTCGCCATCAAACATTAACTTTTCTGTTGATTGCAAGGAAATAGCGATTCTGCGATTTCGGTCGGCAGCCAGCATGGTACCGGTAAACAGGTTGTCTGTCGGTCGGTATAGTCGACTATACCGACCGATAGCCAACCTGTTTATCTGTACCATGCCGGCAGCAGATCGAAATCGCTGAATTGGTATTCCTGGGCCAGGGGTGTGGAATTTCTTCATAAGATTTGTTGGAACCTTTTTAAATTAAAATCATGTACATATCCCTATTAAAAACCATTTTTAATAGAAGCTAAACATGTATACTGTATCATTTATTCCATTATCATGATTATCACATAAAGCATGTAATAATAAAGTATAAAAACTCATAGTAATCATGATATTACTTCCTTTCAATGGTAATATGACCATTGTAGGCACAGATCAGCCTGCACATTCACATAAGGAGTGTGCTAGCAGATTAATATCCAGATTGATCAAACCCCATAAGGCCTTTTTCTCAAGCCACGGTCACATATACTTTTCTATATTTGTGATGCACCGTTAGAGAAACAGTCCACTTACTTCACTGGTGCTGCACTCCGTATCGATGGAAATATTTCAAGACAATCCACTTGAAAGATACAATAGGCGCCATTAATTGTAAACAAAATGTTTCAAGACGAGTAGTAATTTTATTGATTTTTTAACATTCATCTAGAAACATTTTATAATGGCGCATATTGTATTTTTCAAGTGGATTGTCTTACGTTTCCCACCGGCGCGGAGTGCAGCACCAGTGTAATAATGATAATTAAGATGCGCCATGTGATTTCGTACCTACAAAAATGGGCGTAATTTCATAAAAAAAATTACAAAATTTACGATATTTTCCTGGAATGACACCGAAGGTTGTCGAAATTTTCAGAGCAAATGCAGAATTCTATTCCGTATTTGCTTTGAGAATTTCATCAACTTTCAGCATATTTCATAAAATTACGCACCTGTTTGTAGGTACAAAATCACATGGTGCGTCTCGATTATACAGACAGTATATCTGCATTGGCAATATAACATTGAAGTTCACATACAGTACTTGCATACCAAATTAATCACCTTTTTACACTCTTGTTTTTCTTAAATTCTGGCATCTTTCTACAGTCTGGGCAATAGGTACATTTATAAGATTCCGGCACCTCGTGTTAATTTATCGACCCCGGTTTTTTCATAAACTTGAATGTATAAGGTTTCAAAAAAATCCGGGTGCCATTTTTTTAAACCAAGTTCAATGTCATTCAAGGTCATTCAACTTTATGCTTGACGGAAGTCGAAAATCAAGGTGTGGAATGCGAGAAACTGAGTTCGGATCGGACACGTGAATTTCTGGCTAGAATTGGACAATAATTTGGGCACAAGAATATTCAAAATGTTCGGGTGTATTCGGCGCTTTTTATCAATGGTAAGGCCTTGATATTATAAATAATCCGATAGTTCTACTTGTCAGCTGGTTAGACATTGTAAGCTGGTGTAATCATTATATTGTGTGTGAACCCCACCCAGAGATCCAGATAAGCTGCGTATTTGCGTAAATACCCAAATAAAATTGCCAAAAACCCAATTGAAATCAGAAGTAGTGAGTATCAAAAAGCAATGAGAACAATTGTGGTACCATTATCATGCTGCAGAAAACAATAAACAGACCACAATATAGCATATTTGTCCATGAAAACACATCCAAGGAGACAATTCTAATGAAATGCCAATATATGTTTTCATTTCGAAACAAACTATTCAATACTTGCTGTCTGTTGATGTGTAAACAGTAGTTTGATTTAATTTTACCCAATTAAAATTTGGAAATACCCAATTGCTTCAGAACTGATGGAGTAACAATACTCAATTACAAATTCCTTATCTGGAGCCCTGCGGCCACCCACTGAATTATAATGTTGGACACCCGTGCTGTCACTGTACTTAACATGCTTAAGACGTGCGAGATGGTGTATTTTGATGGACCTCAGACAATAACAAATTGCAGTTTGTGTGGAATTTCATGAAAAATATTTACAGATTTTGCGATATTTTCTGT
Source organism: Conchocele bisecta (assembly GCA_029237695.1). NCBI lineage: Eukaryota > Metazoa > Mollusca > Bivalvia > Lucinida > Thyasiridae > Conchocele > Conchocele bisecta. The sequence goes on from CM055273.1 coordinate 73,876,816, forward strand.
AAATCATGCCAAACGTTGATGAAATTCTCAGAGCAAATGCAGAATGTCACCATGTTGTCACCATTCAATGTTATTTATGAAAGATATTGTACATTTTGTAAATTGTTTTCATAAAAGTGCGCACATGTTTGTACATGCAAAATAACATGGCGTGTGTCATATGTACAAGATTTGTCATAAATTGTCAATATTTCAGTGATATTTCATAAGAATACACCTATTCTTTTTTATTTCTACTCAAAAGTGCATGTAAATGTTGTGACCACTCATCTGAACCGTCTCAGCAAGAATGTGCAGATGGTGTATGCAACATATACTTCCGAGAAGTAAAATTACAAATAAGTTATTATATTGTAACTAAATGTGCAAAGTTACAATATCCGACAAGTACACATGTATTTATTTGTTTTTAATATATATCATGTATATGTTTCAGGAAAGAAGGCATAGTGATATGACCATCTTAACCCAAACTATGCACCATCAGTTAATCTGGGCAGACAAAAGCGAGCATCATCTACATCAAGATATGATCGGCAGCAGGAAAAGAAGAGAAGGAAGCCAGCTGAATCCACAACTATTGTTGGACCTGATCACACTGAGACGGGTATGGATATGGGCGACAGCGTTGATGAAGGCGGCGTTCAGTCACATACTGATGTTTATGGTCCACTCATGGAGGCTATGTCGCTGGAGCTGCAGGAACTGCGTACAGATAATGGGGAGCTGAAGGAAAAAGTGGCCCATTTGGAAACTAAATTCACTGCAAGTTATGTTAAGGGTACTGACGAGAAGGTGAAATATTTAACAGGATTACCATGATTCAGAGTTCTATATATATTGTTTAATTTTCTGGAGTCTCACCCGCTATCCAGTCTGGTCATGCCCAAATTCATCAAGATAATGATATTGATATTAGTGAAATTGCGACTAAATTTGTCAAATCTCTTTCTTGCGTATGAATTTTACACTACTCAATCAACAATATCTAGACTTTTTTACACGGACAATTGACTGTATGTACAAGCGACTAAAGAAACTCATAAGATGGACAGAGCGCGAGACATTGAGAAAAACCATGCGAATGAAATTTAGGAAGTACTTCCGCCACAGGTGTGCAGTGACACTTTATTGTGTTGAGGTATTTATTGAGAAACCAAGTGGTTTGAAAGCCAGAGCAGAAACCTGGTCGTCATACAAACACCACCACAGTGTGAAATTTCTAATTAGAATTACTCCTCAGGGCAGTGTGTCCTTCATATCGAAAGCATGGGGTGGTCGTGTGAGTGAAAAGTTTGTGACAGAGAACAGTGACTTCCTGTCCAAGTTATTACCTGGGGATTTATTGTTGTCGGACAGAGGATTTGATGTCAAGGACAGTGTTGGCTCGGTAGCTGCAGAAGTGAAGATTCCAGCATTTACGAAAAGTCGTGATCAGCTATCCCCTCTGGACGTGGAATCAACGCGTAAACTTGCCCACTCAAGAATACATGTGGAACGGGTTATTGGTTCAGTTCGACAGAAATAGTCTGTACTGAACTGTTGTCTTCCCATTAATTGTCTCATGAACAAGGATAAGTTTGGTAAGACGGTCACTGACAAAATTGTTACCGTTTCGTGTGGACTAGTAAATTTGTGTGACTCAATTGTTGATTTTAGCTGAACCAAATTGATCTACACTGGTCCTTGCACTTCTTTGTGTCCTTTTGTAAATACTGAAATCTTCTTTTTCTGATCCACTTATTTCGCCATCAAACATTCACTTTTATATTGTTTGCAAGGAAATAGTGATTCTGTGATTTCGGTCGGCTGCCAGAATGGTACCGGTAAACAGGTTGTCTGTCGGTCGGTATAGTCGACTATACCGACCGACAGCCGACCTATTTATCTGTACCATGCCGGCAGCCGACCGAAATCGCTAAATTGGTATTCCTGAGCCAAGGGTGTGGAATTTCTTCATAAGATTTGCTGGCACCTTTTGAAATTAAAATCATATACATATCCCAATTCAAAACTATTTTTAATAGAAGCTAAACATGTATACTTTATCATTTATTCCATTATCATGATTATCACATAAAGCATGCACTAATAAAGTATACTCATAGTAAGCATGATATTACTTCCTTTCAATTGTAATATGACCAGTGTAGGCACAGATCAGCCTGCACATTCACATACAGGAGTGTGCTAGCAGATTAATATCCAGATTGATCAAACCCCATAAGGCCTTTTTCTCAAGCAACGGTCACATATATTTTTCTATATTTGTGATGCACCGTTAGAGAAACAGTCCACTTACTTCATTGGTCCTGCACTCCGTGCCGATGGAAATATTTCAAGACAATCCATTTGAAAGATACAATAGGCGCCATTAATTGAAAAAAATGTTTCAAGACGAGTATTAATTTTACTGATTTGTTAACACTCATCTAGAAACATTTTATAATGGCGCATATTGTATTTTTCAAGTGGATTGTCTTACATTTTCCGCCGGTGCGGAGTGCAGCACCAGTGTAATAATGATAATTAAGATGCCCCATGTGATTTCGTACCTACAAAAACGGACGTAATGTCATAAAAGAAATTACAAATTTACGAAATTTTCCTGGAATGACACCGAAGGTTGTCGAACTTTTCAGAGCAAATGCAGAATTCTATTCCGCATTTGCTTCGAGAATTTCATCATCTTTCAGCATATTTCATGAAATTGCGCACCTGTTTGTAGGTACAACATCACATGGTGCGTCTCGATTATACAGACATCTGCATTAGCAATATATACATTGAAGTTCACATACAGTACTTCCACACCAAATTAATCACCTTTTTACACTCGTTTTTCTCAAATTTATACAGTCTGGGCAATAGGTATATATATAACATTCCGGCACCTCGTGTTAATTTATGGCACCAGGTGTTTTTATAAACTTGAATGTATAAGGTTTCCAAAAAATCCGGGTGCCATTTTTTTAAACCAAGTTCAAGGTCATTTCAAGTGCATTGAACTTTATGCTTGACGGAAGTCGAAGATTGCCAATATATGAGCCAATAGGTAGGTCATGGTCCTTAACTTGGAAACTGGTGTAAGATGATCAAAAACATTTCAGATGGATATATTAAAGAATTTACCTAAACTACACTAATCCAAAAATCGGGTATTTATGAGATTTCGGTTGACTTGCTACATATTTGTGTAATGCTAAGCGCCTTATATTCAAAGGTTAATTCTTTCAACTGGAATAATATTGCAGTTAGTATACTCCATTGTCATAAAACTCAAAATGGCCGCCAAGTACATGGCAAATCCATAGTAATTTACTAAATATAACTGGGCAAATTTGGTTGGGGAGGAATCAACACTTCTCTCACTTTTTCCTGAGATTCCGTAACTACTAAAATGTGGACATATATTGAAACCTGATTTGATCGGCTAATAACATTATGCTCTGCATGACTTTTCATCTTTATTTTCAGAGAGCAATAAGTAAACAAACATCATTTTGACTGGTTGCGAACCGTAACTTGCTATCTACACCCGTACCGTCCGTAGCCACAGTTATGATTCCACTCATAGGCCTTCTCTGCAGAATAGGGAATCAGGTCTGATTCGCACTTTAGCAGTCAATTGTGAAATATGTTCTATAGTTTTGAACTGAAATGAGTGCTAATATTATGAAAATAACGTATTCAGCAAGTGATCCAGTCAGCGGCAGCCAAATTCAAACATGTACAAGTTACATGGGCTCTATTTTTTTGTAATGGCCAAAAATAATTTTCTAAACCTTCTACAATAGTATAATTTGTTTCAGAATTATAAGTATTGTTATTATTACTTTTATAATACTAATATTTTTTGCAAATTCTTTCCGAAAATATCACCAATATGTCACAATGAACTGCTAAAGTGCGAATCAGATCCAATTCGCTATTCTGCGAGAAGGCATATGAGTGGAATCGTAACTCAGCCTACGGATGGTACAGGAGTAGAATGCAAGTTACCGTTCGTAACTACATTTTGACAGGCTGTCGCAAAAAGGAAGATAAAACACTGAGTGTCGTCCACATACCAGTAATTTCAGTTTGAAAAATCGAAACAGAGTGCTACACAAAGAGCAAAAATAATGAAAAGCAACTTGAGAATTAACAATTAATTAATTGTACTATTGTTCTTTTCAGTGCCAGAAAAAAACTGATCCAAAAGTCGACTGATGATGGCGTGCCACAAAATCAAATAATACAAATATCAAGCCACAAAAAAGATGTTAGCAGTTTATTTAAACAGCGACAGCCATCTGAACACTTGTGCAAACAAGAAACATTTCTGACATACTTTGTAACCAACAAAAAACAGTATCTAAAATACAACATCTGTGAAAACATACAGTGGGGTCATCGTGTAAGTGTATTGTTTCCACGCACGCGTGTCGTTTCCGTCCCGTGTTCGTCTCGTGTCGTGTTTTTAATCAGGACACGAAGTTCGTTTCGTCTTACTAATTTGCATATCGTGTTGGTGTGAATCGTGCCGTGTAAAACGATACAAATACGACATTCGTGCCGTGTTACACAGCATGCGTGCTGTGCCACACGGGACGATTTGGATTAACCAATGAGATTTCAGAATAGTGTGTTTAAAATATACCGATGCACCGGTTCATTTCGCATGTAAACATCCAGTTTTCATTTCGATTTTCGGCCACGATTTTAATTTTTTCGAAATTAATAAATTTTCAGTTTTACTATACAGAATCAATTTAAAACCGAGGATTGTGAAGTATCACAATGTATCTTATACATGTGTGTTCAATAAAGTAATTCATCACCGTCGGTAGTTCTGTGTGACAAAATCTCAGCAACTTTGTGTTTGTTGCTGTTGCTGATTGGTGTGCAAATAAAGAGAATAAAAGATTGCAAACATTTGCCGCCGTTCTATCACATAGAACTACAACGCCAGGGACACAAATATCAAAACAATGATCCCCCCCCCCCCCCCACACACACACACACAGACCATCTACATTTGGCGTCCTAAAGATTCCAGTCTATATCCCACAGCGGAAACAATGTGTATCACCACCACCACCAGTTTTTGTATATGACTACTCTACACCCCCAACCCCCACATCTGTCTGTAACGCAGGGCGACTTGCATGACTTCAGTTACAGGCAGACTACTAGTGATGGTTCGGTGGCCGAATGATCAGTTTATATATACCAGTCATGGTTCGGTGGCCTACTGATCAAGTGCTAAACTAGTCCTGGTATTTTAAGCACTGTATGTTCTAAACTAGTCCTGGTCCGATGGCCGACTGATCAAATGCTAAACTAGTCCTGGTGCGATGGCCGACTGATCGAGTGCTATACTAGTCCTGGTGCGATGGCCGACTAATCAAGTGCTAAACTAGTCATGGTGCGATGGCCGACTGATCCCGGGCTAAACTAGTCCTGGTGCGATGGCCGACTGATCAAGAGCCAAACTAGTCCTGGTGCGATGGCCGACTGATCAAGTTCTAAACTAGTCCTGGTGCGATGGCCGACGGATCAAGTGCTAAACTAGTCCTGGTGCGATGGCCGAATGATCAAGTGCTATACTAGTCATGGTGCGATGGCTGACTGATCAAGTGCTATACTGGGCATGGTGAGATACCCAGTGATCAAGTGCTATACTGGGCATGGTGCGATAGCCGGTGATATGGATGATGATACACACACATGTGAAGCTTCGAGTGATTTGGCGAAGGGTTTTCCGAGATATAGTGTTCTTAAAAACTTTAACCTACGGTAATAAAATCCAGATGGCCGCGGCCCGCATTTCGAGCCCACAAAGGCATTTGATGGTATCAGAGTATATTTATTTGAAGTTTGAATTAAGGTATGTAAAAGCTTTACCGCAAATTTGAAAGTCATTTGATCTTGGGCATGTGGGACGCATGGGTGGGCTATAGAATGAAAATATGGATAATAATAAAGAATTATCTGAAGTTTGAAGCAAATCTGAGAAAGTGTTTTGGAGATATAAGCTATGTAAAAATTTTAACACAAATTTCAAATTAATTTGACATTGACGTTGGGGCACAAGGGCCTCATGAGTGGGACACAGACGGAATATATGGATGATTACTAATAAGCAAGTGAAGTTTTTAGTCAATGTAACTTAGGACTGCAGAGATGTATAAGGTATTTAAAAACATACATCAATTTTGGACAGACTGACACACGGAAGGACGCACCTACATCCGGACGTCATTGTGATCACTTTGTCTCGCTTTCCGCAAGCAGGCTCGGCAAAAAAACTACGGATGGATGTCAATGTGCAGACTATATCGCGCTGTCTGCAAGCGGATGCGGCAAAAAATGTCCAACCCCATGTTAACGGTGCATGCCCACTCGGTAGGCTCAAAATGTTCTGTATGGAAATTAAATAAGTGTATAATTGTCACTATTCCACTAGTTCTAAAAATTACGAGTGCCCGCTATACAGATATAATCATTTGGTAATATTTATTTTACTGATAGCTACGCGGTGGTATCAGGATATTTTCATATGCAAATGAGGCATGATATTTTTTAATTATTTATACTAATTAAATGCGTCAACTGAAAAATTCATATTTTCGACAGATTATAATGTATGATCATTGCACATCAAAATATAAATACAGAGAACAAATAGTAATGTCCGTTAACATTTTAAGGAAACACGGTCATCGCCCCTGAAATTTTCTTTGGATATAAAATGTACAATAATGCCAAACAATACGTGGGTAATGGTAAATGAATGTTTATTTTGCCAGAAAATGTCTCCGATCATGTCTCTGATATAAAGAACATTTTGTGCCTACGGAGTGGGCATATACATTTAACGCTAGCTCCGCACTGTCCCGTGAGATGCATGTGTTAAAACTATTGCATAGAGTGTTCGAGTTATGCTCCGGACAAATCAGTGCGCGAAAAAACAAAGGGAGATAACTAAGCTAGAAAATGTGTTCATAGAACACGGATACCCCACATATCGCTTTGATAGTAAACAAGGCAAAATTCCAAATCCAAAAGGGGGAGATAGTCCATGAGAGAGGGTTCAAATTAAAAATCGAAACAAACTTTGCGCATATACTCATCATAAGGAAGTTATTACAAAAAAAATACGAGTTACAAGGAAAAATTATCAAATTCTAAGTAAAAAAGGGGGAGATAATCCATGACTAGGGCGAATCAAACATACATACCAAGTTTCAGGTCTGTAGCTACATGTATTACGGTTTAAAAGTTTCACGAGTAGAACGGACAAGTGTAACACTAAATGCCCCCTCCACTATCGTGGTGGGGCAAAAAATAAAAATAAGTGAGGCAAAATAAAAATTAGTGAGGCAAAAGTTGTCATTTTTGATAATGAGTTAGCGACGAAGCACACGAAGAGCCCGAATGAACTTTCATACTCACCACACCACTAGTGGAATATTAAAGTTATTCATTATGTTCAATAGTGCTACCTTGACACGACGTGAAATTAAAACATGCATGACTTGATCTGGAAGAAAAACCAGAGACCAAGCACGCATATTCAGAATCCCGTCTGTCTGTTCTTATCCAGCTCCGATTTCTGTCACCTGCCCGCCAAATCCAGAATCCAACGTGGTCGCAAAATGAATCCTCTATGTTAGTGAACGAACAAAATTTCACTTAGTATATTATCCAATGCGGGTTGTAATCTCTTGTTTCTCTAAATAAATGTGGCCTACAATCCCTGTAGCTGCTATCATGATCAAAAATGTTAAAAGTTCTGTCAGCGCCTCACATATTGATCTTACTCTCCACCATTTTGATTCCAAGTACCAGAACAATGATGTTTTCCATGCGCCGTCGTAGTGTTATCGGTCAGATTCCGTTGTTTATTTGATCAAATTGATAGACAAATGTGTGTCCGCTAATGTCACCAAGAGCATAATCTGTGACGTCGACTTTAATAATTTGGCATAACTTCTAGCTTGTGAATTTTTGGTTGAATGAAGTGATCACTATGGTGAAGAAGTGTGTATCTGTGCCCGGTTTGCTCAGTATGTAGAGCGATGGTGTGGTAAACCAGAGGTCCCCGATTCGAATCCGGGCTGGTGCGCATCTTTCTGACCCTGTGACATTTAGCGTCCAACGTAGTTGCGGGAAATAACTCTGCAGAATACTCCTGTATCATCCGTACCAAGAGTTATGGTGCTCTTCGTAGGTTTCCCCTGCAAAGTACCAAATCACATCTGACTCGCACTTCAGCTTTTATTTGCGACATATTTTCTGTATTTTTCAATTGAAAGAAATGTCAGTATTTTACTGACATTCATCTCTGTAGAATAAGTACAAAGACATATGTCACAATTAACAGCTAGAGCGCGAATGAGATCCGATTCGGTAATCTGCAGGAAAATCATATGGAGCACCGTAACTCTGGGTATGGACGATAATTGAGTTACTTGCAGCAAGTACTCCCAACGTGGAGTCGTGACTGATGAAGATTCTCCAAAATGTTCCACAAATATGGATTTCAGGGTGGACATTTTTCTCCCCAGTGACAATTAGTGCCCAACGAAGGACCGCGACTGATAAATACTCCCAAAATTGTACCCAAACATATGGAATTCGGAGACAAAATTAAACATGGAATTCGAGGACGAATTTCAATTTGGCGGGGAAGAATGTCACGGTACGCAACTGAATGTGGAGATGAAGTGTGCATGGTCTGTGGCATGGTACGGTTATGACGAGGTCCCCAGTTCGATTCCGGGTCGGTATGCATCTTTCTCACTCTGTGACACAAGTAAACCGTTTTGTTTTAAAGAAATTGCTATCACCAGTATAAATAACATCTTCACAAAATGTGATTCTGGCCTATAGAAATCAACAGCCAGAGCGGAATGTTTGTAGTAATAGAAATCTAATTACAAAATAAATTGTATCAGGTTTCGAAAATTAAATTATGCTTTTCTTTTAAAATTATTATCAATATGTGCGCCATGTTATTATGGTTAATATGCAATTCACAGTCTCCTTTCAGCTTGAAATTGAAAGACGTTATGAAAAGTCGTGTTGAACTTGTTATGCCGACTATAGGATCGCGTCGAAATAATGTTCACAGAATAAGAAAACGTAATTTGATACCGACGCAAAAGAATAGCAAAACGGTAAATTGGTGCTTAGTTTTGCCATATTATACCGTAGACCAGACATTATAATTTGATTGTATATGAAAATAAATATATTGGGAGCATAGTGGTGTGTATTAATTTGTTCTTAATATTCGGAACGGTAGTGACGACATTTGTTTTGTCCAAGGAATTGTCAAGATCAAGGTTTCACTAATTGTCTTGCAATAACCCGCTGATTTATATTTGCGCACCACATAAATGGGTGAAGAAAAAAAACAGATCACCAATACAGCTGACTGTCTAGTCACTTTGAATTAAATATATGGGATAGAATTGTGACAATTTTGGATTTTAACACGGATGCATTTGTGCCGTTGTTGTTTCTAAAATGGCGTCATCAGTTTCCGCAACACGATATGAGTATCCGCTTTATTCCTCGCCTGTGATCCTTGTCAAAGACTAATACACTACAGCGACAGTGAATAGGGAATTTGTGCAGGCATCAAATGCTGTTCAAAACACTGTTAAAACAACTTTTTGTGACACTATTCTCGTTAAACATAACATAAGAGATGGCGGCACTTTCAATTACAAGCAGACGTAAATTATTGCGCGTAACCGTGTTTTGAGAAAAGTAGATAAAGCTTGTTCTAAATTAATTAATTTTAGTTTTATTTATCAATCGTGTGTATTATTTGTATTACTTTGTAAAATTACAGAGTCTGTAGCTGAGAAATCTTATTATCAAATGTGGATATATTTTTACTGCGGAAAAGGAAATGGTGAACTGGTGATATGAATGTGTGGCTGTTCCATTTATCGACCCGAATGGCTGTTCCCCATTGAAAATCGGGCACAAATTGCCGCAAATCACGATTTTCTAACATTTTGACCTTAGCTGTGCATGTCAACAGGTAGATCACCAAAGTGTGGTCTTAGGGTGGAAATTTCATAAAAAGTTATGAGTTTTCCGTAATAAAATATGCCCAAATGCCCCGGTACTCGACGAGTTTTTCTGGCAATTCTTCAGCGGCACAAACTGTCACTAGGACTAGCGTCCAGTATCCAGTAATTTCTCGCTTTCGTTATCAATCTTGTCAGATATCATAACATTCAAATGTACATGTAGGCACAGCCACATTACGCTTGACCGTGTCTCACAAAACGTGGTACGTGAAAATATTTATTTTCGGCGGCCATTTTGAATATATGACAGCGATGACATAAGACAAGAATATTCCGCCACGGAAGCGGCGTCGCGCCTGTCGAGGTATTTGACCGTAACATGATCATGGGCATGTGCTAAAGTAAGCATCACAACAAACCATCGGAGAAGTGCATGCTTAAAAAGCGAAAAATGTAAGGTCAAGGTTGAAGAAAATGTTTGACATAAAACATATGGCTAAGTGTTTCCACAACCGTGTGAATGTCAAGGTAATGTTAATGGCGGAAATATTTTGTTCCAAATGTTTACATGTATCAAGTGTCCAAATATTGAAGCAATCCACCAAGTAATATTAATGTTATACGATGATGTAGAAACGTGTACACATTTTGACGCAAAGAATGGCTAAGTGTTTCCACAAAAAAATTAAAAGTCAAGGTCATGTTACTGGCAACATGAGTGTGTGTTCCAAATGCTTACATGTGTCAAGTGTCCAAATATTGAAGCAATCGAAAGTAACGTTAATGTTATGCATGATGAAGAAACTTGTACAAACTGTTTGACCCAAGAAAAATGGCTAAGTGTTAAAGATAAGGTCAGATAAAAAGTCCAAGGTCATGTTAATGACGGCATGAAGGTGTTGCTAACGATCACTTGTATCAAGTGTCCAAACATTGAAGCAATTCGTAATATTAAAGTTATGTCATGATGAAGAAACGTGTACAAACTTTTTGTTTCCGCAAAAATGTTATGGTAAAAAGATCAAGTTCATGTTAATGGTGACATGGGTATGTTCCAAACGCTAACATAATATATCAGGTGTCCAAATGTTGAAGCAATCTTTCAAGTAATATTAAAGTTATACCATGATGAAGAAGCTTGTACAAATTTTTGACTCAAACCAATTGATAAGTGTTCTCTCAAAAATGTGAAGGTAAAAATGGTCAAAAATCACGTTAATGGCGGCAAGAGTGTGTTCCAAATGCTCACATGTATCAAGTGTCCAAATATTAAAGCAATCAGTCTAATAATATTAAAGTTATACCATGATGACGAAGCTTGTACAAACTTTTGGACATGGCGGACGACGCGGGCGAACGTCGACGACGACGGAAAAAGAATCTGGAAAAAGGTATACCATTTTCTAACCAAGGAGCAAGACATGTACTGTTCTCCACCAGGTGGTCATTTCACTAAACTTCGTACGACTAGAATGTTCATAAGTGCAAATTTAGGATAGTCCGGAAATTTCAATTGATGGATTTACATGTATTGAACATAGGCTGCATATGCAGCCTATGATCAATAAATGTAAATCCAATAATTGTTTACAAGAAAACGGTGGTAATGTGAAATTTGCAGACTATAATAAGTTTGCACTTACGAACAATTTAGTCGTACGAAGTCTAGTGAAACGCGTTCCGGACCTACATGCATTGCAATGATCTTCAAATGACATTGAACATGATTTTAAAAAAGGTCATCGGCTTTTTTTCTTCAAAATTTTAACTTTCAAGTTCATAATAAATTCGGGAGCTACAAGTATTACAAAGTGTCGGATTCTTATAGATACAGTCACAGTTGCCTCCGGACTAATACTCACGGTAGCAAAGCCATTTCACTTGAGAGGTGATTTTCTACCGTTTTAGTCCGGGGGCAAATGTGACTAGTGATCACTATTTTGTCAACAGCATACACCCTCATGACTATTCATCCGATTGTAGTTGCTGGAAGTTACCAGTTGTCGACGGTCGATCTTTGAGGCGCCGGCACTCGACCATACTGAAGATGATTAAGTGACACAGGATCACGACTGACACTAGGAACGCACCCATCCCCAGCACAACCACGCTCCATGGTACGTGGACGGAGTTCCTGTACGTAAAAATCGCTACATTGTGCAAAGAATTCAAATGTGTGTAAGTAGTCGGGCATAAAACAAAATAAGGATGGTTTATGGACACAGCAACAGTTTGCTTGCAAATCTCGATCCATTGCCACCCAAGTCCACTTGAGATATATGTTGGGCTATTTTAACACCAGTTTTAGCATATACATATATGTAGCATATAAAATAAAACACTGCAACTGTTGGTGACGTTATGTAAACACAGTTGCAGTGACCAAATAATGTAAACAATATTGGGGGACATGACGTGCTTGATTTTTTCTTAATTATGAGTAAGTTAACCAATTGTATTATATATGCAAAAACCCAGTACAAATTGGTTGCAGGTCCACTAAAAGTAGGTACCACGGCCACAGCATCCATACGAATATTGAACATAGGAGAGACCACTGGGGCCCGTTTCACTAAACTTCGTACGACTAAAATTTAGGATCACCGGCAATTTTAATGGATGTATTTACATGCATTGAGCATAGGCTGCACATGCAGCCTGTGCTCAATACATATAGTAGTATATAAGAGTCATGATGATACCACCTGTTTATTAAGGGTTCTAATGAGGTTGTATGAGGTCCTGTAGCTTATTGGGATAAAGAAAAGGTGTTGTATGACGTCATAGTGACGTCTCATACGAGATGGTGATGCGAGATGTCACCACCTCTGACATTCGAATTAGTGATAAGTCTCCTTAGGTTATACTCAGTATATATCATCATCATCACACAATGGTTCGAGTTAAGAATAATTGTGCGTGGTTGAAGATAAATAGTTACTATAGTGTCTTTCGTTATGGCAACATCGTTTTCGGCATGCAACAAGGTACGGAAACCCTACAACCCCAACGGAAGACACCAAACACAACTATACAATACTACACGACCAACTCAGTAGGCCCCACAAGAAAAAGGCAACATGCAAATATATACTATCCACACTTTTGGACCTTTGCCAAAAACCGAGATCTTTGTTTCGTCCCGACATGTGTCGCCATGTGCCACAAATGCGATATACCGCCACCAACCGTCCCACCTTGGAAGCCTCCATACACCGAGCAAATACCCCCAAGCATAGAAGATAGGCCTCGTCTCGCCACCTCGCACGTCTCCGAATTTTCCAATTGAACATATGTCGCCCGAATATGTATACAGCAATTTGCTATACGAAAACACATACAGATACAATGTCTATACACCAAAATATCTTCGAGCCAACGAATACAAAGTCTCGAAGTCGTCCTAGTTGTAGCTCGTACATCGATATCTCGGAGACGGCCACTTTTGCCACGAAGACCGCGTGCGGAGCGCAGTCGTAGAGGGTGCACCATGTTTGTCTTGCTTTGTTGCCGGTATTGTTTTCTATTCTGGCTAGCGTATTGCGAATCGTGCCTCCTGCTCCTCCTACCAGTGCTATTGTGCGGACAATTGGGGTGTACAGGGACTTCCCATTTCCTATCTTTTGTGTAGTGGCCACGGATATTGCCGATACCACCTTGCCACCTACGGATACACATTCGTTGGCTTGAAGATATCCAAAGACGTACAGATCGAGTTAGTCGACGTTGGCGATGTCGGGAACGAGGTTGGATTCGTATGCATTCTCGAGTAGTAGGTGGGGTGGGCAACAGACTTCGCCGTTCGGATCCCCATTGTTTGGAAAGTTTGGTGTATAGACAATGTAGCTGTATGTGTTTTCGTATAGCAAAATGATGTATACATATTGTTCAATTGGAAAATTCGGAGACGTGCGAGGTGGCGAGACGAGGCCTATCTTCTATGCATGGGGGTGTTTGCTCGGTGTATTGAGGCTGCCAAGGTGGGAAGATTGGTGGTGGTATGTCGCATTTGTGGCACATGGCGACACATGTCGGGACGACAAAAAGATCTCGGTTTTTGGCAAAGGTCCAAAAGTGTAGGCGATGATCCAATTGTGGATAATATATGTTTGCATGCTGCCTTTTTCTTGTGGGGCCAGCTGTGTTGGACGTGTAATATTGTATAGTTGTGTTTGGTGTCTCCCGTTGGGGTTGTAGGGTTTCCGTTCCTCTTGTTGCTCGCCGAAATCGATGTTGCCGTAAGGAAATATACACTCTAGTAACTCAGATTGCTGTATAATCTAGAGGTGACTTATCTCTAACAGGACGTCAGAGGTGGTGACTTGCTATGTATGACAGGCTTTGCTATGTATGGCAGGTGGCTGAGATTGCTGTATAACGTAGGGGTGGCTTATCTCTAACATGTTGTCAGAGGTGGTGACATCTCGCATCACCATCTCGTATGAGACGTCACTATGATGTCATACAATACCTTTTGTGTTATCCCAAACGGCTATAGGACCTCATACAGCCCAATTAGAACCCTTAATAAGCAGGTGGTATTATTATGACTCATTATATACTATAGACCACCATAATTTTGCACTTACGAACATTTTAGTCGTACGAAGTTTAGTGAAACGGACCCCAAGTAAATAAACCGTGTAGGGGTGGTAACATGTGTATAATTCACATAGGTATGTTTAGAAACAAAAAAGTCAGTAAAATTCATCTAGCTTTGAAGACACAACAAAAGTCATTAAAAGCCATTTGTAGGGTGCGGCATGTATTCTCGTGCAATATGTCTACCGAAATTGAAAATGTTTGGCTAAAAGTAGTGTTTTATTGTTTACTGACCTAGTAAGCAGAAACACGAGGGGGTAGAGGGCAATTTTTACTTTTCATTTTTTTCAGTTTTTACACGAATAAATCACGCCCAATGCTTAACTCGTACACACATTAAAGGTACATGCCCACTCAGTAGGCAGAACATGTTCTTTATATCAGATACATCATCTGAGACATTCTCTGGTAAGATAAACATTCATTCACCATTACCCCACGTATTGATTGACATTATTATACATTTTATATCAAATGTAAATTTCCACTGATATCAGGGGCGATAACCCTGTTTCCATAAAATGTTAACGGCCATTACTATTTATTATCTGTGTTTATTTTTTGATGTGCAATGATGATACTTTATAATCTGTGGAAAATATTATTTGTTCAGGTAACACATTTAATTAGTATAAATAATTAAAAATATATCATACCTCATTTGCATATGAAAATAACCTGATACCACCGCGCGTCACTATCAGTAAAATAAATATTACTAAATGCTTTTATCTGTTTAACGGGCACTCCTATTTTTTAGAACTGGTGGAATAGTGACAAGCATACACTTATTTAATTCATGTTGTGCTTATTGAGTGCGAATGGACCTTTAAAGCGAGATTCGGTGAGCTATGGGTGGTATAACTGGTAACCATAAATGGCCTTTTGTGTCGCTTTTTTCGGTTTTCAGAGCTAGGTGTATTTTTCTGACGTTTTGCTTGTTTCCATACATAATAAATAGGTGAATAATAAATAGTTTACCATCACTACTATGGAATATTGACCTGTGGGAGTGACTGACCATATTTGGAGGAATCGGTTAAGTGATACAGTAAAATTATTTGGCGTTTTCTAACCAGTTAGATTCCTTCTTCATGTCCGTTTGGTTGACCCACGTTGACACCTCCATCCACTGCAGCGTGTCTGTGTCAACAGAGAATCTAACATGAATGATACAGTGGAACCTCTCTAAACCGAACACCTAGAAAACACCTTTAATATTATGTTTGATAAGTGTTTTTGGACATTTATCTCGGGTGATAATACCTGTTTATGATCGCATAGCGCACAACTATGGCTCATATTGCAGACCTTGCTGATGGAATAGCTGTCTTATTTACTAAATGAACTGTTCAACTAAGAAAATGACCTTCATGATGTCACTGATAAGTTCTGCTTCAAATTTAATTCCACTTTTGCTATGCTGATCCAATGCTGTTCGCCATTGTTGTTTACACTACCAGATGCGCAGCATTAGCAGAAAAAAGATGACGTTGCAAACACCCATGTGATGTCATACATCACACAATTTACGTCACTAACTGACGTCAGAACGTTATGACATTTTACCTGCACATACTTCTTTGAACTTTGTTGAATATTCAGGAAATGTTTACTGAATATGGGAAGGTTAATGACATTTAAATTTGTTTGGAAAGCCTTGGGTGCGCAGAATTAGCCGACACCATTGTATATAAAATCAAAAACTAAAACTAAAGATAGTTTAAGTGAATTAATGATGGAGAACAACCAGCTAACTACACGAGACTATTAAAATGCCAATGTGCTCAATAACTGTTTTACACATGCTTTCACGGAAGAGGAATTCAAAGTTCCTTTATAAATCGCCTTCAGATGTGATATTCATAAATTTCATATTAAATAAAGGCAAATGCTAAATTCAATTGAGACACGCCATGTGATTTTGTACCTTCGGATATCTGCGTAATTTCATTAAATATGTTTACAAAATTTACAATATTTTTCATAAATAAAGTCAGAAGTTGACAAAATGTTCAGAGTACATTCTGAAAATGTTGTCAACTTTTGACACCATTTACGGAATATATTGTAAATTGTGTAAACCTATTTCATGAAATTACGCAGATATGTCCGAAGATACAAAATCGCATGGCGTGTTCCTAAAGAATTTCTGTAGCGGCCTCATTTACATATTTATTACACTCAAGGTGCATGATCACGTGGTTACAACAACAACAACATTGGCTGAAAGTGTGAAAGCGCGCCCACTCCAAAGCAAGTATTTTTGGATATTTTCCTTAATAGGCAACGGATTTTGATGAAATATGGCGCAGCAAATGCGTCTTCATGAGCTGCATTTGGTGGTCCCGGGAGTTCGGCACAAACTTATGTCAATAGACACGGAAATCGATTCTTCGCAAAAATGACAGAAGTTTGGGCCAAAGTACCGAGACCACCAAATGAAGCTTAACAAGACGCGTTTGATGCGCCATATTTATTCAAAATCCGTTACATAATACGGACAAAATAAAAGAATACGTACTTTGAATCGGAGGGCTTCTGGAAGTTCCAGTACTTGTTGTTGTTGTTATAACCACGTGCTCATACACCTTGACACTCGTGTAGTATGAATTTTAATATAAGTTGTTACTACGCTGCGGTAACCTCATCTTATATATAGAGGATATCAAACGTATGGAAGCGTCCTGGTGCCAATGCTAAAATAGTTTTATCTCCTAACTTCTAATTAGGAAATAGTATATCCTAATTAGGACTTACTATCTCCTAATTGGGAGTTAGTATCTCCTAATTAGGACTTGCTATATCCTAATTAGGAGTTAGTATATCCTAATTAGGAGATACAACATTTGTTAGCATTGACACAGATAATAAGTCCTAATTAGGAGATAGTAAGTCCTAATTAGTAGATATTAATAGGTAGTAAGGCCTAAATAGGAGAGACTAATTCCGATAAAAATAGTTTAGCGTTGGCACTAGGACGCTTCCATATAAACGAGTTTCCATTTGATATGATATTTATGAAACGAGTCACACACAATTTATGCATAAAATTGCAGACGAGTTTCATAAATCTCATATCAAATGGAAACGAGTTTGAGATTATGTTTATTAAATAACTTCACCCTCCAAAGAGCAGCCAATGTGAAGATATCCAATACGTTTCAGTGAGCAGACGCCATTGACTATTTTCGCATCTGGCTAAAAATCTTAATAGAGAAAAATAGTAAATTGCGCAGATCCCTTTTAAGCTGCCGTACTAATCAAGACAATTATTATCACTGTGATATAGTGCCTATAATATGTTCATGTTCTTAAGTTTACCAAACAGGGGCAAATTCGAACAAACCAGTAATTTGAACGAGTCACTGACGCTTCTGATGACGTGTCAAACATTATGACGTCAACGTCAAAGCATCATTGCTTTGTCGCGCCATTACGGACGTCATTTGGAACGTCTCCATTTTGATCGTTTGGCATGACGTAAGCGCATATTACGAATACGTAATTAGGGTGATGCTGCTAGCCATTGCTCCAGGTGTTATATCAGAAATGAGTTACAGCACGTCATGTTCTATGCAGGTTCCATTTCACTTACTTGCGATGGACAGAAGCATCATACATATAGGTGTCAAAGGCGCAGACCATTTCGTTTTCCTGATCAGAAAGACGGCCTTCATGATAGCGACTGAAGCTGTCAGACACAACGCCACCAACACGATGATAATCTGGGACACAAGTCCGTACAGTACAGCTGCAAATTGGACAAGTTACTTGGGTATGGAGCAAAATTGGCAAGTTAATTTGGGATGGAGCAAATTAGACAAGTCAAAGGTACATGCCCACTCAGTAGGCACAACATTTCATTTTCTTTATAGGACTTAAATAGGTGAATAATTGTGTCACTATTCCACCAGTTCGAAAATTTACGAGTGCCCTCTATACACCATTACCCAACGAATTGATTGGCATTATTATACATTTTATGTCAGACGTAAATTTTCCACACTGGAATCAGGGGCGATAACCGTGTTTCCGTAAAATGTTTAACGGACATTAATACTATTTATTCTCTGTATTTATTTTTTGATGTCCATTGATCATACTTTATAATCTATCGAAAATATAATTTTTTCAGGTGACGCATTTAAATAGTAAATAATTAATAAATATCATGCCTCATTTGCATATAAAAATAGTCTTATACCACCGCGAGTCACTATCAGTAAAATAAATATTACTAAATGATTACATCTGTATAGCGGGCATTTGTAATTTTTAGAACTGGTGGAATAGTGACACAGTTATACACTTGTTTAATTCCTTCAAATAACAGTTTGTGCCTACTGAGTGGGGATGTAACTTTAAGGATCCGTTCATCCTTTTATTCCAAGATAATTGTTTCGTAAACGTGATGGAATAAATGTGTGACATATACGAGGTGTAATCGTTTCGGGACAAGTACCATAACGTAATAATTACTTTGTGAAATAAAGTAAATGTTTGCCAAGTTAAATACGTATGTACTATCTACAGCGTTTGAAGACAATTTCCATATTTTTCCCGTCAACACAGTGCGTATCTGCCGTGAAACATTTGTGATATCCTGTCAATACGACCTAATCACTGCGTATGTGCGGTGACTGCAGTTATTTTTAGCTTTTTAAAGCCATTTGTAGGTGTTGACGGGATAAATAGAAGAGAACGTTAGTGCCGTGATTGGGAAAAATATCTGGCGCGTCATGGATACGGGATGTTCTCGGCAGAGCCTCGCCCATCCCGTTTGATAAGCCTTGCCAGATATTTTTCACATTCACGGCACTAAATTACAGCTTCCATGCCAGCGGTGTCGGCGGACCAATTCCGTAGCGCCACGCAACACACAGTTCAAATAGTACTCCACGAATGGACATACAGTAGAACTTCGATCGCTCGAACCGGCAACGGAATCGAGTTTGAGTTCGAGCGATGCATAGTTCGAGGGAATGAAGTTTCAATAAAATCACTTATGTGAATATATGAGATGACCGATGTGACATGCCATTGTATATGCATTACATTTGGAGGGAGAAATTGAAAATAACAAATACAATTGTAAAGTTGCTGTTTTATTCAATATTTACATGTAATTATACGTCAAATAAACCGCTATGTTCCGCTTTGCGTCTATGCATAATACTGGTATTCCCAGTGTCTAAAAATAGCACATAGCACAGTGGTTGGAATAAATATACAAACGGAAAATATAAACGAAACAATGTCAGTATGCAATTATAAACACTATAAATTAACGCCTGAAGAATTCCATGATCTCGGTTTGTTTGTTATTGGCACATCTTCTGTCAAAGTTAAATTTAAGTAAACGTAACGCATAACATAACACATAACGCATTCATGTCCTTTTCGCTTGCAAAAAGCGCTGTAACACGCTGACGGCGTCCATCGCCTCCGACACCTCCGGCGGTTGTACTACAACACTGTCTTCCTCGTCAATGTCCACCTTCCGCATGTGAATTAGGCGGGTGAGTGTGATATTGTCATCAGCGTCGTCGTCACTGTCGGAGCCCTCGGTTATCGGTGGTGTAGCCGTCGGCGTAGCAAATCCACAGTGCCGGAAGCAGTTTGCTACTGTCGTCGGAGTTACCATGGACCATGCTTGACGTAGCATGTACATGGCGTCCAGCACGGATATGGTGACCGTCGTTCCTCTGTCGGCGGCGTCAAGCTGCTTCATAATAACCTGATTCCGGTAGTGGGTTTTCAGGTTATTGATTACCCCCTGATCCATCGGTTGAGTGTGACTGGTGGTGTTCGGAGGCAGGTAAATCAATGTTATCGCCTTCAGCCCCTTCACTTCGTGTTGATGTGCCGGACAATTGTCGACAACCATGGCGATCTTCCGTCGTTGTTCATACAATTTCTTGTCCAGGGTTTGAAGCCAATTTGTGTAGATGGACGATGTCATCCATGTCTTGGCGTTGGCTTCGTACGGCAGCGGTAACGTATTGACATTTTTAAAACAGCGTGGTTTTTTCGCCTTCCCGATGATCAAAAGTGGACGTTTGTCGTTACCTGTCATGTTACTGCACACCATCGCCGTCAATCGATCCTTGCTTCGTTTACCACCCTGACAGTTCACGGATTTAAATTCAAGCGTCCGCTCTGGCATCAGACGGAAGAAGACGGCAGTTTCATCCGCATTGTATATGTCCTCGGGAGCATATGACGTAAGAAGCGTAGTCAAGCGATGTGACCAGTGCGTCATGTCCTGAGAGCTCTTTAAACCGGTCCAGCCAACCAGTTGAGTGCTTGAAGTCTACTATACCCAGCTCATGAGCGTAGAATTTTGCCTTCTCAAGAAGAAGTGGGCCCGATATGGGAATGTTTTTCTCACGAATCGACGCAAACCATTTTACAAGTGCCGACTCCAAATATTCGTGGTTCCCGTCTTTGACACTACGCCGTTTTGGTCCGAACTTTAAATACTCTTCCTTAATGGTATCCGCCTTCTTAATCCAACCGGTAAACGTATTTTTTGGCACATTGAATTGTTTCCCTATTTCTGTTTTCGATTTGTGTCCTTTCTCAAACTCCAATATCGCCTCATATTTATCCGCCAATGTTTTCCGATCCAATTTACGCTTCGTGCCCTGCTTTCCAGTAGCCGATCTAAGTATCCCCCTGTTGTCATGTCCTTCCTTAGATTGCTCGGCAGAACCAGTATTTGTTTCTGACTCGGGTGTCCCCCTGGTTAGACCAGGTCCTTCGCCAAGTTGCTCAGATACTAGTGTACTCTCAGACATAATTGTCATAGAATGACGATTGCTCGAATTCGTCTCGTTTTATTCACAAACTAAGCACGCATTATTCACTCGATAGACATAGAAATGTGTCAATAGTCGCTCAACAGCCAATTAAACATTACATAAAATGAATTTTGTTCAATCACTTAATTAGCGTGGACATCATAACGCCCGTAATTCACGCCGCTATTGTTTGCGATTCGTGATTTAATGTCATCCCGCGTCAAGGGAAACTACTCAACGCGACCGCCCGCAATGGTGGAATTCGCACCTCGTTAGACAAACAGCTGATCACAGACTTACCTGTTCGAGTTATTAGCGGTAATTACCACTGTTTGACCGTCCACGGGACTAATCCACAGGTTCGACTGTTCGAGTAATTCATAGTTCGAGTTTAAGGTGTTTTATTACATGAATTATATAGGAAATTTGCAGGGACTGTCAAACCAGTTCGAGTTTTCCATGGTGTTCGAGCCAGACCTGTTCTAGTTATCGAAGTTCTACTGTACATGTATAAATGAATCTGAAAGTTGAAAATATACATCTATTAGTGTAAACGTATCCTGTGATTTCCTAACGTCGTCTTAAAACATACTTCGACGTCATTTACGCTTTTTTAAAATAAACAGCTGCCGATCGCATTTCCAACCATGAATAAAAAAAAGACATTTGATTAAAGTGTGTGTCTTGCTAGACGGATCACGGACGGAAACTCTTTAATGATAATGGGAACATATGGAGAAATTGTTGTGTCGCGCGCAAGGATATACGAGTGGCTTCATACCTTTTTTGAAGACACCACGGCTGAGCGACCAACGACAGACCCGCCAAAACGTCCGCAAGATTTGACGACGTCGATGGCCGCCCATTTCTTGTTGGGAAATGCATCCGGCAAGTTTCAGCTGAGAACTACAGAATATGTTTCTCATCATCGGGATGTATATTGGAAAAATGCATCGTACATTCAGGTGAATATTTTGAGAAAATATTTGCACACGTAAAGCGTAAGCATTGAATAAAAAAAATCGCAACATAATCAAACTACATTGTCAAATTGCGTCATGTAAAACAGTTAATGCTCCATCCATATGACATGACGTAACCATAGTGATAGTGTAATCCGAGGGACAAAATTACTTTTGCAGTATGCATTATATGGGCAACATCAACACAACAAGAGGGCCATGATGGCCCTATATCGCTCGCGTGTGCAATGTCATAAAAATCAAGCAAATACTGGTATGTAAAGTTGTCACTAGATAAACATCAAAATAAGCCCATGACATGCACATATTGTCAATGTGACAAACTTGAGAAGTCGCCGGAATAGGAATTGTCTCGCTATATGTACAGATATATATTACACAACTTCGCGAGGTTTGGAGACCACAACAGGATGCATCCAGCCTACTTTTTATCACAATACATCTTTTGACAAATAGTATCTGATTAAATGGAGTTCTACATCAGTTTTAGTTTTAACAAAGTAAGACACATGTATAGGGGAGGGGTGGGGGACACCACTGGTTCACACCGAGATTAAAATATCCATTCATCATTGAAAACAGAATATCCTTACCCAACCAAGATTACTTGGCACCACATATCACGGATCTAGGTCTCAGAGCGAAACATCCCAGCGTATCAGACCATGTGTGAATCCCCATAAGTATGAACTTCACCATTACGCATACAGATGGGAATACACAAGTACACGCAGATCACTTGGCCTCATATATAATTGGATCTCGGTGTGAATCTCGGTAAGGCTGGCATTCACCGTTAAGAGATGCATACTCTCTCATCCTCCATTAGAATCAACACACATCATCACATGATGGTGAAATTCGATCATATACAGTAGTAGAATGGAACATAAGGGTTTTGCGATATAATCACTGTGTTAGTCTTCTCAGCCCCTGTGGCTAGGAATTATATATATGTTTATATATATACGTTTGTACATTGTACTTTTTTTCTTCTTTTTTGTTGTACAAAAGTGTGTACAGTCTTTTTGTACTAAAGTGTGTACAAAAGTGTGTACAATTCTGTCTTCCACAACATTTGTTATGAGTAGTATAGGGTGGGCTGGCACTCTCATTTTGAGTGTGCCATCTTATATGAAATTAACCCTACCACAACCATTCCACCGACTATAAACACACTTTCCCTATCCTTTTGACTCTGTGAAGGTGTATACAAATCACTCAATACTGGCTCTCTCCCAAACGATTGTAACCGCTGTGCACCTGTCACCGGAGTAGTGACAGCATTATATTCCCTATTAGTTTGGTCCACATCATCAAACGTCTTAGCAGCGTGATTTTGTTTCCTGATTTCATTATTAATCCAGTATAATCTCTGTGTTCCTTTTTCTGCCCATTGTGCATGTGCCTTTTGCAATTGCTCTACGGCATTATCATGCCTTTTGCGTTCATCGTTTGCTGAATTATTACCCAATGAACTGAATAAGAAATTACTTTCTGTAAACGCCAATGCATTAACAAATGCGCCACCAGCCATCATAGCTATTCCCGCCATTTTGTTTTATATAATAATTGTATTACTTCAAAATATTATCTGGAATTATACCTTGCTTTACCAACATATCCCTAGTAGCAATAGCAAGTCCAGTATCCAACATAAGCATCGCCATATTATAACCATCAAGTTGCAGTTTTGGAACTGCCTGTTTCATAAGTTTATTTGTTATCTGCGCATATCCTATTTCAAGCGCCGTTGTTACAGCAGCGTGATAAACAAGATTTCCTATTATCTTTCCATCTGTATTCATTGTCGTCATTTTTTTTCATTATTTATATATTATGTATTTAATTTTAATTCATTATTTACTCCATAAAAATGGATTATGTTTTACATCACCGACACTAGACAATTCAGGTTTTGCTACAACTGTATTCTGATTGAACCATTTCCAACCAAATAAAGCACCGACAGTTATACCCATTTCAGCTATAACATATGTTATATTTGATGTAGTGATATGAACTTTCACTATGACTGGTTCTTCAGGTGTTATGTCTACTTTTTTCTTATTTACCATATTTAATAGACTTTTTTGTTTGGCTTTCCTAGCAGCAGCACGCTTTTTTCCAGCTTCTACCTGTTTCGGATTATTCGTTGTTACTTGTTTTATCTCCTCTTTTCATTCTGGAATTTCTTCTTCATGAATCTGTTGTGTGTTCTCCGTCTCCATTATTTTTATTTGTATCATTTATATTTTTAAATTGACTATATTTATATGTTGTTATCATTGTAGTAATAGGTGCCAGAAATGCACCAAACCTAAAATATAACTCACAGCCAGTACTAGTCAATGCATGTTCCACACATTGGTCATCTTCTAAATCAGCTACGAGTTTAGTATGATTTTCTTCCGGTATAGGTAGGACTTTACCAGCTAGTATAGCATACATATTCAAAATAGTATTGCCAAGAGTTTTTGTCATAGAAGCACGTAGTCTACTTTCATATCTGTTATACAATTTTAATATTTGTTAATTTGGTAACTCTGCTAGTTGTGAAATAGTTATATTTTTACCTAAATATTGGACAGCTTTCCCGCCTGAAATAATCGCAAATAACCGTTGTTTTAAGCGGTTATTATTTACTTCACCAACATCATTATCATTGTATACTTTATCATCAATTAGTTGTTCTGTAAGTTCCTCACATTCCATTTTAATTTTGCATAATATAACTTTAATTTTAAAATAAATCCAAACAGAACCAAATATAATAATCAATAATTGTATGAATATCAATATCTCAAACATTTCATATATTACTACTATTATTTAAGATAAATTTGCTCAGAACTACTCAACAATGCTAAGCCATACCTATTTACTAATCAATTCTTAACATTGTTATCTATGAATTGCTTAGTTAAACTCAAGTTAAATTCAAGCTAAATCAAGCTAGTAAAATAAGTAAAATAAGAAATATTAAGTAATACTAATAGTCTGGCAGTCAACTAGCTTAACCTGGAAGTGGAGTATATACAATGTTTTTTGATTGATTTGGGTCACTGAGACCATAAAGATTGAAAATCCGCGTGATGACACCCTGTCATCTTTGGGCAACTTTTCTAATTTGCATAAAACCAAGATGGCCGCCAGTGTTCTATTGCATATACTATAATTAGGATAGCTCGGCTTCTAGAAGGGATTTTGAAACAATCTAAACTGTTTTATCAGGGCTTTAAGACATTGGGAAACAAATGGAATAATTTTTAATATGATTCGAAAACTCCTTCATTCGGATAAATCCAAAATGGCCGCCAGTGTTCTATTGAATATACTATAATTAAGATATCTCGGCTTCTAGAAGGGATTTTGAAACGATCTAAACTGTTTTAACAGGGCTTTAAGACATGGAATCAAATGGAATAATTTAATGTATTATGATTAGAAAACTCCTTCATTTGCATAAATCCAAGATGGCCGCCAGTGTTCTATTGATATACTATAATTAAGATATCTCGGCTTCTAGAAGGGATTTTAAAACAATCTAAATCTGTTTTAACAGGGCTTTAAGACATTAGGAACCAAATGGAATAATTTTTAATATGATTCGAAAAACTCCTTCATTTGCATAAATCCAAGATGGCCGCCGTACGAACTACACAATCTTCAACGTGTATATACTTAACCAAACTGTCTTTTTGTATGTTTTCGATGACAAGGGACATATTTTAAGCATCAATGACTTTACGACACAAGGAACACAATGGAATAGCTTTAATTATCATTTGACAACTCCATCATTTGCATGAAACCAAGATGGCCACTCTCAAATGTCTATGAGACCGGTTTTATGTCCCCACATTCTGGATACAATTTTGGATACATTTGAAATTCTTATATTACCATGTTAATATATTAGCTTTATTTTTTTCATATGCCAATGCTGAACCAGCCATGGCGCATAAATAAATCATTCATTACATTTCCTCTCCTAAACTACTGTGATATTATTGTTTTTAGTATATGACATTTCACACAGTTATCAATATGATATTTCTCTCATGTGTCTGTGTTGACATTAATACCTGTCTAATTGTCATCGTCGTCATCTGCATCAGAGGCTACATCACAATTAGTCAATTCGTTATGACAGTCCTCAGCATGACACCCGCAGAATACAGTGCACGGTAGTTTACCGCTCACACATCCACATCTTCCTGACTTGCAAGGTCTATCACTTTCACAAGCGCAGCGAATCAGTTTCAAAATCTCTTGTGGGGCAAGGGACACATCTTCATGTATCGGTTTAGGCAGCATAGTCTTGGAACTGTCGTCACGAACGTATCCATGTTCTGTGGGATCTAGCGAGGGAGGGTCTAGATCCAAAGCATGTTTCCAAACAGCTGCCTGCAGGTGTGCTTCGTTTTGACATTTTCCAGAATGCTTCTGTTGTGGGAGGTAGAGACTTCAGCTTTGGTATGGCTGTGGTGCCCCTTTCCCACCTTTGTGGCCCATTACTTCTTCCTTGCTTCAGACATATTACTACAGTCCTTGTGTCCATAGCATGCGGCCACAAACTTGGATGCCTGTCTTATTATATCTGGTAACAATGCATGAATGTCACCCAAAAGTGACAAGGAGTAGCCTTCTCGCAGTACTTTCAGTACCCTGACTTTACCAATACCGAAATAGCATGCACATGTATCACAACCCGATAGGGCGTGCATAGACAACAGTCCATCTACTATGCTCTGATGTTGTTTAACAGTAGCTTGTATGTCAATAACATTTCTACCATGAATCGGCGATTCCTATGATCATGTGACTGGTTAACTGTCGCTCAAAAGTAGTGGTGAAGCAGAAGGATGAAGACGTCGGTGTCATTTGCAATCACTGACACGCCTACTTTGCATTCAGTCGCGACTGTTACTGCTTGTTGAACAATGATGCAGTCTGCCTCTTCATGAGATGTAGACATGTCTTCGCGGTTGATCACCACTCCCCATAACTTATTTCAACTGGTGTGTTATCACAACTGCTAGTGATGACAAGTTTGTGGGCCATTGTGTAGTCTCGATGGAAAGTAGTGTCTCTGGTAAGCTCTTGACATATAATTTCCATCAGCTGTGATTTATTTTCTGACACTGTCAGGACAACTTTCTGTGGGGGTAGAGGTGTATCTAGAGCCAGTCGGTGTACTCTGCTTGCTTCTGTTGTTCTATTGCATATGGTCGTACTCTTGGTACTGAAATCCTGGTACCTGTCGAACACGAGATAGACATCGCTATAAGTAAGTTTATGTTGGATGTACTGTTTGAAGTTCACAAACAAAGTCACGGACTGTCCCATTCGCTGGCCAGTGTATCACCAGAGGACAGCTGAACCATCTAGCACCCTGCAGTCGACTTTGGGTGATACATTCCTTGATGCCATTTCAACTTGTAGTTGCTTCTTCAACTGTGCCTTAGCCTTTCCAGTTTCTCATGTCACCCGAGTCGTTGAACATCGATGTAGGCACCGGAGATAGCTCATACGATAGTAATGTCTTGATGTCTATTGTGTCACGACAGCTAGCTTGGAGTCCTATTACTCGGGAAAAGAGAAGAGTGGTATTGAACAATTTTGCTGTACCAATATTCACATGCTTTTTTGTTACTTGCATTGCCACCATCTTTTTAGAAATGGGATTGTAGAAGCCATCTGGCCAAGCACTCTCGAATTCTTTCATTTGTTTGGTCCCAATGGTCACAGTCTTATCAACGTTCACTGAAACAGGTGCCACTCGACCACTGACAATGTTCACTATCTTGTCTGCTTCGTTGCTGGTGGACAGAGGATCGATGCTCCGATCTAACTTCTGACGAATGGTTGCCCTGTCAGCTGCGTCTGCTGCAATCCTCGATTTCTGCTCCTCTTTGTGGGTGTCCTGTCTTGCTTCATGATCTGGGTCACTCATACGGGCAATGTCCTTCAACCAGCTTACTTCGAATGTGCAGACCAAGTGCCCATGTCTTCAGAGTGTCTGGTCGCAGCGTGATTCCAATGATTCCCCCATGGCTGTGACCATACCACTCATGAAGGTGGTCTCTATAAACATGTCACTCCAGATGCCGTTCCATACACCTGGAATGTGGTGCATGACATGTTCACCTTTCATGAATCTATCTCTGACCTCTGATGGCATTCCTTCCATTGACCGAAGGTAATATAGCCCATATCGTGCATAATTGACATGCCCGCTGGCGAAAAAGTAAGGCATCATCTGTTGAACAGCCTCCAGATGAAGTGGCAGTCACCTTCCCTCTCTGCTCTGATGTACTGCATCATGATGAAGACTGGTTTAATAACCACATCGACCCACACAACTTTGCCGTTCTGCTGCTCGCCATATCGTCAAGGAATAAGATGAGTTCATCATAACTTGCCATGTTATTTTCATGTACAATCCTACGCAGCAGTTCGTCGGCAACAATGCGAAGGGCGCGCACACTCTGTGGAAACTTCTTTCCAGACAACATTTTTGCAACCCCCGAAAACGCTTCATTCATGACCTCTGCGAGTCCACTTTCTGCCATCAAGCTTCCAACTGCCCCAACAAAGCTCATTAGCATATGCATGCCGCCAAGACGCAGTACTACATGTTCAAACTGCTCTGGATGTGTCCATAAGATCTGTAATGATACCCTGTACAGTTGTTGATCACATGTAAAGATGGTAAATTCCTGGCCCAGTTTGTGCTGTTAGTCTTTCAGCCTGTACTAAGGCGGTCATCATCGTATCCGGATCTGCTGGTGGCATGTCAATAAGAGGCATGTACACTGCCTTATTCTTGGGTGACAGGGACTGCCCATGCTCTCGACACAGTTTTGTGTTGTATCCGTTGAACTCCGGACATGCATCACCAGACGTAATGTCCTTGATAAAGGCAAAGTCATTTACCGTAGCTCTCTCTTTTGCAATGACCTTGTGAGCCAAGAACTTTAGAGGCAATACTACTCTCTTGGTAGCTTTCATGGGCATGTTTGGTTTCTTTGGTCCATTGTATCGTTGAATCTCCAGTTCATATTGAATTGGAGTTGGCATATCAGCTTTCTTCACACGGGGGATCGTTTGCTGCACAGCATCCTGTGATACAGATGTATGTTGTGGCTGTGTCAGGAGTAGAGCTAAGGAATGTGTGGACAACTTTCCATTTTGAGAAGATATGTCGGCATCAAAGTTGTCAGCGACTGCCTGCACTAACCCCACATGACAATCAGATAAACCAGCCAGACTGGTTTCTGTGGAGGCTGCTATTGCGGCCGATTTCTTGAAGCGAAGAACTTCATCATTATGAGCACGAGACTCCAAAATGATGCAGTTGTTTTACTATGTCCTTTGAGTCCTTCATAAGCATACCTAGTGCAATCTGAAGCGTTGTTGGGATGTTCCTGAGCAAACTGGTAATGATATTGCCGATGAGTATTGCTGGTAGAGTTTTGTCTAGTTTTGGCGATATTTTCGCTAGCAAATGAAATAGTGTGTCACTTACACAGTCTGCGGCACTGTCTTTGTCAATTCGGATGTCATAATGCCGTTCAATGTGCTCTACATCTTGGAGTTCTTGAATGATCTTCTTTCCCACACTGTTGATTGCACTATCTAGTTCACCACAGTCATCAGATGGAACCAGCTTTAGGAGACCCGAAGTTTTGCTTCTAAATACAACGAGGTTAGCTACGCCAGGAGACGATAGCACAAGGAGATCTTCACCAAAGTGATGTGAAAGTTGTTTCACCAATTGCTTTCGCGCCGTCAGTCTGGTACCCCCATTGTCTTCATACAATTGGAACAACTCTACAGAGTTCCAGATTTGAGAAAGGTCTTGATTAAGTGTGTTAACCAGTGCATTGAAAGCATCGTCATTCTGTCCAGCATGTGATACGCTTGCAGAGGCACACTTAACCGATCTTTCGCCCAGAATTTCGACATGCAATCAACATGGTAACGTGCATCGGCAGCATGCAAGTCACTGAGCGCTCCCAGTACACGTACTCTCACCTCGCTAGCCCAGCCATCATTTCGCGTGTCACATGTCTCGATAATTACGTATTTGAATGATTTCGCACCACACCTCGATCAGCGGTCCTGCATAAAACAGCACGTCTCCAGCGATCGGGGTGGTTTGGATCCTTTTCAATATCACACGAAAGGCCACAAAATATACAATGATGCAGGAACTCAAAGTTAGATGCACCAGATCTACGTTGTTGTTTCTTAGGTATACCTCCAGACGTTTGTGGTGGGACTCCTTGTCTTTTGAGGTGTCTATTCACCTGTTGTTGTGAAACATATGTCGACACACAGTTTCTGTGACACTGAATCGTAAGGTCACTGTTAGCGTCAAGTTTTTCTTGTAGCACCACATGTAGGCCATCACCATATTGTTTGCTACACTTGATGATTGTCTTTATTCTCGCACTCACAGCAGAGCTCAAGTCTGTGGCACCCGGATCACATCCAAACTTCCACTTGAAACAGCAGTCTTCTTCCTCCATATTTCTTTTACTGAAAACAGAAGTTAGTACATTAGAAAACAAGAGACCCATATACCTTAACGTTCACCTGAAGGACTGAGTGCAATTTTCTCTTTTTTCCAACATGTGATTTTTGCTTAGTCAAGGGCAATAACTGTGTCGTTACTGAATGGATCGGCATCAAGAATATGAGGTGCGTAACTACACATGATGACAAACATTCCTGTAACATTTGGCAACTCTAGGTCAACATTTTTCTTTTGTTTTTCTTTTTTTTTTTTAAAATGTATTTGACAAGGTCGTAATAGCATGTACTATGCCTCAGCATATCAGTTACTCCACTGTGATACTAGTATAGGCTGTCGCCATGTCAAGTGAGACGGAATAAAGACTGCATGTACCGTTTAATGGAATGGAGACTGGTTCTGGCTCACATCTTGATGGTGTCCAACTGTTGTCGGGTCGGCAGATAGTGTAACGATGGCGGGTGATGGCCTCTGGTCATGTTGATGGTATGTCTGAAAAATGATTATGGACGTCTATAGGTCTACATATTTGCCAGCATGAGCAAATTTAGGAAGAGGTGGGGAGTTATTCATCAGTCCGAGTACTGTTACCGTCCGGATATAGGGACATAGATTGGTCGAAAATGACTATCTTCACATTCACGAAAAAATTGGGCAGGGGTTTGGGGCCCAGAAACTGCTTTTAGTTTTTTTTCCAGGGTGGGGAGGGGGAGGGCGTTACTCATCATTCCGACTACTGGTACCGTTCGAGTATTGGCATGTAAACACATTAACTATATTCAGCATTTATAATATAAGTTTCAGATCAACAAGAGATGAAGCAAAGTTGTAGTTAATGAGTTTTAACTATCTATAAGTTTGTTATTAGCATATATAAGTGGATAGAACATGTATAATTACCTGAAATACATCAAAAATAGCAGATGACAGTTTTTTTTTTTTGTTTTTTTTTTTGTTGTTGTTGTAGCCTGTAGGTCTTCCACTCTCCGCTGACTTTTCGGCTCACAATCGCAAAATAGACATTTGTCAGCCATCTTGATGGTCAATTTTGGATTTCTATGAACAGGACTAGTCGAAATATTATTTTCACTTCAGAAACAGATTCTTTCCCACAGAAAACCGATGTGGGCGCGCCAAGATCATCTTCGTACGTCTATTTGAACAGAAGTTATAATTTTTTCCAGGGTTTTGGTGACCATTTTGGTGGCCATCTTGGATGTTTATACAGTTTTTCGCAGCATTGATGCTTAAAATCTGTCCCTTGTCATCGAAAACATCACACAAAGACAGTTTGGTTAAGTATATATAAATATATTGCCAAATATATGACAATTAGAAGATTTTGTAGTTTGTACGGCGGCCATCTTGGATTTATGCAAATGAAGGAGTTTTCGAATCATAATAAGAATTATTTCATTTGGTTCCTAATGTCTTAAAGCCCTGTTAAAACAGTTTAAATTGTTTTAAAATCCCTTCTAGAAGCCGAGATATCTTAATTATAGTATATCAAATAGAACACTGGCGGCCATCTTGGTTTTATGCAAATTAGAAAAGTTTCCCAAAGATGACAGGGTGTCATCACGCGGATTTTCATTATTTATGGTCTCAGTGACCCAAATCAATCAAAAAACATTGTATATACTCCACTTCCAGGTATACCCCTAAAATCCCAGTTGACTGCCAGACTATAAGCAATTTTCAGCATTACTTAAGCAACTTATAACCAGTGGGTTGGTCAGTTCTAATAAGCAATTTAGAATGTTTTGATTTCAATAACTCTTTTCTTATTTTGTTTTTTTCCTCCAGGGTTGGAATAAAATCATTTTCTCTCAAACAGTCCTCAAAACTATCTCTGTCTTTCGTATAAAACATACACAGCCATTTCGTCTGTTCTTTTAAGTATTTTAACACTGAATTATACCTCTGTGATATAACCGAAACGCTTTGCTCCGCATGTCGTCCAGAGAATGCGAGCTGTGACAGCATATCCTTTTTCTTTGTTAATTGCTTTTTAGCTGAACAGTCATCAATGATATATAATGTTGGATTTCCAGCATATTTATTAAAACATAATCTTAACAGATCTTGCAGCTTCTCTTCGCCATTACTACTAACTGGATTAACAATCTATATTTTTTTGTCAATTTGGTGGTGTACATTACCAATCCAGAATATCCACATTGTTTCTGTGAAAGCTCAAGTAGGTCAAGGACAAATTCCGTTTTACCACATCCCGTTTGACCACAGATAATAGCACTATGTGCATACTTTGGCAAATCATTACAACGCCGATACAAATCTTCCATTTTCTATATTTAATTGCGCATCTTGAATTATAAATAGATATATATTTACTGTACCTGCAGTTTCAGCTGCTTTAGACATCTGAAGTGTGATACCTTCACTTGAATTTTCCATTCTCCGCCCATTCCCATGTAAACTGTTATCATCTGTTGTTCTGATGGTTCTTCAAATAACATTAAGATTCCCTTCATGGATTTAGCAGGTGTATTCAAATTTATATTCCATATAGAATCACTTTTATTTTTAGTTATCTTTCGGTGACATTTGACATTTGTCCCATATATTGATTTTGTTACCATTGTCGCTAAATTAGGCTCTGTGACCATATCAAATTCTAAACTTATATTATTAATTTCATAATTAGCATTCAAATCACCTGAGGCTATTATTACCCTTGAATAATCATTAAATGTAAGTTCATATTCGAGTCTGTCACCCAAACCAGATTGATAATATGGCATATGAGCTTCAAGAAGTTCGAAATCTAATGGTATATAGAACCGGTTCACAAATGTATCTGAGATAGCTTTATCTACAGCGTTTGTAGAACTAGCATTTGCTGCTCCAGTTCTTAATGTTGTTACATTTGAACATGTACTAGTATCTATACCTTGATAAATCATATTACCTCGCTCTGGAGGTGTTTTCTATAGATCACGACAGATGTAATACACAATTTAATCGTCAACTGACATAATTTAATTACCAGTTATTTTAATAGCTGTTTTCTTGACTATCGCACATCCAAGATTTTTAACCACTCCGCGATCGTCATCAGTGGATTTTAATGCAATTGTAAAAGCTGAACAAACTGTCCCGGGCACAATCAAATCGATTGGTCCTAAATTTGGAAAGCGAACTAAAAGCTGATGATTTGGATCAATTGTGGATGGTTTATTTGTAATTGTAATTGATTGCCTTATACCTTTCACTCCCAGCGGTTCTCTTAAATGTATGTAAGGATTAAGTTTTCTACCATATGTTGTCATTCTTTATTATTTTATTTATAACTTAAATACTTTAAATAACAAGAGCTGTAGGAGAACAGCATAGCTCGACTACGAGGGTTGTCGATGTACACATAGCTTGACAAAGAAGGTGGCTGCGGCCTTCATAAAAACCTTAACCAAGGTTGACTAAAAACATTAACCAAGGGATTATTGATGTACGTCACTAGGAGATAAAGTTTTCCAAGTATGGTTGCTGTAGGCCCAGGAGTATTCCATATACAAGCTTGACTAAAAACCGTAACCAAGGGGAGATAACTAAGTAATCCAAGGATAAAAGTAGGTCAAGGTCAAATATAGGTCAGGGATTATTGATGTACATCATTAGGAGATGAAGTTGTCCAAGTATGGTTGATGTAGGCCCAGTATTCCATATACAAGCTTGACTATAAACATTAACCAAGTAATTGAAGGTTAAATGTAGGTGAAGGTAAAATAAAGGTCAGGGGTTATTGATGTACATCCCTATGAGAAAAAGTTATGCAAGTATGGTGTCTGTATGCACAATAGTATTCCATCTACAAGCTTGACTAAAAACCTTAACCGCCTTGTGGCGAGGCATGGACACTAAAAAAAAAGATATAGTATAACGAAAAACTTTAACCAAAAAACTTAAGCAAAAACTTTAACCGGACACACGTACGTACGTACATACGTACGTACGACAAAGTGCCGACTATATCGCGCTTTCCGCAAGCGGGTGCGAAAAAAACTTTAACCACAAACTTCAAAGTAATTTGACCTTTAGATTGGGAACAGGGGCTACACGGGAAGGGGGTAGAATGAAAATATAGATGATGATAAACACCCATGTGAAGTTTCAAGGTAATGGGCAAAGCAGTTGCAGAGATATAGTATAACGAAAAAATTTAACCAAAATACTTAACCAAAAACTTTAACCAAAAAACTTAACCAAAACAATTAACCAAAAACTTTTAACCAAAAAACTTAACCAAAAACTTCAAAGTAATTTGACCTTGACATTGGGCACAGGGGCCGCACGGGAGGGGGCAGAATGCAAATATAGATGATGATAAACACCCATGTGAAGTTTTCAAGGTAATGGGCAAAGCAGTTGCAGAGATATAGTATAACGAAAAACTTTAACCAAAAAAATTAACCAAAAACTTTAACCAAAAAACTTAACCAAAAACTTCAAAGTAATTTGACCTTGACATTGGACACAGGGGCTGCATGGGAGGGGGGTAGAATTAAAATATAGATGATGATAAACACCCATGTGAAGTTTCAAGGTAATGGGCAAAGCAGTTGCAGAGATATAGTACAACGAAAATCTTTAACCAAAAACTTTAACCAAAAAACTTAACCAAAAACTTTAACCAAAGAAGTTAACCAAAAACTTTAACCAATAAACTTAACCAAACAACTTAACAAAAACTTTAACCGCCAAAGTGCGACTATATCCCGCTTTCAGCAAGCGGGCGCGACAAAAACCTTAACCAAGGGGAATTAAGTAAGTAATTTAAGATTAAATGTAGGTCAAGGTCAAATATAGATCAGGGGTTATTGATGTACATCCCTATGACAAAAGGTTGTCCAAGTATGGTGTCTGTATGCACAATAGTATTCCATGTACAAGCTTGAGTAAAAAGCTTAACCAAGGTCGAGTAAACACCTTAACCAAGGGGAATTAACTAAGTAATTCAAGGTTAAATGTAGGTTAAGGTCAAATATAGGTCATGGGTTGTTGATGTACATCACTAGGAGATGAAGTTGTCCAAGTATGGTTGGTGTAGGGCCATGAGTAATCCATCTACAAGCTTGACTAAAAACCTTAACCAAAGAGAATTAAGTAAGGTATTCAAGAGGAAATGTAGGTCAAAGTCAAATATAGATCAGGGGTTATTGATGTACATCACTATGACAAAAGGTTGTCCATGTATGGTGTCTGTATGCACAATAGTATTCCATGTACAAGCTTGAGTAAAAAGCTTAACCAAGGTCGACTAAAAACCTTACCCAAGGGGAAATAAGTAAGTAATTCAAGGTTAAAAGTAGGTCAAGGTCAAATATAGGTCAGGGGCTGTTGATGTAAATCACTAGGAGATGAAGTTGTCCAAGTATGGTGGGTGTAGGGCCAGTAGTATTCCATATAGAAGGTTGACTAAAAATCTTAACCAAAATGAATTAAGTAAGTAATTGAAGAGGAAATGTAGGCCAAGGTCAAATATAGATCAGGGGTTATTGATGTACATACCTATGAGAAAAGGTTGTCGAAGTATGGTGTCTGGATGCACAATACTATTTAATGTACAAGCTTGACAAAAAACCTTAACCAAGGTTGACTAAAAATCTTAACCAAGGGGAATTAAGTAAGTAATTCAAGAGGAAATGTAGGTGAAGGTCAAATATAGATGAGGGGTTATTGATGTGCATCACTAGGAGATGAAGTTGTCCAAGTATGGTGGGTGTAGAGCCAGTAGTATTGCATATACAAGCTTGACTAAAAACCTTAACCAAGGTTTAGTAAAAACCTTAACCAAGGGGAATTAACCAAGTAAATTCAAGAGGAAATGTAGGTCAAGGTCAAATATAGATCAGGGGTTATTGATATACATCACTAGGAGATGAAGTTGTCCAAGTATGGTGGGTGTAGGGCCAGTAGTATTCCATATACAAGCTTGACTAAAAACCTTAACCAAGGCGTGACGGTGACGCCGACGCCGACGCCGACGCCGACGCCGACGCCGGGGTGACAACATAAACTCTACTTATTCTTCGAATAGTCGAGCTAAAAAAAATATATATTGGCCGAAGGTGGTTAAGGAGACTTTGTGCATTATGATAATGAGACGTATGACCCTGATATTGACACAGGCGCCAGTGAAACTATGGTAGACCCGCCAACTGTTCAAATGACAAAGACAGAACGAGACAGAACGGGCTCAACGGACAAGGGTACTAGAACTTTTTAAAAACCAATTCAAAAAAAGGTTTGGAATATCAGATCATGATTTTATGTTAATCAGCCCAGACCTGCACACTGTCAACAAAACACTGTACTGGAAGGATATACGAATAAGCCAAAAAGGTAAATCAGGTCAATTAACACTTTTACTGGTAAAGGGGCGACAGAATTAAAACGGCTATTGGGTTTACAAAAGACCAAGTTGCCAATAGAGGCAATTGCTAAAATACAATCTTTAGAAAACGAAATTCTAAGTGTCGAAAATATGAAAATGACTGAATTTCCAACTACAGTTAATGGCGCAGAAACATCAGTAAAATAAATCATTGAAACATTATCAAAAGACACATCAACAGGGATTACTGATGATTTTGAAACATTGCCATTGAGATAACTTAAAGCTTTAAACAAAGCATTACAACAAACGAACGGCTCTCTCGCTAATAATATAGCGAAACTTGATAACATTTTATTCTAATAACCGAGAAGCACAACAAATAGAAAAACAAATTGCAGACATTGTATCTGAGCGTGAAGCTTGTCGTCTGGAGGTTATATCAATAAGAACCAAACTAAACAGAATAAAAAGTACATCGAAAGTACACAAAGATATAACATTAAAAGAAAAAACAAAAACACTCATCAAAGAACAGGGAATAACAATAGTTTCAGCTATAACCGCTTTTGGATTTATAGTTTCCACTTTAAGTTTAAGTATTACTGGTACCAGCGGTGCTGCAAATATTCCAAAACCACCAGGGGAATGAGGTGCCAAATAACCCGACGGAAATCCAAGAATGGGTCCATCTCCGAGAAATGCGCGTTAGACTGCTATATTCTGCACATGTTCAATAGTGGCGAACGCACGGGGGATATACAGAACGTGTTCAGCAGCAGTAGTGACAAGACAATTATTGACCTGACAACGCCATCACCATCCAATATCGAGCCGGACGAGTTGACGCTGAAGGATACGCTGGCGTCGTGGCAGATGTATCGGCAGTCGTCATGCAACTGCAGGCGGACGTCAAGGAGCTCACAAGCAACAGAAACATAGTACCACCGCCCTCATGCAGGACATGAAGCTTCAATGTAACAGTTTTCAACTATGATAAACATGATGCTGACCTCGGTAAACAG
Organism: Conchocele bisecta; assembly: GCA_029237695.1. Taxonomy (NCBI): domain Eukaryota; kingdom Metazoa; phylum Mollusca; class Bivalvia; order Lucinida; family Thyasiridae; genus Conchocele; species Conchocele bisecta. Next base: position 73,915,169 of record CM055273.1, read on the forward strand.
TGTGCGATCGAATGTGCAGGACACACAGGACACTAACAACACGCTCGCTACCCTAACAAAAGGAAGTGTCGAACTTAACTGCTACTATACACTCATGGCCCAGATATACATACCAAGATGCACTCGTACAAGCCCAGCAAGAATCACTTGCACTCCATTCTAGCAGTGTTATTTCTACTGACTCGCCATTAATAGCCAGATTATGTACAGACGCGCACACGACAGACAATGTATGCCCTGATAATGATGGTATTGATGTTGTTGGTATAACTCCGAATCAATCACAATCCCTACATGGTACGGTATCGACCGACTCGTCCAGCACGGTCACTAATCTGCACTAGTAGTGGCCTCCGATGACGTCATCCCTGATCAAGGACGTGCCGGGGCAAACACTGCCTCTCATATGACGAGTGTTGATAGCTCAACTAGTATCTCGGGCACGACTGTTGCCCTGGCCAATAGTGACGTCACAGGTATGATGACGTCAACTAACCCAAGCATATCCCCAAGTATAGTTATGCCGCTGCTGCGAGCAGCATCACTGGTGCACGAAACGCCATTGGTTCTGATAACGCCAATAAACCTAAGGCTCCAAGTAATCTTACGACAGTAACGAGCCACGGCTCGAGTTCTCCCCGCGGCCCTGAGGGCAAACCCACACAGCCAGTAAAGGCAGCGGAGTGCATGCCAATAATAGACCGACTAATCCAGGTCTACGAACCACTCAGCCGAACAACGGTACACGCGACGCCCCTGGCACGTCCAATCGTGCTGAAGCTAGATACGCCCATGATGCAAATCGCTTATTGGACAAATCCACCCCGGTTACCGGAGGTTTTGTGGCCGTGCGGAGGAGGAAACTCATAACGTACCATATAGGAAACATTGACCCTGATGTAACAGAGGCTGACATAGCAAACTTTCTACAGAGTAAGAGTATCGCAACCCGTCAGATACAAATATTTTATAACAAAACACGAATGTCCGCAAAACTGGTGGTGTATACGGATAGCGTGGACGCCATCGAAAGCGATAATTTCTGGCCTAATGAAATTGTTGTGAGACGTTGGAAGAGTCGATCTGATTGGGAGAAAGAGTTAGAGGAGAGGAGAGACGTCAGACGACGTCTACGTGAAAGAGACCGGAACTATAAAAGTAGTGGGTGGGGTGGTAATGAGGTAGACACAGATGGTGACTGGAGTTATGGCGTTACTGGACAGACTGACCATAATACGGCTCACAAAGTTATTATAGCGGCGATGGTCGACGTCGCACATACGAGCGATATGACGTCACTGACCACAATGCGCCAAATACGGTAATGAGTGCAGATCGTGGTGAGCCCGAGCGTGATTGGTATGATGTCGACAGTTACGAAACATGATGTACACCAAACACAAACCAACACTTAAACCGTGTATTATATATCTTAGCATGTTGTTGAGTGTCCTAGCTTGGAATGTGAGAGGAATCATGTCATCAGCTTATTCACTGTCACAGTTAGTGGACATTCATGATGTGGACGTTGTACTTGTTAGCGAACATAAGCTTATGCCACACTCTAAACACTTTATGAACAGTATACATGGTGCATATGACTGTTACACATCCGTTAATAGTGATATTGACCCATACAGCAGAGCCAGATGTGGGAAAGCTGGCGTCAGTATTATGTTCAAAAAGTCACTGTCTCACATTATAACGCCCATTGAAATTCAATGCGACAGAATAATTGGTATTGAGATGAAGTCACAGCATTCACAACCACTGTATATTTTCTCGGTTTATATGCCGGCTGATTCAAATAACACATACTATGATGAATGCATGGCCGACCTACAGGCAACTTACTTCATACTACCTTACACAAGGTCACATCCATAATCGGTGGAGACTTTAAACGCAACAAACAAATAAATATCGGCAATGGAGCAACTTGCGAGCCGACATAAAACTCACCGATGTACCAAATTCATCACAGATAATAATTTAATCGCTGCTAATATGTCCGCTCGAAGGTAGGCCGAACTATACTTTCATACCAACGCAGAAAATGATTGATCATTTTATCATTGATACATCTCTAAAACGCTGCTTTCACGAACTTAAAATATCAGACGAAAACGAGCAATTCGTTTCAATTTCCGATCATCTCCCTATACTCGCTAAGATGAATATTAACAGAATATGTATAATCATGACACGGCTCGCGAACAGTGTATATCCTGGAATAAAACCACGGATGACCACATATTAATGTACAGAACACTATTAGACGAGACATTAAGTACAATACAACCCGACAGTGCTGATACAGTAGATTCGCTATCTGATAGAATAACATATGCTATACATCATGCAGCCAACGCGACATTGCCAAAAAGCAAATTTAAGACACATACTAAACCATACTGGACACGCGATGTGAAGGCGGCTCACGGTAAATCTCGACACATGGCGATCCATCTGGATCAGCAATGGTCGACCGCGCGGACGCGAATATTCTTCATTTAATGCTTATAAACAAGCTAAAGCACAATTCCGAAAGATCCAGCGTATCGAGTCAGAAAAATATATGGATAAAGTGTACACTGACCTTGACGAAGCCGCCGAACTCGATTACCGATTATTCTGGAAACTTTTACGGAATCGGAAAAACCGCGAGGTCTCCCACGTGCACCGAAATCACTGCAAATGGGTGTCTCCAGACTTCACCGGAAGGAGTCGCCGACGGTTTCGCCATATATTATCGTAATATTTTAACGACTCGTCGCAAAAAGAAGGTGAATCACAAATATCCACTATTACAACCATGGTTAACACAATGGCGCATTCAACAGAACTCAAATACGGCGAAGTTCTTAAAAGTCCGATAACAATAAGGGAGATAACCGATATTAAAAGTACGTTAAAATAAACGACGTAAAGGCACCAGGCTCAGACAACACACAAAATGAACATATCATATACGGCAGTGACACTCTTGTTAAAATGATAGCTCACCTGTTCAACATAATATTTATGGAGGAAACTGTCCCACGAGCGTGGAAACAGAGCATAATTATACCGCTATAAAGGGAAACGGTAAATGTAAAACAGACCCGGGTAGCTATAGACCAATCTCCCTTATTCCCATGTCTGTGCAAAATATATTTGAACGTGTTATGTTCAATAGAATATGGACTTTTATACACACAAATTCTATTGATTTCCCCTGTAACCAGCAGCAAGGGTTTCAGAAGAACCTGAGCTGCGTATCTGCTGCATTCAACCTCCAGAAACGGTGTACTCCAACACCGATTTAGGTAGCAACGTGTACGGTGCCTTCCTAGACATACAAAAGGCGTTTGATACAGTCTGGCACGCCGGTCTCTGTATAAATTGCACAACTTAGGCATCCAAGGTAAAACCTGGAGAGTTATCAGAAGTTACTATACTGATTTGATATCATATGTGAAAATTAACGGCGTATCGTCACAAACAATACCAGTAACTCGTAGTGTCAGACAAGGAGGAGTTATCTCCACATTTTTCTACCTCGTCTTTATAAATGATCTGTTAATCCAATTGGAGGATTCATGCCTGGGTGCCTCCGTGGGATCAGTTAGCGCGGGTAATCCGGCCTTAGCCGATGACATTACATGTTTGACTACGCGCCCAGACCATCTTCAGCGCCTACTTGATATCGTTAACGAGTACGCTACAAAATGGAGATTTTCGATAAACGCAGATAAATCCCGAGTCGTAATATTTTCTAAGTCTAGGGTATCACCAACAATCAGCTTCTCGCTAGGAACGACTAACATTGCCGTAGATGATAGCATCATACATCTAGGAATAAGACAACAATCTAATCTAAAGTACAAAGAACGAATTCAGGAAAGGTGCCAAAAAGGGCTAAACGCTTTTTATGCAATGATTGGACTCGGTGTGAAACCATGCCGGTCTAAACCCCTTAACTTCGGTGAATTTATATAAGAAAATCATAATCCCAACAACGTTATACGGTTGCGAATTGTGGAACGCCCTGTCACAAAACGATATACTCACTATCAATAAACACCAGCATAAAATCGTGAAGAAAATCCAAGGCTTTCCCCTACGTATCCGATCTGATATGTGCGAGTCAATGCTGGGACTTCATACACTATCCGCAGAAATAGACAAACGTAAACTAGTATTCCTTCACAAAATCATGTCGCTTCCCAGCTCGGCTATATGTAGGAATATTTTTTACAGAAAAATCTTTCTATATTTAGCAGGGTCACCAACTGTTAAGACTGGTTTTATCCCAGATATCTGCCAGCTATTGTCTCGCTACAAGCTCACTCTTATATTACGACTACATGATAAACCTGCCGTCTAAATTTATGTGGAAAAAACAGGTACAGACTTCAGTTAACGCCCTGGAAAGTGATCATTGGAGGCAAAGGATAGAAAGCGACTCAGATTTTAATAGGTTTAAATGTCGCATACGTCCGTAACTCCATGTATAGTCTGGAAGTCGTCACATACATCAGCACAACTGAAACTTGCAGACTTTATCGCGCAGTTGTGGATATGTATACCGGACCGAGAATATAGTATATGTCGCCTATGCGACGGTATCACAGAAGAGCGTTCTGTGCCATGCCATTGCAGAATGCTCTTTCACTCTGCCTCTAAGGGACGCTTTCCTGGACAAAATCCACAGGAATGTCACGTTTGTCACATACAACGAACTAGAACGCAGTCATGGCGAACAGTTTTTGCAGAAAATGGTAGGAGGTACTCTTGAGACACATAGCACAATGTCATCCGAAAGTGCAAGCATATTCCTACAAGATGCATTCATGTATGTTCGAGAGACTTTCGTCTCGTATCTTGATCATGTTTAATTAGTGTTAGTAGATACACGCTGCGTTATGTAGATATATAATTGGAAAGTACATGTTATATACAATGTTGATTCCGATCGATAGACACATGTCTACGACCAGATTTCCACAGAATGGATCAGATATACCAGTATGTTTAACTGACAGAATGTGTAAACACACTGAACAGTGTAGCACAGATCAGCCGAATAACGTATTCGTCTGATCCACGTCTACGCTGGTCACAAATGAACTCAGCCAACTGAATACACAACGCAATCGCATGCATGCAGGTACGTGCATACACGTACATATGTGAACCACTGTATATTATCCCACAGACACAACACCTCCTGTGCAACGCCAGGGACTATCTAGCATGTCAGCGCCATTATGTATTATACCCAAAACAATGACATGAAAATCAACTTCACATTTATATCAATTTGTTTATTCGTGTACATATACATTTCTTGTATTGTTAACAATTTGAAATCTCCATATAGGAGGAAATAAACATATTGAATTGAATTGAATTGAAGCAGCTGCAGTACCCGGAATTATTTGATCAATTGTAGCTTGGTTGCTGAAAACTGCTGAGAAAGCCGTTGGTTGGTTAGCAAATAATGTATGGGCTTTAATAATAGCAATTGCAGGACTTCTATATATGTTTGCTAAAGATTATATTTTGTCTGGATAATAAAATAATAATACACCTAACCCATTATTACCGGTAACTAGAGCAGTTTTATAATTTTCATGATTATCTGCTACTATTTTTTAAGGTATTGAAATTTTAGAAATTGGAGATGCCGCTATAATGTTATGTTTAGAAATTGGAGATGGTGCAAGGGGCTTAACAATACTTGTTTCTTGTGTGGTAGTGGAACTGGCATACTATTTACATTATCATCAAAACGAACCGATTGATCGCCAGTAGCTATTACTATTAAATTAATAACATTTTGAATACTTCCTATCTGCAAATCCATGTCGCTTGGTGCCATATATAAACCAATACCATATACAAAGTCAACTTTTGACCTAGCATATTTTAAAACGTTCTGATAATTTGAAATTATTGTTGGCAAGTCTACAGCTCTATTAATAGCATCATTAACATTGGCTAAATATTGTTTTTGTGCATCAAAAGCAGTCCTTGTACCAAGAATGGAAGTTCTTGTTTGTGATTGGGACCCAAGCATTGACCAAACATAAACTCTAATACCATCATTCAGCCGTTCAACTCTGGCTTGTGTATATCCAACTGAGTTATCTAGAACAAAACTGGTCCATGCATTGGTAATATCAACTTTATGCCGAATACTATCATTCACATTAAAGAATGGTGTTAATGCACCCCCGTGACTTAGTCTATAAGACCCACTTGACTGGAAATTCATAGAAAATTCACCAAGATTATGGTTCCCCTTGTCTATTTTTTGTCTGAAATCCTTGTTTGGATTAATACCAAATTCGGTGCATATTCTATGGTATGCTGACAGATCAAAATTATTATCATACCAGCAATAGCTGTGATCATCTGGTAAAGGAACGTTCCTTTGAGCCAAGATTCTAAGTCATTGATACATAATATTAAATATATATAATGACTTCAAAAATGGGTCATCTAGTATTGCCAAGTATTGGTTATATGAAAGACCGCAACCGCAGGTAGCACACCATATTGCAAAGTTAAATTGATTCTGATACCACCGCATCGGCTTATTCATCCAGTTTGTATATGCTTTATTATTGTTATCAACATTACCAGTTATTCTGGGATTAGTATACCCTGCTAAGGCATTTTAATATGTAGCCTTGAAACATTTATCTTTTGTAACATAAACATCAACATTGTAAAACATTGGAACCGTTTTCAAAGCATATGGTTATTATTATCGTATGGTTATTATCGTAGTTTGCATTCTTATTAAATTTGAATGCCATTTATTATAAAGAATAAAACAATGTATAATTTAATCTTAAGAAATACAACAGCTACATTGCAATACAGTATCGGTAATAACGATTCCAAACGAAAAATACGTTTAAAAAGTTTAACATACTGGGTTGGTTGGTTGGTACAACCTGTTACATGATGTACAGTATGTATGGTATTCTGTAAGTGGTGTCGACAGAATAGTTTCAATTCCAGCGGGATTATATTCGTTTGATAGGTTGAGTATAATTTTAAGTAATGATGCCTTAGCACTGACCATAAATAAATCCAACGGAATATGTACTTTACATATTCATCTTTGATATAAAGTGAAGATACCAAGTGATATTATTAATCTGCTATGGTTTAATATTAATCCAGAATAGTTACGCGCAGGTTCCCATCCAGGTTCTAATCCAGTTAAATGTGTTAACAAATATGTATATAATTATCTCGATCAAGTAAATACATCATGTAATTTACTCAATGGTAAAAGGAGTAATTTTATTGGTGTTATACCAGTTCGCAAAATGACATTTGGAGAGTCAGATACTGTGACATTTGTACACCCAGAATATAGAAATCTACATAATGATGATATAAACGAATTGAGACTTGAAATTAGAGATGAAAATAATAATGAAATTAACAATCATAATTTTCCATTTATAATAACATTAGAAGTTATATAAATGGAGCAGATGAATATAGTGTTACAGATTATATAGACGCCGGAGATAAAAATGTAACAGAGTTGTTCAATAAACATAAATGGATAATAACTGTATGGGCAGAAGAATCTGGGCCATTACGTGATGGCTCTACTGAATTTGCATTTGGAAATGGTGCTTCTGGTTCAGCGCATGACAACTGTGGTTATACTATGATGTGCCGTGGAAGGGTTTTACGAATGGGTTTATGCAGCGTCACCAGAGAGGGTTTTGCAACTGATGAGGTAAAACTTGGGATTAGTATTAATGGCACTCCAAATGTGAATGCAACTTTAACAAAGCATAAAGGACAGCGTTCGGCATATACAATATTTCAAACTCCAATCGAACTTGCCTCTGGAAGTGTATTAAATTTTGTTTCACTTGCAACATGTGGCAAAGCATCCATTTCAATTGTAAATGTATTGATTGAATTAGATATTTAAATTAAAAAATTACATAAACAAAAATGAGTAATAAACTGTATCCACCGCTACCAGTTGAGGAGAATAGAACAGAACATTATAGGCTTAGTAAAATGGTGCTTTAAAACATAAGCTATAAAATGAAGTGGTGATAAGGAAAACAATACGAAAAACATATAAAAGAGCCGTGAACATATTACATGGTGTTCAATCTGGATTAACTACTGTTGGTCTGGTAATGGGTGGGACGAGTGCCGGACTATTATTAACTGTTGTAGGAAAGCCCGTTTCTTTGGGTCTTGGTACTGCTGGTAGTATATGTGGTGCATTTGCATTTACAAGCAAATTTATTAATACTAAACTACTTAAAAAGGCTGAAAAACATGATGAGATATGTATGCTTGCAGTGCCAAAACTTAATTTGTACTGCAAATAAAGTTTCAACTGCCATACAAGATGGTAATGTACATGATGAAGAATTTAAATTGATTATGGGAGAGATGGAAAAATATGAACAAATGAAAGCAGATGTTAGAAAACCTATAAAGTTTGAGGTTTCTGATGAAGAAAAATAAATAGTACGAGAACAAATCAAATCAGATATGTTTAAAAAATATAAATGGGCAGTAAATTTTGACTTTCATTTTAGTGCGGAGGCATAACAAAATAGGGCTTAAAAGCCCATAAAATTATTTATAAATTTTTTAATAGACAAAATCAAAATCATGATATTTGTTTTTCTTTTCGCTTTTACATGGTTTCAATCCTAGAGGTCTCACACAGTATAGTGGATCATTTTCTTTTAAATTGTCTATCTGACCTTTAACACGTGGTGGGGCCCATACGTCCGTACCATCTGAAAGGGTCGAAATCATAGATTCACCATCAACAGTATATTTAATGTTATACTTAGTAATAGTATATATTTCGTTCTTTTTTAATTCTACCCATTTCATTATGCTATATTGAGCTGGCTCTTTGAGCTTTTCATCAAAATTAGCGTGTGTCATTTGTTATGTTATAGAAATGTATCTTAAATAGAAATAAAAAAATTGATAAAATTTATTACAGCCCCAAAGGATTTTGGAAAGGTTTAACAGCTGTTAAGAAACTAGAAATGGACGCTTGTCGACAAGCGCATGTGTATCCCCCTCCCCAGATACACAAGTAGTTTGAAAAAAGGGTGTTCGAGTTATGCTCCGGAGACAAAATCAGTGACGGAAAAACAAAGGGAGATAACTAAAGAATTAGTGATGCAAGAGTTGTCATTCTTGCGGGACACACCTTTAGGGTCGTGGTCTATGCATGTGTGAAGTTTCATGAAATTATTCCAAAGGGTGTTCGAGTTATGCTCCAGACACGAAATCAGTGCACGAAACAACAAAGGGAGATAACTAAGAAATTAACGACGCAAGAGTTTGTCATTCTTACGTGAGACACACCTTTGGGTCGTCTTCTATGCATGTGTGAAGTTTAATAAACTAGAAAAATGTGTTCATAGAACACGGATGTCCCATATCGCTTTGATAATAAATGAGGCCAAATTGCAAGTCAAAATTTTCTTTTACCTGAGCGTTAAAGTTTTTGAAGCACCAAGTATGTGACCTTCACCCTGGGCTTGGCGGGGGCAGGACAAACGTGGATTTTGCACAGGGCGGTAGAGGACCATGAGAGCAATGCATATATGAAATATGAAGCTGATCCGTGAAAGAAAACAGAAATTATAAGATATTTACCTGAGCGTATAGAGGATATTTGTTTTCTTCAGTGTAAGATCGAATTTTATTTCATCGAGTGGACGAAAAAATGTCGGATTTTCACGAGTGGCGAAGCCACGAGTGAAAATCCGACATTTTTCGTCCACGAGATGAAATAAAATCGATCTTACACTGAAGAAAACAAATATTCTATTTCTTTTATGACTATATAACGCCCCTTTTACCGATTTTTTGCATTATTTAATTATTTTATGTTCCCGCTAGATACCTCCAGTTTCAGTCGTAACCCGTGGGGTGCCTCAAATCCCAATTTTGTCTTTGACAGCCGCATTACAAAGTAGTTACATTTTTGTGGAGGAGATTTATCACTAACAGAACTATCCCAGTGTCTATAGAAGATACTAATTCATATTAATATGAAAAACTGAATACGCTTTAACATAAATTAACAATTCGATGTGTATACTTTATGGATTTTCTACGCAAAAAAAACACCATGGCAACAGCAAAGTGCGGAATAATATGTTACATGATATATAATCATGAATATATAATGAGGCGAGAAAACGGAAAGTGCCGCCATCTTGTATGTTATGTTCATTCCAACTAACGAGAATAGTGTCACAACAAGTTGTTTAACAGTGTTTTTAACAGAATTGGATGCCTGCACACATTCCCTATGCACTGTCGCTGTAGTGCTTTAGACTTTGACAAGGATCACAGGCAAGGAATGGAGTGGATAATCATATCGTGTTACGAAAACTGATGTCGCCATAATTTTTAGAAACAACGGTCAGGATTCGTGGTTTTATTTTTGGATAGCGACTGGTTCGAAAACGTGAAGCTAACATTTCCGTTGAATGTTGGATGAACAAACAATCCTGGAGAGATGAGAGACTGGTTGGCGCCTTGATTAATAATAATATTCATTCGTGCGACATGTGTAAAGTAGGTGGGTGGGGTGTGTTTTCTCAGATGTTGTATTTTAGATTCTGTTTTTTGTTGGTTACAAAGTATGTCGGAGATGTTTCTTGTTTGCATAAGTGTTCAAATGGCTGCAGTTGTTTAAACATAAACTGTTAGCATTTTTTTGTCTTATTTGATTTTGTGGCACGCCATCATCGGTCAACTTTTGGATCAGTTTTTATTCTGGCACTGAAAGGAACAATAATAAAATTAATTAATTGTTAATTCTCAAGTTGATTTTCATTATTTTTGCTCTTTGTGTAGCACTCTTTTTCGATTTTTCAAACTGAAATAACTGGTATGTGGACAACTCTCGGTGTTTTATCTTTCTTTTTGAGACATCCTGTCAAAATGTAGTTGCGAACGGTAACTTGCATTCTACTCTTGTACCATCCGTAGGTGCTGAGTTACGATTCCACTCATATGTCTTCTCTGCAGAATAGCGAATCAGATCTGACTCGCATTTTAGCAGTTAATTGTGACATATTATTTTCGGAATTTCCATCTGAAAAAAAATATTAGTATAGTATTATAAAAGTAATAATTACTAATAATTCTGAAACAAATTTTACTATTGTACAAGGTTTACACAATTATTTTTGGCCTTTACAAAAAATGGACTCCATCTTAACTTTTACGTGTTGGAATTTGGCTGCCGCTGACTGGATCACTTGTTGATAATAGCTTAAATTTACTTCTATCAGATCAACTACATATGTACATTTATGTCATAAGTACTTGAATATGTTTAATTATTTTCATAATATTAACACTCATTTCAGTTCAAAAATATATAAAATCTTTCACAATTAACTGCTAAAGTGCGAATCGGACCTGATTCGCTATTCTGCAGAGAAGGCCTATGAGTGGAATCATAACTGTGGCTACGGACGGTGCGGGAGTAGATTGCAAGTTACAGTTCGCAACTAGTTAAATTGAAGATGTTTGTTTACTTATTGCTCTCTGAAAATAATGAAAGTGCACGATATTTTTGGAGGTTATTTTCACCACTAGCATTCAAAGAGTTAAATTTGACATGCTTTTCTCTGACTTCTGTAGCATAGAGATTTAGGATAAATGACAGAATTCTGAAAAATATTTCAGTGTCGCTCTGGTGGATTACACAGAAAATGTCAACGTTGTCGTACAGGTTGCAAATGTCCGTTCTTGGGGCGACTGTTCTTTTGAATTTAAAGTAGAACAGTTGTGTCGCAAGCATAGATACAAGCACCTGATTCATCACGGAGAATTTCAAGATCAAGAATGAAGATTAACTATTCTAATGGAATTCCATGGATTACACAGAAAATGTCAACGTTGTGGTACAGGTTGCAAATGTCCGTTCTTGGGGCGACTGTTCTTTTGAATATAAAGTAGAACAGTTTGTGTCGCAAGCATAGAAACAAGCACCTGATTCAGCACGGAGAATTTCAAGATCAAGAATGAAGATTAACAATTATAATGGAATTCCATGGATTACACAGAAAATGTCAACATTGTCGTACATGTTGAAAATGTCTGTTCTTGGGGCGACTGTTCTTTTGAATATAAAGTAGAACAATTATGTTACAAACATAGATACAACCACCTGATTGATCACAGAGAAATTCAAGATCAAGAATGAAGATTGCTGGATATTTTAAGATATTCAATTCATCAAGTTTTATTTGTTATTTTGATTGCCATTAATCTTTTTTTATCTAAACATGCTAAATGTTGGGCAATGGTGTTATTTGAGGTCCTCAGTTTAATTCGTATCTATTTGCGAAAGCAAATTGTCCAGTTCCGCGATTTCCTCCTTCCTCCTTCGGTAGCAGATAACAAATGTTGCTCGATGCGCGCATCCAGCAAGGGAGCTAACCGCCGGTGTACAAGGGACATAATCATGCAACTACTAAAATTCCCCAGTTGGGCGGGGCCTAATTTAGTTTATACATAGTTTATTCCATATAAGTACAATGGGCGGAGCCTAAGAAAGTAGTTCGGCAAAGCAGTGAGTTTTCGAAATCGATATTTCACGGCGAATCTGGTATTTCACGGGTGTAAGATGGATTTCGATTTCACTGATAAAACACAGTAATTCATGGATAGTCATTAAATAAATGATGTTAACCCTGGGCTTGGCGGGGGCAGGACGAACGTGGATTTGGCACAGGGCGGTAGAGGACCATTAGAGCAACGCATATATGAAATATGAAGTTGATCCGTGAATGGAAAGAAAAATTATAAGATACTTACCTGAGCATTAATGTTTTTGAAGCACCAAGTATGTGACCTTGACCCTGGGATTGGCGGGGGCAGGATGAACGTGGATTTGGCACAGGGCGGTAGAGGACCATTAGAGCAATGCGTATATGAAATATGAAGATGATCCATGAAAGAGAACAGAAATTATAAGATATTTACCCGAGCGTTAAAGTTTTTGAAGCACTAAGTATGTGACCTTGACCCTGGGCTTGGCGGGGGCAGGACGAACGTGGATTTGGCACAGGGCGGTACACGACCATTAGAGCAACGCGTATATGAAATATGAAGTTGATCCGTGAATGGAAATAAAAATTATAAGATATTTACCTGAGCGTTAAAGTTTTTGAAGCACCAAGTATGTGACCTTGACCCTGGGATTGGTGGGGCAGGACGAACGTGGATTTGGCCCAGGGCGGTAGAGGACCATTAGAGCAATGCGTATATGAAATATGAAGATGATCCATGATCCATGAAAGAAAACAGAAAGTATAATATATTTACCCAAGCGTTAATGTTTTTGAAGCACTAAGTATGTGACCTTGACCCTGGGCTTGACGGGTGCAGAACGAACGTGGATTTGACACAGGGCGGTAGAGGAACATTAGAGCAATGCGTATATGCGTGTTCGAGTTATGCTCTGGATACAAAATCAGAGCACGAAACAACAAAGGGAGATAAGTAAACAAGAATTCCGCGGAATCAGATGCCTCGCCTTGTCCCGCCTTGACCTCGAGCCTGGGCCCGAAAGCAATTTTCAATGGCCCGAACATATTATACAATTATTGACTAGTGAACCATAGAATATCAGATTATATTCTATGGCTCACTAGTCAATAATTGTTTTATTATATGATAATAGTCTGTATATAGCACTTACGACCTTATGCTACTAGACAAAAATTGAAAAAGAATTTGAAAAAAAAAATGAAAAAAAAAAATGGAAAAAAAGTTTAAAAATTAAAAATAATAATGCTTGCTACTGGAGCCCAGTTTTTTTTTGAATTTTTTTTAATAGTCCTATATTTATCTACATATATCTGCACAGGTCCACATAATGCCACAATATTTTCAACACAGTTTACGGAAATGTAATATAATCATGTACCTGTATAAATTACCTGTAAGTGATCAGTGGTCAGTTGCACATGCTAGCACATGCACAGGTGAATAGTCTGTATATAGCACTTACGACCTTATGCTACTGGACAAAAATTTAAAAATAATTTGAAAAAAAAAATGAAAAAAAAAAATGGAATTTTTTTTTTTTAAATAATAATGCTTGCTACTGGAGCCCAGATTTTTTTTCTCAGTCAAATTGAAAAATAATTTGTAAAAAAAAATGAAAAAAAAAATGAAAAAAAATAAAAAAAATGAAGAAAAAAAAGTTTAAAAATAATAATGCTTGCTATTGGAGACCAGATTTTGTTTAATAGTCCTATATTTATCTACATATATCTGCACAGGTCCACATAATGCCACAATATTTTGAACACAGTACCCAATGTAGTAATTTACCTGTATAAATTACCTGGTCAACAGTGGTCAAGCACTGGACATCTGCACATGCTAGCCCATGCTAGCACATGGTTCTCCCAGTTTCTATTGTTCTCTCTACAGGTAAGGTGTACAGAGCACACGAGAAAAGGTGTACAGAGCAGACGAGAAAACAGGTCTTCATGCATTATTGTCCAGCTTGTAGAGTGCGCAAAACAAAAAAGGGAGATAACTGAAAAATTAGCTACGCAAGAGTTGTCATTCTTGTGCGCGACACACCTCCGGGTCGTGGTCTATGGATGTGTGAAGTTTCATGAAAATATTCCAAAGGGTGGTCGAGTTATGCTCCGGACAGGAAATCAGTGAGCGAAAAAAAAAAAGGGAGATAACTAAAAAATTAGCTATGCAAGAGTTGTCATTCTTGTGCACGACACACCTTCGGTTCGTGGTCTAATTGAATGTGTTAAGTTTCATAAAAATATTCCAAAGGGTGGTCGAGTTATGGTCAATCAGTGCGCGAAACAAAAAAGGGAGATAACTAAAAAATTAGCTATGCAAGAGTTGTCATTCTTGTGCGCGACACACCTTCGGGTCGTGGTCTAGGATGTGTGAAGTTTCATGAAAATATTCGAAAGGGTGGTGGAGTTATGCTCCGGACACGAAATCAGTGTGAGAAACAAAAAAGGGAGATAACTAAAAAATTAGCTATGCAAGAGTTGTCATTCTTGTGCGCGACACACCTTCGGGTCGTGGTCTATGCATGTGTGAAGTTTCATGAAAATATTCCAAAGGGTGTTCGAGTTATGCTCCGGACAAGAAGTGTCTGCGGCGGACGCGTACGCTGACGCGGACACGGACGCGGACCGCGGACGCGGACGCGGACGCAGACGCGGACGCGGACGCGGCGTGCTGTCAAATCCATAGTATCCCCGACGGAGTCTGGGGGATACAATTAGCAAAAGTCACTAAAGTAAGTGATAAGGAACCATTGAATTTCTTAAATAAACAAGTGGTATGGTAGATTTATTTAGCTTCACCAAAGAAAATAGTGAGGCCAAAGTTTAATGTTTCTAACAAGAATGAAGTTCATCAAGCGGATTTATTATTCCTACCACATGACACTGTTGGTCGAAAAACATATAAGTATGCATTGACTATTGTTGATATTGCTAGTAGATATAATGAGGCAGAACCACTGACTTCAAAGGATAGCAAGGAGGTTGCAAAGGCGTTCGAAAATATTGATAAAAGAAAACAAACTTATCCAAAATTACTGCAATTAGACCCTGGGAGAGAATGTATGGGTGCTGTTACACAGTTCATGAATACACATAATGTAAATATAAGGCGCGGTAGAAGATGTAGTCATAGAGACCAAGCCATTGTTGAAAGATTGAATAGGACACTGGCTGAAAGATTGTTTGGTTATCAGTATGCTAAAGAGTTGGACAATCCACATAAACGAAATAGGGAATGGGTTAAGAGATCATCCGAAGTAATCAAGGCAATCAATTTTGAAACTAAAAAAACTCCCTAGTTAAAATGCATGAATTAAAAGACAACCCAATATGTGCAAATATAAATGTAAGATATTCATACCAACCTGGAGAACAAGAAGGCGGAGGCAGACGTAGAGCTACTGACCCGATATGGAGTGTTGGTATTCACAAGATTGATTGTATTTTATTGTGTTACAAGGTATTAGAGTATATTATTTGAGATCGTCAGCACCACAAAGAGGCTTTGTAAAAGAGAATTACTTATTGTCCAGCCTGATACACATACGCGTATGTATTAATTCCATCTGGTGATATGTATCTTTTTGTGTCAAGCGGCGATATTGTTGTTTTATTTACTGTTAAACCATATATCTGATGTTTCTGTGATCGTAGCATATTCACTTTGTGGTTGTATTGTTTCTTGTTAAACAATGAATCTCTGTACTTTTCAAAGGTTATTTGTATATTGATTACATATTATTTTACGCCTTTTGCTTTCTTTATTTGATGTTCGTCTGCTCTCATAATGGAGTACATTTTGGGTCTTAGTCCCATATACTCAGCTATCGGTGTTCCGGCACATTCATCCTTGAATTTTCTATAATATTTTTATTAGTTTCATCATAAAGTGGGTATTCTTTAGGATAGTCACTTGTATCATATTCAGCTTTCATTTCTTTCATGTCTTTGTACACATCTTCTGTTTTTATATCCACCAATAAACTGTCAGTGTCGGTGTAAAGCAGGGTGCAATTTTCACCATAAAACTTTGTTAGTTTATTGTAATACCAGTTATACATTAGGTGTTTTTTACAAATTCAGGACGCTCATGCCGACATAGATTGGTTTATTAAGTTTCAGATGTGTTTTATGTACATGTAGAGCAGATAAATCCTCAGAGAATATTACTGCTCTGTTATAGTTTGGTTTTGCTATGATATGTCCTTTTCTTTATCATTACCATTTGTTCTAACAATCCTGATATGTACCTGATGCAGAATTATTCATGAGCTTATAGAAATCCGTTTCAAAGGTTGACTTAGCTTTCTTTCTTAATTCCGTGTTAAGTCTGATATATGGTTCCATCCAGGGTTTTTCATCGAATTCCGATATTCGATGTATCTTTTTCAGCTTCATACCAAGAGATAAGTAGAGTTGAAGATTTATATAATGTAATACATATTTTTGTTTATCCATCAGATTTGGAACACGTTTTTCTACATTAATCATGTTATTGTTTCCCAGTTGCGTTGCTATTCTGACAACCACTCCTTTTTACCGCTAGTCGCTATGGTGCAAGGGGATAATCATTATGGGAGTTATGTAGTTCTTTTGGTTATTCCAAATTGACTTCCAACATATAGCCCTTATATTTCCGTCTGTTTTCACCATTTTTCATCCACCTAAATCCACCATATGCAAGTGGTTGGCTAATTGCCCATCCGTAAAGATTATTAGCATCTAAATACATGATATAATTGCTCTCCTTATTAGGATCATAACCAACAACATTTGGATTATTTGCTTTAGCATGCCTTTTTGATATCATACTTATTCCACCTCTCATACCTTTTTAAGTAAATAAATGCATATCATAATCAATCTATCTTTGTGTATTTGAGTAGGGCATCCCAATTTAGACCTGGTGTTGTGAAGTAATGCAATATATGAAGTTTGTATGCATTCATACATGTTTTCCTAAAGGTTTGAAAAACATCAGCTAAATATTGATATCAGTATTTAAATAATATAGATTATGATAATCACCAAGTGTTTTACAATTAATTTCTTTCCATATTTTTTTAGCATGATTGTAGTCTTGATCTCTTATGCATTCGTCAGTTAAACTGCTGTAGAACTGTTCAATGGGAGGCAGTTCTGTTTCTTGAAACTTATCAAAGCTATCAAAATATTCATAAGGATATACTCCTTTTTTAATAATTAGATCTGATTTGGTATCAAATTCTGCATTGGTCATTTTAAAATCATTATTATCTGTCGCCTCTACTAACTTTTCTAAACCCGATGGCATAAACTGAAAACTACCTAAGAATTTAAGTTGCCCAAGATTGAATGAAGTGTATTTTTCAGTATTACTTGGAATACATCTGATGATATGACCTGTTATTTTCGCTATTGTTTGCATGATGAGATGACTATCATATCCTTTAAGAGTGTGGAATACAACAGGGATGGGTGTTATGCCTGGTTTTATTCGAAGTTTTAGATTACAGTTGTTGTGTGCTAACCCTTTGTACTTACCTGTTAAATGACAGTGGTCTCGTACTTTTGGATTTTGTTCATCAAAATGTTCTCCTTCAAAAATCCAGCATTTGGTTGCTTTTTCGAAATCTAATTAATTTTGTTCCGACATTTGTAGTAGTTTTGGTTTGCTAAATACTTTATTAATAGGTTTTATGGTCTTACCATCATATCTAACAATTTGATAACCATATCCACAGGTTTCATGTTGGTTTTTATTTCAGATTTGTCACCAGCACTTTTTTTAGTGGTTTTATGAAGCTTTCAAAATCAGCATAAATGACATATGGAGCTGGCATTTGTTTATGATGATTTACAAACTTAATGTAGTTCTTGCCTTTTTCTGGCATTTTCTATTTTGACTGCATCGATGTTGATACCATCACAGTCTTTGTTATGTTGTATTAATAAATCTTCTCTTCAAAACCCATTAAGACAACGATCACAAAAATATGTTTTATTTTTGCATTTATTCTGATCAAACAATAATTTATTCAAATTTTTAATTCAGCAGTAATGATAATTATTTGTTTCTTTATTATGTACTAATAACAGGTTTATTATGTTTGTTTGTTTAGCTTGTTCCGACATATGATAAGGAACAATGCATTTTTCATATCCATAGACATTGATAGCAATGTTATTCTGTTTTTATACGTTATGTATGTATGTGATGGGTGTTGGAAAATCAATACCATTCATATTTAATTGATGTATCTATTTCGTATAACTGTACACATTATTAAAATTTCTTTTAGCAGGATATAGAGCAGCTATTAGTGCCCATTTCAAACACTCGTTATCATCATTCTTTATATTAATTGTTGCTTTTTTATTAGCTAATATATTTGGTAGTGGAATGTATGAGAAACCTTTTAGTGGTTCATATTTTGCGATATTCAGATATAATGCCTTACACTGATCTATGATGCCCGAACCTTCCTTTGTGAATTTCTCAATGCTGTTTTCAATTTTCGAGGCGGACTGTTTGTAATATTCGCTTATTTTCTCTCTATTTGTAATAGCTTTTTGATGACTAAAAAATGTGCCGGTTGTTTTCTTTATTTCTCGATCCTTGCTTTATTTTATGAAATCTACAACTAAATATATTTGAAACTTTAAGTGATTCTATTCTTTCGTTTCTTCAGTAATCTTCTTTGTTATTGTAGATGTTTTGTTGCTCAGTAATTTGACTGGGTCTTTGTAGTTACCAACTGGAATTATATACGCTTTGATGTAACCACACACTGTTTTGTCCATCAATTCTGGTGTATCATCGAAACTTTGTTTAAGTTCATTTAATACTGAAGTATATTTTTGTTTTTGCCATTTACGCAACTTTTTATTATGGCGCCTCTTCTGCATATTTTCAAATGATGTTCCCACCACTGGTACGGGCTCTTTGAGAGCATTTAGTGCCTTATTCAAAAAGCAATAGTATCAATAACTCCATCACGATGTAGCTTCAAAATATATACTGAAAGGATAAAGAAACGCAGGGTAACAATATACGCAATAATTATTTAAATGCTTGGCTTAAAATTATGAAAACCGGTCAGGCCACTATCTTGGTCACCGTGCACCCAAACCGGTGCCTACAGATACTCAACCGTGTAATGCACCGTACCACATAGAGAAAGTGATAAAAAGCCAAAAACACGTGCAGCATGATGATGATAAGTTCGTAAAAAATTTTTGTCATACACTTGATACGCTTGCGGTATACACGTCGTTTTCCGCTATGTACACTGAATGTACGTCCGCACGTAACGTCGTGACGTCAAGACAGGGATATTCGTCTCGCCCACCTACGTAATCGCCACGTTACTGTCACTGAAACCGCTATTAACACGGTAGGCAATCATAATCGCCACATTCACCCCAAAACTGTAAGAAATCGATTGCGCTAGGTTGGTCTGCGAGCACGTCGTCCCTACGTTGGGCTGCCTCTCAATCGTGCACGTCGCGCGC
The DNA here is from genome assembly GCA_029237695.1 of Conchocele bisecta. Taxonomy (NCBI): domain Eukaryota; kingdom Metazoa; phylum Mollusca; class Bivalvia; order Lucinida; family Thyasiridae; genus Conchocele; species Conchocele bisecta. The sequence goes on from CM055273.1 coordinate 73,935,262, forward strand.
GTCGTATGGCTTGGTTGGCGGCACATGCTCCCGGACGATTTCCAATGAGGCAATGGAGACAAGTCTTTTTCACAGATGAGTCCCGGTTCACTCTTTTTCGTCCGGACGGTCGACGTCGTGCATACCGACGTCGTGGGGAACGCTTCGCCGACGCTTGCGTTCTTGAGAGAGATAGGTTTGGGGGTGGCTCGGTTATGGTGTGGGGAAGGATATCTCACGGGGTAAAGTCACCGTTGATTGTGGTAGCCGGGAATTTAACCGCCGTAAGATATAGGGATGAAATCCTCCGCCCGGTTGTTGTTCCATTTGTGCAACAGCGTCAACTAATTTTCCAGCATGATAATGCCCGGCCCCATGTAGCCAGAGTTTGACAAGACTTTCTCGCTGACCATAAAATTAACCCACTCGGCTGGCCAGCGTACAGTCCCGATTTGTCCCCAATCGAACATTTGTGGGACGAACTTGACAGGAGGATAAGGGGGTGTCGGAATATCCCTTCTAATCTCGACCAATTAAGGACTGCATTATTGGAAGAGTGGAACAATATCCAAATAAGAAAGATAAATGCACTGATGAATTCCATGCGCAAGATAATCAGGGCTGTGACAGATTCGTGAGGGGGGGGTGGGGGGGGGGGGCATACGAGATACTGAAAAAACAGTGGATTTCACTGTGCGATATTGGGGCGTACCGTCAATTGTGATTCAATTACTAATGAATTATCTGTCAAAACCTAATGCAATTTTGGTAATGTGTTGACTAAAGATGTTTTGTTAATACTCATATAAAATATTGTACATAGCAGCAAACACATCACTTTAAAATCACCTCAAATGTTTACACTGCGTTTCTTTATCCTTTGAGCATATTTTATATCTGTAGCACTCATTTCCTTTTTCTATTTTTATAATATATTATATTTATTTAATAGAAATAATTAATTTTATACAAAATCACCGAAATCAACGTGTGCCAGTATCAAAATATTCATACAGATAAACCATGCACAAAGAATTCAGTAAAAAACTCAATATATTGTGCAATACATAAATTTAGGGTAAACAAAACAGCCAAGTGAAACCATGCTTATTATGTGAAAGGCGTACCTGTGCTATGTATCAAGTGTGTGATAAATACGGTGCGAATAGAATTTGGGCATTAAATAGATATTATAAAATCGAACGAGAGTACAAAATTAAATCAACACGATTACGAAAAATAACATATATATAGGGACAAAGAAAAAAACTAGATTCACGTTCACGCTATCTGTTGCCCTTATGACCACACTATTTGTGTAACATATTTATTGTATGATACTCAATGCATGCCTAAATTTTATAAAACCTTTCTTGGATGAAAGTACAAGATTTAGTAGAATACAAATATACGTATAGTGCAGATGCCTATGCACCCCTAGTTTGATACTACTTATAAAAGTATACATTTCTATACTACTGATTTCTTTTTTCTGCGCCTAATTATTGGCCATCATGATATACAGTTGTATTCTAACCTTTGTCCACATGTGTTCACATGCATATGTATACATCATGTGCTGGCTTGTTATCTGTAGATATATCTCATGATCATCATATATAGAGAAACAGTTAAACGGAATAGGCAGAAGAATGTCGACAATAAAAGCAATTCTCAGAAGATGCTATTAATTTAGCTATGGGAGAGGTGCTAACAGAGGAAAAAAGGAAATAATACACAAATACGATTAAGGAAGGCTACGAACAAGTTGCAAGGAAGTGACCTTGAGCAAAAGGATCTACCACACAAATCTACAAAATTGTCGGACAAGTACGTGTTTGAAAATTTGGAGAAATTTTCATAGCAAATGCGGATTTCTTTTCTCGAAAAATGTTGACATCATTTATGGAAATTATGACAAGTAAAAAATAGAAAACATTTGCCTGTCAGCCAACTTAGTGGGGTTCAGAGTGCAACCACTAATTTTCAGGCAAGTCCATTAGTTAGAAACGGAGTGTTTTTAAATATTAACAACAACTTGCTGTTGAAAGTATTGCTACAGTGAATAAAACGTTTGTAATACTTTGTTCTTCTTTCAGGTGTATGCTGGTGGGCGTATGCAACTGATCAGCGGATGGGCGTACCCAACTCGACACTGCCAAAGAACATTCTACCTTTTAACATTCTGTCATGTGTTAAAATTGATAAAAAGCACGACCGCCGGACTCATTATCAGATAGGAGTCCGATTAGTAGTTTGAACGTCCTACTTGTTATCTGCGAGACACGTGAAACACTTAACTTGTACATTTATCTACACCGTAAAACATGTGATCTTGACTGTACATTTATTGTTTATGGAGCCCGTACAAAAGTATATATGACTTTGTACTTTTTGTTTATATCGCAAAAACCGGATTTGCACCTCCATCTAGTTTTTTATATATCGGCAAGCCACAGTTTAACCATATTTTGATACAATTATTCAACTTTGTACAAAACAATATATATATCTTGTACTTACATTGCACCCCAAAGTACAAAACAATTTGCAAATCCGGTTTTTGCAATTTATATCGCAAAACCCTTATTTTCGACACTTGTTTACTCCAAGTGCATGGTACCAAGACAATTACGTTGAGTTAACGAACATTTGAGCAAATAGTGCTGCAGATTAGGTCAATATTCCATAATAATCTTTCACTTGGTGATACAAGCACCAAATTTGGCATAAATAATGCCTAAGAACTACTCTTTCAGAAAAGCCCGGTATCCACCTGAAAATCCAAGATGGTGGCCATTTTTCAAGATGTTTTTTTAGTGTAGAACTTGAATGGCTGGACAAATTTTAATGATCTAGACCACACAATGTATGTATTTTGACACGAGCAATTCAATGGTGCCAATACACAATCAATATGGCCGCTATTTTTCAAGATGGCGCCCATTTGTTACTCAAAATTCACACTTTTTGTCGTTCTTTGATCAGAGATTAAGTTTCAACTGTATCAAGTAGTAGTCAAAGTTCCAAGTTATCTTTTTAATCCAAATTCAAATTTTTTGATTGATCTATATGAGGTGACATTCTGTTTATAATAGTAAAGCTCCATCGGCTGTTAAGCCTCGTGTAATTTAACAACGCAAGCATTTTCTCGTTGCAGTTAAGCAAAAAAGCGCTGTGCTGTTGTTTGTAAGCTGTAACTGCGAACTGGGCATGTGTGCTAAAATACTGTTTTATTTAACACGCTAGCATTTTCTCGTTGCAGTTTACCAAAAAAAGCACCGTGCTGTTGTTTGTAAGCTGTAACTGCTAACTGGGCATACTGCCCGAACCGTCACACAAACATGTCTACTTCTAATCCACTGAGTAGTGCGCCAAAAACTGACTGGACAATATTTTGTCTGTGTCAGACAGTTAAAAAGGAAGAGTTGAAATCTCCTCCAACTCATTATGCGTGTAGTCCTGAAACCGATGGTTATTCTATGATTGCCGCAAATGTACCACTCTTTCAAGCGATTAACCAGCTGCCAATCAAGTTGGACATGTCCCGATTGGATGACGACAGAAGTGGTATTAAAGAAACGCTGAGAAAGAACAATGCCAAATATCACCGAAACTGTCGTCTGATGTTCAGCAACAACAAGCTTGAGCGTGCAAGAAAAAGGTCAGCTTAAACTCAGAATGACCCTTGTGAGGGACAGTCAAAGATGCGACGGACGTCCCTTGAAGTCCAGCAGTGTTTTCCGTGCGAAACGTCTGAGCTAAGACAGGCCATGACAATGAATCTGAATGACAGACTCAATGAATGTGCTCGGCACCTCAATGATGACAGACGTCTAGCTATATTGAGTGGAGGGGATATAGTGGCACAGGAGTTGAAGTACCATTGCTCCCGCTTAGCAGCCATGTACAGTAGAGATAGGGCAGCTGAGAACCAAGACAAGAATGCATCGTCTTCAGAAATTGAAGCCTGTCCACTTGTGTTTTCAGAGCTCCTAACTTATATAACTGAGACCAGAAACAGCAGCAATGAGTCATGAGTCATGAACATGAACATTAGCCTGTACAAACAAAGGCTTCAACAGTTTGTGACATACCTCCCAGATGTAAACTCCACCAGACTCGAAGACAGGCTTTTGGCAGAGATTCCTGAGCTGGAAGCATACAAGAAAGGAAGAGATGTTCTTCTGGCATTGAAAAGAGACGTTGGTCCAGTCTTGTCAGATGCATCAAACTATTCTGATGCTATTATTCTGGCCAAAGCGGCCAAAATTTTACGAAGGCAAATGGTTGACCACAAATGTAAGTGTGACGGGACTTTTCATGACAGCCGTACAACTGATTCAGTACCTCCAGTTTTGCTTCAGTTTGTCTGTATGATAGAGCATGGGGCCGACATAAAATCCCAGCTGAGGTTTGGTGCAACCACGACATACCTGGCTATGGCTCAGCTCCTTCAATATAATTGCGTTGCAAAGTAAAAGGAAGGTGCTGCAACTCAAAGACATTCCAAAGAACGCGAGACGCCATTTCCTCTTCACATAGGGTTGGATGTGTATGCTAAGACTTGAAAGAGACACCTTGTGGAGTTGCTGCATGACAAAGGTCTCAGCATTTTTTATGATAGAGTGCTTGACGTCTCAGCGCAGTTCGGAGATGCCGTTGTTTCTAGATACCTTGAAGAAGGTGTGGTTTGCCCTCCCAAACTGAGAAAAGGCCTGTTTTGCACAGCTGCAATGTAGCCAGTTTCAGTTCTGGGATTTTGTGTTGTCCATGCAGTTGGTGACTTTCTCGATGATTAGGTATTTCAGAGAGGCTAACTTCACTTTGTATTGTCAAGCATTGTCTGCACTCGTCCCTTTCTTCTTTGCAAACAACAACATAAACTATAATCGATGGCTTCCCATACACCTCAGATACATGGTCTCTTTGGAACAAACGCACCCTCAGCTGGCCAATGAATTTCAACAGGGCAAGTTTGTGGTCCACAAGACCCACAGGGAATTTTCTGCCTTAGCCATTGACCAAGCTCATGAGCAGGCCAATGCAGTCGTGAAAGGAGATGGTGGTGTCATTGGAATAACTGAGGACCCATCTGCACTGAGGAGATGGATTGTATCTGGACCAGAGGTTAACAATTTGGTTTCTCAATATGAGTCCACATCACAGGTAAAAGTAGCCAGTGAGGATGTCAGACACCATGAGCAGACTAGCAAGTCTCAGAAATCCTTCACAGACAAGGTGCAGAACTTGTTCGATGTCATGAAGGATCTGGGGAATCCTTTTCAGGAAGAGTCCAGAGACCTTCTCTCGTTAGAAACAAACAAACAGTGCACATCCCAGCGCTGCTGAGCTCATTAGAACTCATCTTGAGAAAGGTAGTGCTGTCATCAGAGACTTATTCAATGGTCTGGGCGATGAGGCTTCCTTCTATAAACCAATCAAGAAGAACAAAACTGACTTCTTTCGCCAAGAGGCAGACCAAGGTACATGTAAGATGAAGGAGCAAGTGCTGAAAGACGACTGTCATCACTTTTCACAGCTCTTCATATCCTGTCAATCAAGAGAATGTGATCTGCTTCAGTTTTTTAAGCACGAAAATAAGTATTTCCCTGCAGCATTGAGTGACACTGGAAAACTCCACAGTGGTCAGACGTCTCACCTTGTCACTATTTTGGAAACTACTGCTGCTCCTCCAGACACAGAACAAAAATGTGATGCCATCATTATTGATGGGTCTTCTCTTGATTAGTCATTGTCCCCGAAGGCATCAAAACATTTGAAGAATATACTGTCCAAGATGTTGTTCCAGAAATACAAGCAAAGAATAGCAGGACAGACATTATATTTGACGTCCACTGGAATTCCAGTCTGAAGGCTGAAACAAGGTCAAAACGAGGCAGAGGAGGTAGACGCAGAGTGACAGACAAAACAAAAGTACCACCTAATTGGAGATGTTTGCTGCGAGATAATGACAACAAGACTGAGCTTTTTCAGTTTCTGGCGTGATTGAGAAGTTTGTCATAATGTACGACAAGAACAGCACTACTGATGGGGTTGATGAGGCACGACTTGACCTATTTGCTCGGAAGCAGAGGTCCTATGATGCAATTCCACCTACAATGTCATCCCTTGCGCAGCACGTGAAGCGTGCTACTTACCAAGCTGCCTGTATCTGGGGCCAAGCAACGGTATGTCAAATGCATACAGAGAGCCCTGTCAACTGGGGATGGCGCAAAGAAGGTGAAATTTGGCAAGTAGTGTGGACGACACTTCCGCCAATTGCTCAGAGCTGTCAACAACTGACAAAATGTGGGTGCAATACTGGATGTCGTGGAAGATGCAAATGCTATCGCTTTGGCCTAGAGTGCACACAGCTGTGTGCCTGCAAATGCGATGAGAACAATTCGTAATTCTGACATTCAGCTGTACATCCACTTCCACACATTGATTTTATTTGGATGTTTATACGGATCAATCCTAGTGCCAAGCACTGATTGAGTTGAAGCCGCCATCATTTGTAATATTTCTTATATTTTTTGTGATATCACCATTGCAGTATGCATTCCCAAGACCATGTATCTATCATATATATCTCAGTCAAGTATTATGAAATGATTTAGCATTTATTTTTATTGTTTTATGGCAAAATCAGATATCGGGTCAAATTCAGCACCGATCGACACTATTTCTGTAATTAATTGGCTTATATCTTATACAATTTTTGACAATTTGTACTTTCTAAGTGCAGAATTGGATTGCTCGTACGTACTCAAAAATCCATAGTTTGATGCCAAGATCATCAACATTGGATTATCCAATCACAATCCATGTCAAAAATCGCATATAATGACATTTGCTGGCGGCCATCTTGTAAAATGGCGGCCATATTGTTTTTCCATCGTGGATACCGCGATTTTTCGAAAACATAGGTCTTGAAGATAATTTGTGCCAAATGTGTTGCTTGTATCACCAAGTGAAAGATTGTTTCACTAATCTACAGTACTAAAACGAGAGTCATTATATCGGAAAACATGTACTTGGATTAGCGACGACCTCCAGTTTAACAATTCTGAAAAGGCTTCACCAATACATCATGCCTGTAAAGTGTGACCAACATCGCCCAGCGGTTCACGAGAAGACATTTCGGCAGCCATCCTGGATGACGTAATCGTCCGATTTTTATTTGAAATGCCCCAGATCGATCGTCTAGTCAATAGCTTTGATTTGATATATAACATTACCATATTCAGTCAAAAATAAAATTTGACCCCGACTTGAACACCCCCCCCCCCCAACGCGCCACCACGTCCATGTTTGAACCCGGGTTCACCAGTTAGAAAAGTTTGAATGAGCATTGTACATCGGTCATTTCTGCCAAGTTTGGTCGACATCCGTCCAACGGTTCGTGAGAAAATGATTATTTAAGAATGTGTGCTATTTTTAGACTGCAGCCATCTTAGATTAGCGACGACCTCCATTTAAACAAATCTGAAAAGGCTTCACCCAAGGACCATAATTGTGAAGTTTGGCTAGCAATGGCCAACCGGTTCGTTTGAAATATCAAATAAAAAGATGACCTTTTGACATTTCGGCGGCCATCTTGGATAACGAAATCATTAGATGTCGATGAAAACTGCACCAGAGCGATCGTCTCGTCGATATCTTCGATTAGATATATCATTTGACCGCATTCGGTCAAATAATAAATTTGACCTCTATTTGACCAATCGGGTCACGCCCATTTTTGACCCCGGCGACACCATTTTAACAAATTTGAAAGAGCATTGTACATCAGTCATTTCTGCCAAGATTAGTCGAAATCCCTCGTTTGGGGTACAAACACCTATGTAACTGATGTATTGTATGTACATGCATATAACGTTCGAAAAAACAGCAATTTTCTCGGAGGACTACCAACTTTTTGAAGTCACTAGTCCTGCGGACTACCTGGTAAAACAAGTTAGTGTCGAACACTGTCTAGTAACATAAGGTCGTAAATGCTATGCTAAAGCATAGCACTTATGACCTTATGTTACTAGACCATCGAAATGAGAAACGGCTTCAATCAAGGACCATAATTGTGAAGTTTAGCTAGCATTGGCCGACCGGCATGACTCGACCATATTCGGTAAAATATGAAATTTGACCCCCGGGCCACGCCTATTTTTGACCCCGGGGTCACTATTTTAACAAATTTGCATTGTACATCGATCATTCCTGCCAAGTTTCGTCGAAATCCGTGTGGCGGTTCGTGAGAAGAAGAGTGTGCTATTTTTAGAAAGCATTCATCTTGGATTGGCGACGACATCCACTTTAACAATTTTGGCTTTTGGCTCAGGTGAGCAAACAAGGTTACATAATGTGAGCAGCTCATTTTTAATCTTAGATGAACATTATACATTCAAGTTAACAATAAAACATGGAAGACACGAAAACTGACATTTGTTAAACGTAATTACAAAACTAACAAAAAAATCAAAATAATTACAATATTTCTGCAGATATTTAGACAAATATGAAGTGAAAATAAACATATGTGCTTGGTTTTATATCCTGCCGCATTGGAAAAGCTTCAGTATCAGATTTGATACTGTATTTTTAAAACCATTCAAATAACGTATTGTTTACTAGATTTATGAAGTTTTTTTTTCTTCCACTATAAATATAAATGTTTCTGAAACATGCATGATAATTAAACATCTTTAGAAAAGTTCAGACCAAACGTACTGCCAGTTGCATTTCAGTCAATCACTGAACAACAGTTAAATTTTTTGTTGCACTCCTGACATAATTGGTATTTAGTGAAAAATGGATATTTTTTTTATTGAAGCATGACTTCAAATGATTACATGATACGTGGTTTCATAAATTTAACATAAATGTATCGTCAAAAGACGTTGTGAAGATCATTATGACAATATATACACACCAAAATAAATGTAGACGTTTGGAAGTGTATTATTTTCTGAATGTAGTTATACAAATTTTAATGTGAAGTCATACATATTTTCATTCTGCTACAGATAGCATGCATTGTTAAGTTATTTTGACACGGTATGATATATGGAACAACTTCGCATATGGCAGGCCCTTATTGTTTATGTGTGTGGTAATGGTCATATGTGGATAAAAGCTACATACATATATTTTGTGTAATATGTTGCACTCCTGATATGCACATTAAATGACAAAGGCAGTGGTATATTAGAATCAGACTCTGCCCACTGTAGCCTATTTCACCAACATTGCAAAGTATACTTTTCTAGCAAAGTATACTTTGAGGGAGAAATTTTCAATTTAAGGATCAATTTATTAATTTTTATTATACTGAATTTATTACATTATCACAGGCAAAATGGCTGTGATAATGTAACAAATTCAGTATAATAATTCTGCATACTTTTAATAATCAAATATATGCAGTTGTTAGTTTTATATGAAATAATGCATTCCTGGAAAAATAAATGATTACTCCCTCAAAGTATACTTTGCTAAAAATGTTGGTGAAATGGGCTACTGGTTTATTGACATTGAAAGCCTTAACTGCACGAGCATTTTGGCCATGGATGATAGGCCAAAAGCACATGACGGTGTCAAGAATTGTGTTTCTCTGGTCTGTAGGTGCGGATATTTTGAAAAATAGACAGAATGAAAACACATTTAAACCATGTATAACAAAATGACTACATGTTGTACATGAAATGTTGCACTCCTGACATTGATGGTTGCATTGGTTTGAGGCATCCCACATTTCTCTCTGCATCTTAAAAACAGTATGGTTTAAAGTTAAAAAAGTTTGTGTTAAATCATGCAAAATATCTATTATTTCAACATTTAGTAAAAATATACATGTTTTGGACTTGTTGAAATGTTCCTTTTATTTACCTTTTAAAATTAGCCTGCGTTTTGTCTCGGAACATAATTACTGACCCAATGTTGGTTATATATATATACCCATCTTTGTTCAGAAAAGCTTTGATCACACTGCCTTTTCTAAAATATCACGCCAATGTCAAGAGTGAAACTGCTTTTTTATCGATATTATTGGCAGTCATGTTTTTGTTAATGAACAGATCTTGCTATTGTTTTCCAGGCAATCAAGCTGATGTTGGGCCACATTAGTTACCATGTTTATATGATATTTAATTACCAAAACAAAAGACAAAGGAGTTTTAAGTTACCCATATATAAGTACACATTCTTGCTGAATTACAAGGACAAATATGAATAATAAAGATACATGACTCGTCCCGATTCGTTACGATCACGTCTCGTATGTGAACAATGCCTCCTTACTTTATCCTATACGGCACATGTAGTGGACAAGTCAGCCATCTTTGTGTGTTTCAGCCATCATTCAGTTTAACCTCTTCTGGCGTTTGACAAGAAACTGACAATGCGAAGTAGAACATAGGATATAATGCAGCTAATCATGCATACAAAAGCCAGGATAAGACTCTTCTAAATGATATTACACCAAGAATTATTTATTCCAGATATTGGTGTACTTTTGTCAACATTCTCAAAATGTACATATTTTATGGTTGATGTGTACTATTTTCCTAGACACTGTACGGTGCTATATGTAAATACACATGAGCCATATATATATATACTCTTCCCATATGAAGCTTCACTTTTGTACTAGTGTCCAATAATAGAGCATGACATGTGTTGTGTGGTTAGCCAGGCAACAGTGACACACTGTGCTATTTTATGTGTATGAGGCTATTTATAATGGTGATTAATTTTGTTAAAAAGAAGAGGCACAAACCACTCCAGAAAAATTGACATCGTTTACAGTTTGGTGTAATGTAATTGATATGAGTCCGTTGCCCTGATTGTTTATGCATGCTTAGTTACATTATAGTATATGTTCTCTTACGCATTATCAGTGTCTTATCAAACGCCAGAAGAGATGAAACTGGATGATGGATGAAACACACAAAGATGGCCGAAATACACAAAGATGGTGAGGGGATAATAAATATCATTATATACCAGGCGAATGTCTTTAATATCAAGTTTATCAGGCTCCGTTTGGAAACTGTAGGAATTTCTCGGCGAGCTCCATCTTGTAAATTAGATATAGAGGATATTACATGAGTAATGATATAATATGATATTTATTAAATGATTTTACTGATTTCATAAGAAACGAGGCTATGTCGAGTTGTTTATGAAATAAGATAACGAGATTAATAAATCTCGTATTAAACAAACACAAATGTTAGATTCTATTATTTGCATAAACACATCACCATACGTTGACGATGTAAATGACCGCATAGTAGCGTGTTTTCTGTATCAGCCTCATTTGCTTATTTATTATGATTTTATTACACCGTGTTAATAACTGTGAAAGTACGGAGCCCCGCAGGGGATTTACGCTTCTTTTTTTATGACTTCGTTCCCACGAAATAACAATTCGTTCCTTCAATTTAATAATTCGTTCCCATGAATTAACAATTCGTTCCCTCAATTTAACAATTCGTTCACACGAAATAACAATTCGTTCCCATGGGAACGAATTGTTAATTCGTGGGAACGAATTGTTATATCGTGGGAAAGAAATTGTTAATTCGAGGGAACGAATTGTTAAATTAAGGTAATGAATTGTCATTTCTTGGGAACGAATTGTCATTTCGAGGGAACGAATTGCTATATCGTGGGAACGAATTGTTAATTCGCAGGAACGAATTGTTAAATTGAGGGAACGAATTGTTATTTCGTGCGAACGACTTGATAAAAAAAATCCATTTCCCGTGCAGGGCTCCGTACATTTGCATTCATACCGTATATTTAACTCAGATCAATCTATTATTGTTTTTGCTCAGGGGAAAATAGACGTCTTTAGTGACTGAATGGCGAGGCGCAGTTTGCTTTAAGGCTACGCTGGCCGCAGCAGTTGTAAAGTACCTGTCGTGGGAGCGAATTCATAAAGAAAAATCTCCGTCCCCTGCGGGGCTCCGTATGAAAGTATATTTTATGGAATATATGAAAATACACCGGCCTGTTATCTTCTGCGTATACTCACATCCATGCAAGTCCTTGCCATTCCTCGTTGTGGTGCAGTCTCCATCCTCGCAGTCGATAGTATAAAATATGCCCACCGATGTTTTATATTCGGTTGTTGTAAACCAGCTGCTGTACACTAGCCACCAAGGTGTCACTACAGCAAAAATCTGCAACAACAGCGATGCAACCAAACTGATAAACTAGACAAGTATCCATATTTCCATTGCCATGTTTGTGTGCTTATTATTGCGTTTTTATTGTGAATTATTTTTTATAAAAACAAAATACGTGATTTCATCAGAGTCCTGTGTAAAGTGGTTTACTTGAAGATATATGATGATACTAGGACCGCTGGGTTGTACATAAAAGGTCGTGAAAGGTACATACATATCGTACTTCCTATCTTGTTGCGATATCACGTCATATGTTTTCAATTAAACCACGTTACACAGGGCCATGATGAAAACACATATTCATTTGTTATAGTATTTTATTTTATTTTCAAAAAAAATCTGATATGCCTGTTTAATCTTGCCCATATACAATATATATACGAAAACATGTCAAGGTTTCTGAATATCTATTGGCAATAGCAACTCACAATCAAGCATTTTGATTGGTTGCACAGCTCAGGCACAACCAATCAAGTTGTTTGTTTTCTAGCACAATATTTAATGGTACATGCCAACTCAGTAGGTCATAATATAGGAGACAGATAGTTTTGTATATTCTGTAGATATGACATTTTCTGGCAAAATAAACATTCATTCAAGATTACCCCACGTATTGATTGGCATTATTATACATATACTGATATCAGGGACGATAATTGTGTGTCCATAAAATGTTAACGGACATTACTATTTAATTTTTGTATTTATTTTTTTATATTAAATGGTCATATTATATAATCTGTCGAAAATATTATTTTGTTCAGGTGACGCATTTAATTAATATAAATAATTAAGAAATATCATGCCTCATTTGCATATGAAAATAGCCTGATACCACCGCGAGTCACTATCAGTAAAGTGAATATTACTATTATTTTAGTAAATGATTATATCTGTATCGCGGGCACTTGTAATTTTTAGAACTTGTGGAATAGTGACACTATTATACACTCATTTAATTTCTATAAATAACAGTTTGTGCCTACTGAGTGGGCATGTACCTTTAAGTATTTTGAAACAAAGAAATTGACAACTATTTACAAGATGCCAGCTAGCAGGCGGTAGTGTATTTAGTGCAATGCGGGTATATATATGTATAATGGTGGTCCTGGTTCATTTCGATTTACAATTACTTTTATCGGGTACAAGACCTCCTTTTATTTGGTCTTTGGCCCCAATAAAAGCAATTTGTAAATCTAAAATGATTCAGAAACCACCCATTATACATATGTATAGGAACGATGATAAACATATGCATTAATTAAAAAAACACAGCGTGGAAACACTATTCCACAGATAAAATGATCCTCATTTTCCTACTTTCGTCTAGGTAAGGATTAATTATTTTAATGTATTTATGTTTTAAGTTTAACAGTACACCTCCACATAAATAAAATATCTGGTATCTCTGTTTGTACCTGTAAATGCCAGGAGATAACAGGCCCAGCGCATTTACCAGTTTATAGATAAACACTAGTGTGTCAAATGATTTTACACCGCTATATACATTGTATGAATCATATTATCTATATTATGTTCATGGGGAAACATGGCCTAATGGTCCAATTAGTAGCGTTGAAGCAAAGCCCACAATATGCCAATCACTATCCCACATACATCCCAGTTGGAAATACTATCTTGAGGGAACGAGATGCCATGTCGTGTGAACGACATAGCTAACTCGTGGTAACGAGATGCTATCTCGTGGGAACGAGATGATATGTCGGGGTAACGAGATGATATGTCGTTCCCACGACATAGCTAACTCGTGGTAACGAGATGCCATCTCGTGGAGTAGTATAGTGGGAAATGATACCACCTAGGTTGGAGGGTCTTATCTGTGTTGATTATGGTCCCACCTACCACAAAAAGGAAAGTCCTTTTTCTAATATAGGGTCTATAATTTATTTATAGGAGTGTACAAAACTTATAGTTTTAGGCTGGCCTTTGGAATCAACCTCATCGATATGCTTCAGGTGGTAGGAATACGCGTACCTAAGATGAAAATTTGTAGTGATATAGGGCATCAGTTTATCTACTATCCTATCGAAAATAATACCACCAATCTCTCTATGAAAGGTGAGCTCGACAGTTCTCCTTCCAGCCTTGACCGTTTCACTCTGCTCATCGACCTCCGCCATTATTTCTGGTCCTTTCGCTATAATCGCGCGGACCAGCGCGGTTGTGATTACACGCTTGCGCTCAGACCTCTTCGTAAATGCGCTGTTCTTTGTTGCGTTTATCAGTTTGGTCAACCCTGCCACTCTCAGACGATTACTATATGTGATCCCGAGTGATTTAGCTTCATCTCGCAATTGCAATAACTCGGAAGTTGGTGTTGGGGGTTGTGGTGTCATATTTGTCATAATACTTTTTCGTATACATGCAGGTTTTACTTGTTCAACAAGCAAATTTCTGTCTGAGGATTTCTGACGATTTGTCATATTTGTCATAATACCTATAGGTTTTGCTTGTTTAACATGAACATTTCGGTCATGGGTTTTCTCATAATTTGTCATAAGTTTTGTTTGTTCAGCATGAAAGGACTTTCCTTTTTTGTGGTAGGTGGGACTGTATTCAGCACCGATAAGCCACTCCTACCTAGGTGGTATCATTTACATCCCCACTATACTACCATCTCGTGGGAACGACATAGCTAACTCGTGGTAACGAGATCCTATCTTGTGGGAACGAGATCCGATCTCGAGGGAACGAGATGCAATGTCGTTCCCACGACATAGCTAACTCGTGGTAACGAGATGCTATCTCGTGGGAACGAGATGCTATGTCGTGGTAACGAGACGCTATGTCGTTCCCACGACATAGCTAATCCGTGGGAACGAGTTTGCTATGTCGTGGGTAATGAGATGCTATGTCGTCGGAACGACATAGAAAAAAAATCCGCATGTCCCTGTTAGGCTGCCGTATAAATCACTGGGTAGCATGTAATATAAAATAATTATTCTCTTTCGAGTCGGTGTACGTGAGACTTATACGTACCTTCGAAATATCATACGACTCCTCAGGACAGTATACCTCGTGTGCACCTTCTCAAAAGACAATAATTGTAAACTACTTGAAGCGCAATTATTTTCTTGCCCATCATAACGTGAAGTTTCCATTGTAATTTCATTATCCAAATGTTGATGTGGTGCCATGAATGAAAACATAGAAAACTAGATTGGTCAGTAAGCGAGGCTTACGGAATACCCCCCGCGTGGGCCCAGGTACCCCTAAAATATGTAAAAATGTCCAAGTGTGTGGGCTTGTGACCTTGACTCTGGGATTAGCGCGAGCGGCATGAACGTGAATTTGTCACAGGGTGGTAGAGGTCCATTGGAGCAATGAGTGTGTGAAATGTGAAGCAGATCCGAGCAAGGAAATAGAAGTTATAACCGATTTCTCTGATGTTAAGTTTTGTAAAGAGACTACCGTATAACTTCGAATTAACGCCCCCGGAGGCGTTACATTTTACAAAAGGGGGAGGGGGTGGGGTGGGGCGTTTATTAGCCAGTAAAAAAAAAAAGAAAAAAAAAAAAAAACATTTACCAAGGACCGCCAATTTCAAACACAAATAAGGATTTAAGGATTATTTGTGTTTAAAATTGGCGGTCATTGGTAATTTTGTTTTTCTTTTTATTTGGGGGGGGGGGGGGGGGGGGGGGGGGGGGGTGGGGGGGGGGGGGGGGGGGGGGGGGGGGGGGGGGCGTTTATTAGGAGGGGGCGTTAATTCGAGGTTATACGGTATGTATGTGACGTTGACCTCGAGATCAGCGGGTATTTGTCACAGCATACGAAATATTAAGAATTTTCATTGAAAGAAATAGAAGTTATAACATATTTCTCTGACGTTAAGTTTTGTAAAGAGACTAAGTATGTGACCTTGACCTTGGGATCAGCGGGGGTTGGACAGTCGTAGATTTGTCACAGCATGATAGTACAACCTTAGAGGAATGCACAAGTGAAATAGTAAGAATTTTCAATGAAGGAAATAGAAGTTATAACTTATTTCTCTGATGTTAAGTTTTGTAAAGAGACTAAAGTATTTGACCTTGACATTGGGATCAGCGGGGGTTGGACGGTCATGGATTGGCACAGCATGGTATTAGAGCCTTACACGAATGCATGTGTGAAATATTAAGAATTTTAGATGAAGGAAATAGAAGTTAGAACAATATTTCTCTGATGTTAAGTTTTGTAAAGAGACTAAGTATTTGACCTTGACCTTGGTATCAGCGGGGGTTGGATTGTCGTGGATTTGGCACAGCATGGTAGTAGAGCCTTACAGGAATGCATGTGTGAAATATTAAGCATTTTAGATGAAAGAAATAGAAGTTATAACAATATTTCTCTGATGTTAAGTTTTGTAAAGAGACTAAGTATTTGACCTTGACCTTGGGATCTGCGGGGTTGGACGGTCGTGGATTTGGCACAGCATAGTAGTAGAGCCTTACAGGAATGCATGTGTGAAATATTAAGCATTTTAGATGAAGGAAATAGAAGTTATAACAATATTTCTGTGATGTTAAGTTTTGTAAAAAGACTAAGTATTTGACCTTGACCTTGGGATCTGCGGGGTTGGACGGTCGTGGATTTGGCACAGCATGGTAGTAGAGCCTTACAGGAATGCATGTGTGAAATATCAAGCATTTTAGATGAAGGAAATAGAAGTTATAACAATATTTCTCTGATGTTAAGTTTACGGACGCATGGACGGACGCACGCACGCACGCACGGACGGACGGACGGACGGACGACAGACGGACGGACGGACGACAGACGGACGGACGGACGGACGGACGGACGGACGGACAACCTGACTCCCGTATACCCCCCACAACTCGTTGCGGGGGGTATAATTAGTTCCACTTGCGGCAGAAGATTTGACAGTTTCTGTAAATGTTTTTCTTTTTTTTCTTGGGTACAAACTCACATGACTCGTCTCAATTGTTCATCATTTGCGAGTCACATATTTCGTAAAACTATATTGCTCAATGATGAGACAATATGTCATTAGCTGGTTTATTGCATAATATGGGCTTTCACAGTACAACACAGTGTAATAACTAGAAAATGCGTTCATCAAACATGCATGCCCCTACCCACTTGTCTTGATAGTAAAAGGGCATCGTTATTACGAAGCTAATCCCTAGACAGACATTGTGGGAAAATATTATTGAAATTGGTGAATGTGTTTTTGCATTTACCTTACAAACAAGGCGAACATAAGTCCCCAGTGACGTGACCTTGGGTGTTCAGGCGTGGGTCGTATGCAAAAAGAAAGCACCATCCCTAGATACACATTGTGGGCAAATGTTATTTAAATTGGTGAACGAGTTAAGGAGTTATTGAGGACGCACGGACGGATTCCAGGACGGATGGACAGTGGTAAAAAAGCCCACACCCCCCCCCCCACCCACCCCCCACCCCCCCCCCGAAAACAGAAAATTGGTGGGGGCATAACAATCATAATACACTAGTGTAATTAAACATAGAAACTAGAAAATTGTTTGTAAAACAAAATGCCACCGTTGTTGAGAATTCATTAATACAATAGTAATCAGTGAGCGAGTGATTGGAGAAAAAAAGATTTTCAGAGTCGAACAAGGGGCTTAACTGCAGATGAATCAGTGGGACAACAAATATGTTTACGCTATGCACTCATGCACTTGATGGTTGGGATGTATACCGAGTATGAACAGAATCGGCCAAAAACTGTAGAAGTAGTTCACCGGATAATGAAAAACAAATCAGAATTGAAAATGGGCATAACTGCGGATGAAATGGTGGGACAGCAAAACGTGTTGCGTTACGTACTCCTGCACTTCACTGTTAGGATGTATACCAGGCAAGGAAACAATACATTTAGAGTCGAAAAAGGGGCATAACTGCGGATGGATCGGAGGGATAGCGAATTTGTTACGGTACGCACTCATGCACATAATGGTTTTGATGTATACCAAGTATGAGGAGAATCGGCCAAAAAATGTAGAAGTAGTTTGCCGGACAAGGAAAATTGTCTACTGACGGACAGTGTAAACACTATATGCCACCGATAACTATCATTGCGGTGGCATACTGAGCCCGCTACAGAAGATATACAGAATAGTAGGTTAGTGCCGTGAATGGAAAAACATATCTGGCAAGGCTTAGGAAACGGGATGGGCGAGGCTCTGTCCGTTACCGTCCAGATATTTTTCCCATTCACAGCACTAACCTACTATTCTATTTTTCTCGCCAACACCTACAAATAGCTTTAAAGTGAAAATAAAATAACCCCAGCTACCGCACATATTCATACGGAGTGATTAGGTTGTATTGACAGGATATCAAAAATGGTTCACGGCACCGTGTTTCACGGCACATACGCACTGTGTTGACGGGATAAAATTAATACAGCTTCAAATTATGATGATGCGTTTATGCAATAAATAGAATCTAACATTTGTGTTTATTTATTATGCTCTTTATTCAACTTGTTGTCTGATTTATTAAGAAACTCGCTAGCCTTGTTTATATGAAACCAATCAACTTGTTTAATAAATATCATATTAAGTCGTGCAAGATCCTCTTTCTATTAATGTTTCTAATACACTCTATAAATATCCCACAATCTGATTGGCTGATGGTCATACATTACACTTATTTCAAAGATCTCACTGTTAATCAAGTTTCATTGTCTTGGCAGTAATAGATCGTTCACACAAACAGAAAGTATGTATCCTGGGTAGCTTTGCATCTCAAATGATCGTAAGTCGCAATAGATTAGACAAATTATCACAAATGTATAACATCAGGAAATTTGACAGGCGCTTTGCCATTGACATGTTGCTAACAGATCACAAAGAAATCGCAAAATAGTAAATTAATCAATAATAAATTCTGATGATGAATTTATTTCTTTCATTATTGAAATATAATGAAACCAGTAACAACAATAGTTGTCAGAAGACAACGAAGCTCGCCTGTTGGCAGCCTTCATTCAAACTTGTCACAGTTGTATAAAAAACATGAATATTATATAACTTGACCTTGGGATAAGGGGTGTGCGGTGGACCTTGACATTGAGGTCAGTGGTGGAAGGTGGATCGTGGATTTGATATAGCATGATATAGCGTATTAAGATGAATGCATGTATGACAATGCGCTCCCTGAAATGAGAAGGAAAACAAAATTTAACCCAGCGTTAAGTTTATGAACACACTAAGTTGGTGATTTTCTACAGCATGATAGCTATTCACATGAGGAATGCATGTATAAATGTGCTAAGTTTGTGACCTTGGCCTTGGCAAAAGGAGTGGGGGGGGGGGGTGGTCATGGATTTGCTGTAGCACAATAGAGTATCATCAGATGAATGCATTTATGAAATATGAAGGTGTTCCCTGTAATGAAACAGAAGTTATAAAAAATACATTTACTCCAACGTTAAGTTTATGATGTTGATCTTGGGGAAAGGGGTGGGGTGGGTCATGGATTTGCTGTAGCACAATAGAGGATCATCGGATGAATGCAAGTATAAAATATCAAAGCGTTCAAAGTGTAAAGAAACAGACGTTACACAACATTTACCCCAATGTAAAGTTTATGAACATGCTAAGATTGTGACCTTGACCTTGGGGTAAGGGTTGGGTTGTGGGTTGTGGATTTGCTACAGCATGATAGAGGGTCATCTGAGGAATGTATGTATGAAATATCAAGGCGTTCCATATCAATGTGTTAAGTTTGTGACCTTGACCTTGGGGTAAGAGTGGGCGGTGGGTCATGGAATTGCCATAGCACGATATAGTATCATCAAATGAATGCGTGTATGAAATATCAAGGCGTTCCATGAAAGGAAACAGATGTTATAAGACATTTACCCCAACGTTAAGTTTATGAATGTGCTAAGTTTGTGACCGTGACCTTGGGGAAAAGGGTGGGGGTTGGTCATGGATTTGCTATAGCACGTTAGAGTATCATCAGATGAATGCATGTATGAAATATCAAGGTGTTCAAAGTGTAAAGAAACAGAAGTTACACAACATTTACCCCAACTTTAAGTTTATGAACATGCTAAGTTTGTGACCTTGACATTTGGGTAAGGGTTGGGTGGTGGGTTGTGGATGATAGAGGTTCATCTGAGGAATGTATGAAATAGCAAGGTGTTCCATGAAAGGAAACAAAAGTTATCAGGAATTTACCCAACGTTAAGTTTATGAATGTGCCAAGTTTGTGACCTTGACCTTGGGGTAAGGGCTGGGTGGTGGGTCATGGATTTTCTATAGCATGATAGAGGGTCATCTGAGGAATGCATGTATGAAATAACAAGGCGTTCCATGAAAGGAAACAGAAGTTATAAGACATTTACCCCAATGTTAAGTTTATGAATGTGCTAAGCTTGTGACCTTGACCTTGAGGTAAGGGATGGTCCCGTGGCTGGGGTCATGGTTTTCCTATAGCACGATTAGAGTATCATCAGATGAATGCATGTATGAAATATCAAGGCGTTCCATGAAAGGAAACATATGTTATAAGACATTTACCCCAACGTTAAGATTATAAATGTGCTAAGTTTGTGACCTTGACCTTGCGGTAAGGGCTGGGTGATGTGTCATAGACTTGCTACAGCCTGATACAGGGTCATTTGAGGAATGCATGTATGAAATAACAAGATGTTCCATGAAAGGAAACAGAAGTTATAAGACATTTACCCCAACGTCAAGTTTATGAATGTGCCAAGTTTGTAACCTTGACCTTGGGGTAAGGGCTGGGTATGGGTCATGGATGCTACAGTGATAAAGGAAAGTTCATTTCCTTAAAGAATGCCAATGTACAAGGGCATGATAGATGGGTCATCTTGAGGAAATGCATGTTGACAAGCCTTGATTGGGGTAAGATGGGTCATCAGTAGATGCATGTGAAATAACAAGGTGTTCCATGAAGGAAACAGAAGTTATCAGACATTTACCCAACGTTAAATTTAGAATGTGCCAAGTTTGTGACCTTAACCTTGGGGTAAGGGTTGGGTGATGGGTCATGGATTTGCTACAACATTGATAGAGGGCCATCTGAGGAATGCATGTATGAAATAACAAGGCGTTCCATGAAAGGAAACAGAAGTTAATAAGACATTACCCCAATGTTAAGTTTATGAATGTGCTAAGTTTGTAACCTTGACCTTGGGTAAGGGCTGGGTAGTGGGTCATGGATTTGCTACAGATGATAGAGGGTCATCTGAGGAATGCATGTGTGAAATAACAAGGTGTTCCATGAAAGGAAACAGAAGTTATCAGACATTTACCCAACGTTAAATTTATGAAGTGCCAAGTTTGTGACCTAACCTTGGGGTAAGGGTTTGGGTGGTGGGTCATGGATTTGCTACAGCATGATAAGAGGGCCATCTGAGGAATGCATGTATGAAATAACAAGGCGTTCCATGAAAGGAAAACAGAAGGTATAAGACATTTACCCAATGTAAGTTTATGAATGTGCTAAGTTTAGTGACCTTGACCTTGAGGTAAGGGATGGCCGCTGGGTCATGGATTTGCTATAGCATGATAGATTATCATCAGATGAATGCATGTATGAAATATCAAGGCGTTCCATGAAAGGAAACAGATGTTATAAAACATTTACCCCAAGGTTAAGTTTATGAATCTGCTAAGATTGTGACCTTGACGTTGGGGTAAGGGCTGGGGGGTGGGTCATGGATTTGCTACAGCATGATACAGGGTCATCTGAGGAATGCATGTGTGAAATAACAAGGTGTTCCATGAAAGGAAACAGAAGTTATAAAGACATTTACCCAACGTTTAGTTTATGAATATGCCAAGTTTGTGACCTTGACCTTGTGGTAAGGGTTGGGTGGTGGGTCATGAATTTGCTACAGCATGATAGAGGGTCATCTGAGGAATGCATGTGTGAAATAACAAGGTGTTCCATGAAAGGAAACAGAAGTTATCAGACATTTACCCAACGTTAAATTTATGAATGTGCCAAGTTTGTGACCTTAACCTTGGGGTAAGGGTTGGGTGGTGGGTCATGGATTTGCTACAGCATGATAGAGGGCCATCTGAGGAATGCATGTATGAAATAACAAGGCGTTCCATGAAAGGAAACAGAAGGTATAAGACATTTACCCCAATGTTAAGTTTATGAATGTGCTAAGTTTGTGACCTTGACCTTGAGGTAAGGGATGGCCGCTGGGTCATGGATTTGCTATAGCATGATAGATTATCATCAGATGAATGCATGTATGAAATATCAAGGCGTTCCATGAAAGGAAACAGATGTTATAAAACATTTACCCCAAGGTTAAGTTTATGAATCTGCTAAGTTTGTGACCTTGACGTTGGGGTAAGGGCTGGGGGGTTGGGTCATGATTTGCTAGAGCATGAAATACAGGGTGATCTGAGGAATGCATGTGTGAAATAACAAGGTGTGTCATGAAGGAAACAGAAGTTATAAAGACATTTACCCAACGTTTAGTTATGAATATAGCCAAGATTGTGACTTGACCTTGTGGTAAGGGATATGGGTGGTGGTCATGAAATTGTACAATAGAAGTTGCATCTTGACGAAGGCATGGTTAGAGGGTATCTGAGGATGCATGTATGAAATAACAAGGTGTTCCATGAAAGGGGAAACAGAATATGAGACATTTACCCACGTTAAGTTTATGAATGTGCAGTTTGTGACCTTGACCTTGGGGTTAAGGGCTGGGTGGTGGGTCATGATTGTTACAGCATGATGAGGTCACCTGAGGAATGCAAAGATGAAATAACAAGGTGTTCCATAAGGAACAGAAGTTATAAGACATTTACCCAACTTAAGTTTAGAATGTGCCAAGTTTTAATTTGAACCGCCTGGGGAAAGTGAGTGGTCAGATTTGCACACATGAAGGGGTCATTTGAGGAATGCGAGAAATAACAAGGTGTTCCGGAAAGTAAAGCAGAAGTTATAAGACATTACCCAACGTTATGTTTATGAATGTGCCAAGTTTGTGACTTGACTTTGGGGTAAGGGCTGGGTGGTGGGTCATGGATTTGATATATATGATAGAGCGTCATCTGAGGAATGCATGTGTGAAATAACAAGGTGTTCCTTGAAAGGAAACAGAAGTTATCAGACATTTACACATCGACTCTATTGTTTGTCAGAGGTTGGTAAGCAATTTGAACACCTCTGTAGACAAAAGAAAAGTTTGCATCTATATGCAAACCTGGGCACGAAAAAGTCGTGCGTCACGGCAAACCACACACGTTATGTGTCTATGGTCATTATGTGAATTGATAGCTTGACACAAGGAACACCGGCTTAGAAAAGCGGTCTTACGATGGATAGCGTAGCCCGGATCAGTCTGCGCATCCGCACAGTTTGATCATTGCATGTGTTGGTCGGCATTCGATCAATACCATTTCCTATATTTACTACATGTCACCAGTGTAGCAGTTGTTGATGTTTTGCGATCAGCGGAATGATTACATGTAGAACATACAACGCTAATTTGGATGGTGAATGATGATAAAGGTACACATATTCGCCTTACAAATGCTGCAAGGTCTTTCTCCGTGCCAGTGACGCATATGTAATCACAAATCGTGTCAATGCCGTGGACAGATGTATAAACAAAAATATATATACAGACGGACGGCAGAAAAGCACTTGTTGTAGTAAAGAAGCACTTGTTGTAGGAAAGAACATTGTATTTGTATCATTATTATATATTAAAGTATAGCCTCAGATCGGATTCTGCATTAGCGTAGTCCGATTGGAGACTACACTACTTGACGTTATAGTAGCTAAATTAATACTGGTAGCAACCGCAAAACAAGCACAGTTTAAATATGCATACTCTGTGAGGATATTGTAGAAAGTGTATCCCAAACTCCAAAAATGTTTCCTTCTCATAGTATCAGAGACTGCACTGTTCGCCACGTTTAACTATCTACATCCGCGCAGTCTGATAGGAGACTGCGCAGTTCGCCATTTGTAACAATTTAGATTAACATTATCTCACTGTACAAAGGTGAAGCCCCCTATTGGAAAAATGGACATTAAGACACATGATAACAATGTTGGCCGAGATCAGACTGTGAACTCGCGCAGTCTGATCAGGGTCTGCGCTGTTCGCCGATTTCAATTATTTCAACTAACTTTCTCTACTGTATAATAATGATGTCCCGTGTTGGAAAAATGGACCTTACGGCATAAAATAACAGTGCACTCGCGCAGTCTGATCGGGGTCTACGCTGTTCGCCAATTTCAACTAGTTTAATTAACTGTATCTACTGTATAATAATGAAGTCCCCTGTTGGAAAAATGGACCTTACGACATATGCTAACGGTGTTGGCCGGGATCAGACCGTGCACTCGCGCAGTCTGATCGGGGATCGCACTGTTCAACATTTATAACTGTCTGAATTAACATTATCTCATTTTATATTAGTGAAGTCCCCTGTTGGGAAAATGGACCTTACCACACATGATAACACTGTAGGCCGAGATCTGACTGTACACTTGCGCAGTCTGATCGGGGACTGCGCTGTTCGTCAACTTTTAACTATCTAAACAAGCACTAGTAGCAACCGCAAAACAAGTAAAGTATATGCATACTCGGTAAGGATAATGCAGAAATTATGTCTCCAAAACTCGCAATTGAATAATTTTCTCAACTGGAGGCCCATTCCATGCAGAAATTAATAATCCCAACAATGCATGTCTTGTAACCAAAACACATATATCAAATGTGGTTAAATTTTATTTTCTAAGAATCTCTCCTGAACAAAGGCAGCTAATTTATGCTATCACGTGACCATAATTCAGGGGAGATAACTTGTGTTGACCAGCTGTTTGATGCTTGCGTTATTTCGGCCGCACCTACTCTAAGGCCTTGCACGCCGTTACGCAGATGTGAACCCAAAACATATTATCTGCAATAATATTCCTTTGGGTGTCTCATCTGGTATGCTCATATGTTTATACATGTACATGGATGCAAGTGGAAGTCCAAGCTCGTTTGATATGGGATAGAAGAACAATTGGGATTGGTGTAAAATGTCATTTATTTTTAAATGACGATTGCTAGCACATGGTACCTCCAGCCGTACTGTTAAATGACAGAATAAATGTCATGTTTTTCAATTGACTAAATGGCTAGTACATGGTACTAGCCGTACTGTTAATGACATGAGTTAGATTTTGTATAACTGCTCCCATCTAAAAGGTGGGCATACACATCCGCCATAGTCATAGATGTAACATGTCGCTAGACACATGTACATCAATGACACGCCCACCCGTAGGACTTCCAATTACAACCAATAAACCGCATATAACTCCACAATCAGAAAGGCATGTAATATTGCAACACAACATGTATATTTAACACCAACACTTGCCTACCTTGACTAGTAGGACGATAACTAACATTGGCTATGAACACGTTATCTGAGACCAAACGTCACCAGTGCACGTGCATGTAATTGCGCGACTGTCAGACTACACTGTACACTCGAGCAACCACACCCACATAGCTGGCTATTATCCACACATTACAACGTGACCTTCGTTCATTATATACATAAATTGGACATGGTTCTTCTCCTCAGGCTGTTATCCATGCATTGCGTGACTTCGTACCTTATTTACATAATTTGGATATAGTTCTGTATCAGTGCATTAGCGCAACGATGAATGAATGCCAGTCTACACTGTGCATCCACACATCCCTGCCCAAACCCACTGGCGATCAATACCTCTTTCGTTCCATAATTTACCCGCGCAAGCGTGTGCACTCGCGCAAATGTCAGACTACTCTGTACACTCAGCGAATACACTCGCATACACTGGCCGATATACCGTATGCACGCAATGAGTGGACTTAAAATACATTATTTACATAATTTCAACATTGTCCACATGACAACATGAAGCATCATATTGGTAATAGTGTAAAAACAGTAGTACACATAGGAAAATACATAATATCAGTCAATACTGTGTCAGTAGCACTATACCCTCACCATACACGGAGACCTTGAAGTAGAAATGCAAAGAATTTGTGTTTCTTCCTTTAAAGAAACTTGGATTTTAGACTAAATTCTGCATTATTAAGGATGCATAATAATCGACAGGTATAACGTATTGACACACCAATGGGCATTGGAGAATTATGACATTTCTACTTCAAGTTACTAATCTACAGCTGCAGTACTGGCAGCCGAATGTAGTTGTGTACTGCATCTGAAGACCACCTGACCATTTTCCGTATGGCTTCTTCGAATGACCCTCAAGTAGTGCGGCACTAGCCGCTCCAATCCTAAAACTATGAGGCTTGTAGCGTGTCGGATCTAAACCCAGAAACGACACCAAAAGTTTCATTTTTCCAAGACGAACGAATATGTGACTGGCAAGCCGTTTTGAAATTGAAACAAGGGGCCAGATGCGTGTCGGAAAACCTGGCGGTAAGCATACAAAGCTAAAACGGGACAGAACTGAGCTTGACGACATGAAAAATGCAGCACAACTGGCGATGACCCTTTCTTATGTTTGTAAATGATGCAGTGTAATGTTTAAACCACAAAGTTTTCCATTTTCTGTCACAAACTGTGCATCCGCCACTTGCAGCACATGTGACGGATCTGATGACGTTTTCAGACACAATTCTCCCATTCTGAAGAATCCATTATATGCTAATAGAAAAATAGCGGGTAACAACACGCGATATTGCTGTGCAGTGATGGTTATAGGAATAGACTCCAACAGCTGCCGTAATATTTGTTTGGTAATTGGTAAGCGAGAATCGACACTACCTTTTTGTTTTGAAATCCCCCTCAAACACTTGCGCACTAAAAATGAGTCAACTGGGTCCGCAAATCCATGCAATTTATGTGTAAATGCTATGGCTGAAGCATGTGAAGCAATTGTGATTGACGCATATCCAGATTGTAATAAGGAGGACAAATAGTTTACCAAATCAGCTGTGGAGACTGGCAGTTTTGGGTCGCGTTTCTGAGTATACCAATAATCACGAAACTGAAGCCAATATTTCAAGTATGACAATCGTGTTGATTTAGCCAAACTTGAGGCCAATACATGGACAGACGCGGCATTCAAACCCGTAAGAGCTCTGACGGAATCGGACACGGTATTTGATCCAGGCCCGGTGCACATTGTCTCGCTTTCTGAAATTCAAAACGAGACAAACAGTCAGCCACAGTATTAACTTTTCCTGGTACATGTCGAGCACGGAAAACAATATTGTGACGCATCGTGGCAATAACTAATCGTCGTACAAGTCCACATGATTTCCGGATTTTTTGACGACATCTTGTTTATCACAAACATTGTGCACTCATTGTCAGTAGAAAAACAGGATTCTATGATTTGCCATAAGGTGACCCCACAATTCAACAGCAAGCACGATGGGAAATAGCTCTAATGTATTGATGGCAAGGTGTGACATACTATCAGGCCAAGACCCATAACACCACTTGGTACCAAACACTGCCGAGAACCCGGGTAGTGGCCGCGTCAGTGCTTAAATGGAGAGTATCAGCGGGAACCCAATCATCAAACAAAAACAGCGACTTCCCATTGAAACTGGACATGAACACATTCCATGCAGCCAAATCAGCTCTAGCCTCCTGAGTCAGACGTATCTTATATTGTGGCCTTGCAACACCCATCGTCAGATCATACAGACGTCTTAAAAAGTGCGACCTGGAACCACTACCATTGTGGCAAAATTCAGCAAACCCAACAATGATTGTAACTCGTGTAACGTAACTTTTTTTCCGTTTCTGCATATCATTGAGCGATGTACGAATTCTCTCAACTTTGTCATCCGGCAATTTGATAACCATTGCTTCGGAATCAACTTCATACCATATATGATGATTTGAGTAGTTGGGCCAACTGTTTTGTCAGATTTGAGCGGAATTCTCAATTGCGCACACAACATCATAAATTGATCCAATGATTGCTGACACGCAGATGAGTTTGGTTCTCCAGCCAAGAAAAAATCATCTATTAAGTGACTGATGTTTGCATTAAACTTTGTCTGCATGATCCAATGTAGAGCCTTGCTAAAACACTCAAACGTCTGACAGCTTGAACTCAACCCGGCTGGGAGACAACGGTCCATGAAATATATGTTCTGACCATTACTGAGGGGAAATGAGAACCCAACAACTCATAATCAGCTGGGGATATCGGAACCAAACGATATGCGGTCTCAATATCAGTTTTTGCCATCAATGTAGCATAGCCAAGACGTTTGACTATTGCCACAATGTTATCAATAGATTCATAAGACACTTGTGTGAATACTTTGCTTATTCCATCGTTAATGGACTGACCGACTGGGAAGGATAGATCATGAATAAGTCTGAATGAATTGGCGTCCTTCTTGGGAATAAGCCCCAGGGGTGAACAAATCAAAGTAGTTAGGAGGTGGACTGTAAATGGACCCAATATCCTATCAGCATTAAGTTCTTTTTGAATTTTTGACTGGAGAATTTCTATATTATCCAAGGCTGAACGGTGATTTTTACAATATTGAAAACTGCGAGGGCCCTCATACGGGACTTTTAACCCGAAAGTAAACCCCGAAATCAGAAATTCTTGCTTTTCATTATCGTATCCATGCATCCACTCCCGTAAGCTTACCAACGTCTATTGGCGTTGGGAGTGTTATTCTTCGGAGGGTGTATGGGTTGGGACCACGAAAGGGCTGAATCGGTGTTGGGAATCGAATGGGCGACGGTGCAACTGGGTGCCCCACAGATTGCGGGACAAATGGCTCACTGACTACTGGGGCTGGTTGTACACCAGGACGAGCAGTATTGTATGGTCCCCTAGGACGGACAAGGGCGAAACACTTGAACCTGGGATGCCTAGCACCACATCCCGAGCAGACATGAGCATAAGAGCACACAGGCTTAGCACAACCTGTCTGCTTATTGTAAGCCAACACGGGCAGCGGGTGCCGAATTAGTGGCTGCAGGTGGGGCTGTCACTCCTTTCAAAGTGACAGCTCTCAACCACAGCTCCTGGTGCAATGCACCCCAAGGGAGAGGCTGGAACTGGCGGTGTTCCCTGAAAGATCTGTCATAAAAAGTGAAAGCCTGATGGCCATATGCTTTCGCCAAGTCCTGGACGACCGTGATGTAGGACAGTAAGCCGGACACGGAATCAGGGTGACGCTTCGTATATATATCCATGAAGATATAGAAAGCCCGAAGCCACATCTCCAGCGACAAATATCTTGCGTTGGGCTTCGATGTCACCCTGACTACCGCGTCCGACTCATCCTCTTGTACACTGAATCTCATGTTGTCTGATCCAGCACCTGGCAAAAGCAGTGCCAAGTCAACAAACTTATCCTCCCATATTTGAATTTTAAGCTTGTCCGAAACATGGAAGGACAAGCCAAGATTGTACCCATGTATATTTGTAAGTGGGAGCTGAGGGGTGGTACAAGTACCCTGACCACTAGCCATTGTGTGATTGTCCACCAACATATGGGGCACGTTCAACAGTGCCGGATCTTCACCTGCAAACTGCTGCAGTGACACAGCAGACGACACCGTTGGTGGGGCAGGCTCGGGCCCATTGCTGGTGGAGGCACCACTCTCAAGTACTGCAACGTCATCTGGCTGACCGGGAGTGTGGGACGCCGATACTGAATTTTTAATTGGCTGCAAAACGTTCCATCTGGCCGCTCTGCTTGTGGAAACAGCCCACTATCCCTCATTTTTTCGAACAACTTTTCCACAATTCTGTTTTCGTTGACGTCGCTACTGCCACTGGCCTCGTTCGTCTCGACCGCCTCGACCACAGCACGGCTCCGGAGATGCCTGGTCTTCGCCCGGGCCTTCGGCATGGCTCTGCGAATGGGATTAGTGAATCTGAAACATTAGCTTATAACGTGTACATGCTGAGTATGAAAACATCACTGCAGGTTCCACTTACCACTTTCAAGCCGCTAATAGCTTAAAATGTGTACACACACAGTGATTTAATTATGAAAATCTGATAATATGAGATAATCTTGCTTGCCTATGACACAACAGCAACTGGATCACATCGGCCCCAGCTAATTGGATGTATTCGTGCAGTCTGATCCGGCCCCACACTGTTAGTGAATGTCAATGAAGTTACATTAATGACACCAGCAGGTGACTAGATTCCAAACTAAAGTGTGAGTGTGCAACAGGCCAACAGGCGCATGTACATAGTCATACTCAGCAACACTCCACTAATTAGTTATCAAGTGCACACCAGAGTGACCTAACTCATAAAATTCTACAATTATTAAAAATTGTTAATGTTACATTTTTTGCGTGCAACAACAGCACAACTGATATGAGTACACACACCAGTGATCTCAATCATATGTTGATAAACTAACAAATTCAAATTGTATAGAGTGCAAACAACAGCACAGCAACCTTATTGAGTACACACACCAGTGACTCATGTATATATGTCCTATAATTATTCATCAACATTAAAACAATTGTAATATACATCTTATACAGCTTGCAACAACAGCACAGACTGATGGTGTACACACTCCCATTGATCCTAATATAGGTGTTATAAATATTAATTTCAAATTTAACAAAAAGGTGCAACAACAGCACAACTTGATCATTGAGACACACACCAGTGACTCAAATTTCATAAAAATATAAAAAGATAAAGTAACTTACGAAAAGTGCACCACTGCATAGCATGATCATGGTGAATTTGTAATGTTTTATAACTATCAATTTGTAAATTACCCACATTAATGGCATTATAACATGTATAATCATTCAATTAAACAATAGTATGCACCTGTACCGCAGGTGTATATATAGTCAATAGACCAGATAGGCATAACACTAACTTCTACACAGAGTGCACTACACGACAGCACTAACACGGTACACACACATACCATGCACCTGCTGCAACGAGTGATATTTATATAAGAAATGCTATATTTAATTAATTCAGACAACATGCATCTTCTACGAGACCGTGAGCTGTGAATTAAACCCGGGAGTGAGAGTGTGCAAAAAAATGGTCACAAAATAGCAGTCAGACTAGTCCATTTACGAGCCGGCTCATCAGGATCTACACATTTTGCCAAAAACCACTATACAGGTCTGTGGGGTTAAACGGGTTAATTGGAAAAATGGAAACTTGTGAATACTATGAATGTAACCACCTGTTTATTATGGAGAGAACATATATCATGTCTACCAATGTGACAGACGCACGACGAAGTCCCGGACACTTCTCAGATATTTTGGAAATCCGACCTCCATCGACAAGTGGACCCCATCTGGACAAAACACATTGGAACTGGAATTCCACAATCCTGTACGTGTCGCCAACAATACACTGCAGAATCCGGGTTCTGCTTGACGAGTTCCTCCAGATGTATGTTTGCCTCCAAAACATGGGCATTGAACTCATCATATGGGATGGCCTCTCGTCTAAACACCTGGCACAGTCCAACTTTCTCCACCTCAAGTACATTTCGGAGGTATTTAGCATGGCTAAACAAGTGACGAGCAAACAGTTCAGGGGAGTACGCAGGATCACATAAATCATTAGTGCCAATGTCCAGGACAACAATATCACACCCACGCAAAACATAGTCCTTCTTATGTAACCTGGAGAATTTATCATTCCGTAACAGCAGCCCACCATAACCGACAACGTCCACATCAAATTTAGCAGTGTCTAACCCAAGATTGTAGTTGTCTGCATGGCTGTCAACGAACGATTTCAGTTTCTTTGGGAAGCTGTGCCCAAAAACACACACTTTGAGCGGCTCCGGCATATTTACAAGTGATCAAACAATCAGGCCAAAACACAAGAGGTCAACAACATGACACAATAAACACGCCAACACACGGGAAACTAATGACGCAAACTCAACACACAATACAGTGTCAAACAAAATGACAGACAATAAAACACGCCAACACACGGAAACTAATGACGCAAACTCAACACACAACAATACAGTCAACACAATCAATAGTTTACCAATTGTATGGCTATAACATAGTGTTCAAATAAACACACAAAACCTGTAAATAACCAAACTACTTAAATTTTATTTTCTAAGAATCTCTCCTGAACAAAGGCAGCTAATTTATGCTATCACGTGACCATAATTCAGGGGAGATAACTTTTGTTGACCAGCTGTTTGATGCTTGCGTTATTTCGGCCGCACCTACTCTAAGGCCTTGCACGCCGTTACGCAGATGTGAACCCAAAACATATTATCTGCAATAATATTCCTATATCAAATTAGTGAATACTGCTACTGCTACATATTCTATCATATTTAGACACATATGATGTAAAACTCATTTACTGTAAAATCAAGACACTGTCGTATATTCACACATATCATCATAGTTAGACCAAGACACTCATCCGTAGTAGACACATACCACTGTAGCGTAACAACACACGACAAAAAACCTCTCCCAACCGAATATGCACAACAAACAAAACTCATACTCAGTCTTTGCCCCTCTTCCCCATCCCCTTTTTTATTTTTTCTTACGATGGTACAAACATGGCAATACAAAAGTATATCACGCTTAACTCCATATATTTGGGTCAGTCGTACAAATAAAACTAATTATTACAAGCAGTTTTGAATTAAAGATTATTTCCTCAAATAACAACAAATTATGGATGCTCAAATAAAACTATGTAGTCTGAATGTTAATGGGCTTGGACATCAAACTAAACGTAAAAAAGTATTCAGTTGGCTAAAACAAAAGAAATTCTCAATATGTTTCCTCCAAGAACTTCACTGTACACAAGAAAACAAGGAAATGTGGAAGAAACAATGGGGTCAAGACATTTTCCTAAGTGGAAACAGCTCCAATAGCAAAGATATTGGTATTCTACTGAATCTAACATCGACATACGAAATACTCGAACATACAGAAATAATACAGGGACGCCTACAGTTATTAAAAATTAAAGTAGTCGATACAACAATAGTACTATTAAATATATATGGACCAAATGAAGATGACGTAACTTTTTTTTTTTCAAGAATAGAACAATTAATTTTAGAGAATAATAGTGAAAGTATGGTTTTAGGAGGGGATTTCAACAATGTACTAAATGTTGAAACCGATAAACTAAATGGAAATACAGATAGATATAAAAAATGTTCGGAAAAAATAAACGATATTATCAACAACAATGAATTATATGATATATTCAGAGTCAGGCATCCGGACAAAAAACGATTCACGTGGCATTCTAATCACAAACCACCTATATTTTGCAGACTAGACTATTTTCTTATAACAGCTAATATGCTAAATATGGTCACCGAATGTGACATAATTTCCGGATTTCTTTCAGCTCATTCGGCAATTACTTTAACTCTGAATGTATGCGAAACGGTTAGAGGAACCGGCTATTTTAAATAAATTAATATGTTTACTACTACAAACATTTAATTTAACAAAAGATAAAAGATACAATACACGAAACTGCTACCATTAATAATGGATGTAACCCAAACAATATGTGGGAACTAATAAAAGGTTCAGTACGAAATGAAGCAATTAAATACTCAAGTACATTGAAAAAGAAACAAAGAGAGGAAGAAACTAAAATAGAAAAAGAAATTCAAACAATTGGAAAGACAAATAAATGAAAAACCCAAACAATCAAGATGTAGCAGACAAAACTTAATTTGGAGAAAAGTAAACTTGATAACATAACTGAAGAAAAAACTAAGGGAATACTTTTAAGATCAAAAGCTGAATGGGTGGAAGGTGCTGAAAAAAATACAAAATATTTCTCGAACATGGAGAAAAAAAGATCAGAATGAACGAACAATTAAACAGCTAAACATACAGAATAACATCGAAACAGACCATGCAAATATTTTGAATCATGTTAAAGATTATTACGAAGGGTTATATAGCGAGGACTTAAATTTAGATAATGACGATAACAGTTTCTTAAACACGACAGAACATAAACTAAATGATGCTGAAAAACAATCATGTGATGGTATAATAAATGAATACGAATGTCAATTAGCCTTAAAGGAAATGAAAAACATGAAAAGTCCTGGATCCGATGGTTTAACAGCAGAATTTTATAAACTTTACTGGAGTGACATAAAGGATTATTATATAAAGTCGATAAATTACTCATATGAAAATGGAACTCTAACGGAACTTCAAAAACAAGGCATAATTACTCTACTACCAAAG
Source organism: Conchocele bisecta (assembly GCA_029237695.1). Classification (NCBI taxonomy): domain Eukaryota; kingdom Metazoa; phylum Mollusca; class Bivalvia; order Lucinida; family Thyasiridae; genus Conchocele; species Conchocele bisecta. The sequence goes on from CM055273.1 coordinate 73,969,682, forward strand.
AAAGATAAAAATACGCTCATTTTTGAAAACTGGAGACCAATATCACTTTTAAACGTGGACTATAAAATTGCAACAAAAGTAATAGCTAACAGAATCAAGAAAGTATTAAACACCCTAATAAATGTTAACCAGACAGGGTTCATTAAAGGAAGATATATTGGAGAAAATGTACGAACCCTTATGGAAATAATTGAAGACACAAATGAAAACAATAAAACAGGAATGATATTTTTTGCAGACTTTCAAAAAGCTTTCGATAGTCTAAGCCATAAATTTATAATTAAATGTCTACAGCATCTCAACTTTGGCAACTCACTAATTCAATGGATAACTCTATTTTACAAAGACGCTAAAAGTTGTATCACAAATAACGGTCATCTATCCAATTTCTTTAACGTTAAAAAGGGCGTCAGACAAGGCTGTCCATTATCAGCAAATATTTGCATACTATGCATAGAACTATTGTCACGTAAAATTAACAGTAACACAAACATTAAAGGTCAAACTCTCGGTGGGGAGGAAATAAAACAAACACTTTTTGCAGATGATGCAAGCTTTACACTTGATGGCACCTAACAATCGTTCAAAGAACTTGTTAGAACTCTAGAACAATTTGCAAATATATCTGGGTTAAAATTAAACAAAGGAAAATGTACTATTTTAAAATAGGGAACAACTAGATATAACACAAATAAATGGTGCAACAATAACTTATATACATGGTCTAATGAACAAGCCTCAACTCTAGGAATAACTTTTGCAAACGTATAAAACAAAACTGCAACTACTAAATCTAACACCCAAAATTAAGTCATTCCAGAACTGCCTAAATAGTTGGAAAAAATGGAACCTAACACTAATAGGAAAAATAGCAGTATTAAAAACATTTGCATTCCCTAAACTGGTATATCCGCTGACAGTACTAGAAAATCCGTCTGATGAAATCATTAAGAGATAAATAAATATATGTTTGACTTTCTTTGAGATGGAAAACCTGATAAAATATGTAGAAAAACAATTATTCAAAATTACGAAAATTGTGGATTAAAAATGATAAATATTCAAGCTTTTTTGCATTCATTAAAAGCATCTTGGATAAAAAGATTAAAGGGATCACAGAATCAATGGAAAACAGCTTATAATAATGAATTGAACAAGTATGGTGGTGATTTACTGTTCAAGTGTAATTTTAATCAAGTTGATGCAAAACAGATAATAAAGAGGTATACATTTTTAGGTGAGATTATTACATCGTGGAGTAAAATTAACTTTAAACATATACACCCTGTCATATCAAATGAAATATTTTGGCATAATACCAACATCAAACAAAACAATACATTATTTTATAAAGATTGGCACGATAAAGGTATAATGTTCATAAAAAATATTTACGATTATAGAACAAAAAACTTCTATACATTTCATGAACTAAAGAATTTGTACAATTTAAGCAATGGGGATTTCCTAAAGTACTAAACATTAATAGGTAATATCAAAGATGCATGGAAAGAAACACTTAAAACAGAAAATATTGACACTGGCACACCTGAATATCTAATTTCGAAACATTTAAAAAATAAAATGGCCAATAAGATGTTATATGACATACAAATCGATACAATGCGATTAACTATATTAAAACACACTGTCAAATGGGAAAATGAATTAAATATTTAAAATATTAATGGAAGAATATTTATCTCACCTATCAAAAATACTATAAGCACAAAACTAGAGCATTCCAGTACAAATACCTAATGAGAATAATACCAAATAACTCCTTCCTATTTGTATGTAACTTGAAACCATCAAACTTGTGTGAATTTTGTAATATGAACGTAGACTCAAATAAACATATGTTTTGGGAATGTCAAACTATCCAAACATTTTGGTCGGAAATATATGAATTATTGAAATCGAAACTAAATTACAATGCACATCTAAATTACGAACACATATCATTTTGTAATATTAACGTAGTATCTAAACAAAGGTCGGTTCTTAATAATTAATTTCATTATCCTTCTAGCAAAATATTTTATATTCAAATGTAAATGTTGCTCAACACTGCCAACACTAAACTCATTCAACATGTATATACAGAAAACAATCTTAATTGAAGAGACAATTGCGACAATGAAAGATAAACTGTTGCAATTTAATACAAAATGGAATGATTTTCACTTCAACTAACAAAACGTATACCAAAGTACCCACACATAGATATATATATACTAGTAATGCCAAAAACGTTCTCTCTTTTCTTTTTTTTGTTGCATTAACCAAGACCCAAACCCCCGCACCCATGTATACCCACAACACCCATACACATTATCATATACAAACTCGTTGTTACATTTCACATATACTAAGACAAAAAAAAATGTTCAATTGTTCAATCATTTTGTACACATAAATTGTAAAATTGTGTATGCACATGTATGTATTATATGTAACAAAGAGAATAAAAAAAAATGAAATACAAAAAAAGAAATGTCTAAACTATAATGTAACATTGTTGAAATACTTTAAATAAAAGCTTACCTGGTGAATCTCTCACACGTAGTATACAGTATATTTCTGTTTACGTATAGTTTAGCACGTGGAAAGACACTTTTCAATGACAAAAATAGGGATATCATTGATGGGCGTTCAGTAAGTGACAAAAAGTATTATAAACCTACACCCACTCGTGAAGTGGAATATTTTATCAAGTCTCAAAAACAGTGCTATATATATAGAGAGAATCTTACTTGCGTGATGATTTACTATGATATTTATTAACGAGTTTACTGATGTCATAAGAGGCTATGCTGAGTTTCTTTTTAAATCAGCGAAGGAGCTTTCATTATGTTAATAAATATAATATTACATCAACACAAATGTTAGATTTGCTTTAATACAGGAGAACAGCATCATACATATACTGATCACCTAATGTGTTTTATTGTACCCGTCTGAGTTGCACATTTACTTCACTAGTGTATAATGATATTGAATATAAACTAGTGCCGGCCTTTTAGGACATACGAGTCGAACTTAAGCTATGCTTATTGATAACTTGTGATCAGTGCATATTTAAGATACAATAAAATAGCTTTAACGCTTTTTTTGGCTCGAGAACATTGTTCACTTGATCCCAATTATACAAAAATAGGACATATTATGTTTTACGCCACCTACGAAAGTCAAATTTATGCATAATAAAATGCATGTACACGTGAACTGGCATACAACTATGATATATTCTGTATTTTGACTGAGAATAGTTTTTTTTTATCGTAAAAAATAAAAAACGGCATGTTTCATTGTTGAATGACAACTGCATCAGTCACTTAAGTTCAATCACTTAAGTTGGTTTATTACTGCAGCTGCATGTGAAAATACAGTGGCTAAACATATTGGAAGGATTAAATTTGTTTTAAGATTTGCACTCTACAGAGACCCAGCTGATGATATATGACAAAAGAGATGTCCTAACGTATTTTAAAGAAACAATGTCTCACAGGATGTTTCAGATGTTGTCGAAGATATTCAATATTCCTTTAATTTTCGCATTATTGAATCCAAATGCCATATATAAGGACTGTGTGTTTTGTTATATACAATGTACTACAATTGACTCTGATGAATAGGGAAGATAAGTTGGTAACGCGCTTCCGTTCGCTATTTCAGTACCAGGAAGCACATTTTGTGAAACATAACATTTTTTTTACTTTGAAATCAATATACTGTTCCACACATATATTATGTTGCTATTTATGGACACATGTGAAATTACTTCAACTAAATACAAATACATGTAGTACCATCGACTGTCAACAAAACTAGAGTTCGTAACGCTATTTATGATTTGGTATAATAAACATATTTTACCAAGACGACTTATAGGCACGATTTGGTTAATACAGTCCATGTAAATTTACCATTATATTATTGGTTACTAAGTTAAACATGTTTTATCACTTTCTGCACATACATAAGACAACGTATCTTTAAATGTAATTGTTGTTATAAGTATGCCAATAGTTTTCATTCATTAAATTAATGTCATTTCATTTTATTGGGATCATGTATGTGTTGGGAAATTAATTGTTGAACACCCCTCGTAAATGACTTTTATAACTGACCACCCAATAATAGATATACGCATGCATATGCTGCACGTGCAGGTACAGTTGTACGTACTGCACCAGGCGATGAGAGGCCCATCACTTACAAATATATTCTACATGGCCGGGTGCTTATCACTTCGTCGATGTTTTGACAGAGAACTGCTGAACGTAAACGTGGTGGGCTATGTATACACGTGTAAACCGGACACCCTGGGGACCCCATTGCGTTTCATTTATATGGCATTGATTGTAGTTCGTGCATAGGCAAGAAGGGGATATAGCGGTAGTCCATGTACTGCGTACGTACGTACGTACATGCATAGTAACACCTTTCATTTTTCAAAAACTCATGAACCACTTCATTAATTTGGATAATATTTGGCCACAATGTGATCGTGCTTTGTTTTGCATGCTACCCACATCCGACCGCCCAATGTCAAGGTCACTGAGGACCGATGTTCACCTTGTTTGCAATACGACAATTGTTTCAGGCAATAATGTTAAAGTCCTTATTTAATTATCAAGGCTGCCAGTACGACCGCCCAAGGTAAAGGTCACAGAGGACTTGTGTTTTTTTTATTGTCAAGGCAGACAGCGAGGGCATAAGCTTCGCTTAGAGCTGCCATTTATTGTTACAGTTGTACCTATCTAAGTTGGACACCCTGCGAACGACGTCATATGACGTTACCGAACGACGTCAGACTAATCAGACACGTAACGTAAACAAGTCGGCGTTCTTTTTAACGAAAACTGCTTTAAGCTTGATTATTGGCTGGCATAAAACTTTACCTGATAAAATAAAATCTAGTCTAATGTCTTTCGATATCACGATAATGAGGCTCGGCTCGGAAACGGCCCAGTCTTGCCTGATAAACTGGTATTTCAAACTACATTAGCCTGGTATTCTCTGAATTTGTATGATTTATGCAAGCATGTTCCCATGCATATTATACAGCATATTGAGTGCTTGCTTCTTATACGTATACGTTAAACGTCAAACACAAATAATAACTAGAAATGGACGCTTGTCGACAAGCGCATGTGTATCCCCCTCCCCAGATACACAAGTAGTTTGAAAAAATGGTGTTCGAGTTATGCTCCGGAGACAAAATCAGTGACGGAAAAACAAAGGGAGATAACTAAAGAATTAGTGATGCAGAGTTGTCATTCTTGCGGGACACACCTTTAGGGTCGTGGTCTATGCATGTGTGAAGTTTCATGAAAATATTCCAAAGGGTGTTCGAGTTATGCTCCAGACACGAAATCAGTGCACGAAACAACAAAGGGAGATAACTAAGAAATTAACGACGCAAGAGTTGTCATTCTTACGTGCGACACACCTTTGGGTCGTCTTCTATGCATGTGTGAAGTTTAATAAACTAGAAAATGTGTTCATAGAACACGGATGTCCCACATATCGCTTTGATAATAAATGAGGCCAAATTGCAAGTCAAAATTTTCTTTTACCTGAGCGTTAAAGTTTTTGAAGCACCAAGTATGTGACCTTGACCCTGGGCTTGGCGGGGGCAGGACAAACGTGGATTTGGCACAGGGCGGTAGAGGACCATTAGAGCAATGCATATATGAAATATGAAACTGATCCGTGAAAGAAAACAGAAATTATAAGATATTTACCTGAGCGTTAAAGTTTTTGAAGCACTAAGTATATGATGTTAACCCTGTGCTTGGCGGGGGCGGGACGAACGTGGATTTGGCACAGGGCGGTAGAGGACCATTAGAGCAATGCATATATGAAATATGAAGCTGATCCGTGAAAGAAAACAGAAATTATAAGATATTTACCTGAGCGTTAAAGTTTTTGAAGCACTAAGTATATGATGTTAACCCTGGGCTTGGCGGGGCGGACGAACGTGGATTTGGCACAGGGCGGTAGAGGACCATTAGAGCAACGCATATATGAAATATGAAGTTGATCCGTGAATGGAAAGAAAAATTATAAGATATTTTACCTGAGCATTAAAGTTTTTGAAGCACCAAGTATGTGACCTTGACCCTGGGATTGGCGGGGGCAGGACGAACGTGGATTTGGCACAGGGCGGTAGAGGACCATTAGAGCAATGCGTATATGAAATATGAAGATGATCCATGAAAGAAAACAGAAATTATAAGATATTTACCCGAGCGTTAAAGTTTTTGAAGCACTAAGTATGTGACCTTGACCCTGGCTTGGCGGGGGCAGGACGAACGTGGATTTGGCACAGGGCGGTACACGACCATTAGAGCAACGCGTATATGAAATATGAAGTTGATCCGTGAATGGAAATAAAAATTATAAGATATTACCTGAGCGTTAAAGTTTTTGAAGCACCAAGTATGTGACCTTGACCCTGGATTGGTGGGGCAGGACGAACGTGAATTTGGCACAGGGCGGTAGAGGACCATTAGAGCAATGCGTATATGAAATAGAAGATGATCCATGATCCATGAAAGAAAACAGAAAGTATAAGATATTTACCCAAGCGTTAATGTTTTTGAAGCACTCAGTATGTGACCTTGACCCTGGGCTTGACGGGGGCAGAACGAACGTGGATTTGGCACAGGGCGGTAGAGGACCATTAGAGCAATGCGTATATGTTTGTTCGAGTTATGCTCTGGATACAAAATCAGAGCACGAAACAACAAAGGGAGATAAGTAAACAAGAATTCCGCGGAATCAGATGCCTCGCCTTATCCCGCCTTGACCTCGAGCCTGGGCCCGAAAGCAATTTACATATTATACCGAAAGCAATTAACATATTATACAATTATTGACTAGTGAACCATAGAATATCAGATTATATTCTATGGCTCACTAGTCAATAATTGTTTTATTATATGATAATAGTCTGTATATAGCACTTACGACCTTATGCTACTAGACAAAAATTGAAAAAGAATTTGAAAAAAAAAATGAAAAAAAAAAATGGAAAAAAAGTTTAAAAATTAAAAATAATAATGCTTGCTACTGGAGCCCAGAATTTGTTTTAATAGTCCTATATTTATCTACATATATCTGCACAGGTCCACATAATGCCACAATATTTTCAACACAGTTTACGGAAATTTAATATAATCATTTACCTGTATAAATTACCTGTAAGTGGTCAGTGGTCAGTTGCACATGCTAGCACATGTACAGGTGAATAGTCTGTATATAGCACTTACGACCTTATGCTACTGGACAAAAATTGAAAAATAATTTGAAAAAAAAAATGAAAAAAAAAAATGAAGAAAAAAAAAATGGAAAAAAAAGTTTAAAAATAATAATGCTTGCTACTGGAGCCCAGATTTTTTTTCCAGTCAAATTGAAGAATAATTTGAAGAAAAAAAATGAAAAAAAATAATGAAAAAAAATAAATAAAAAAATGACAAAAAAAAGTTTAAAAATAATAATGCTTGCTATTGGAGACCAGATTTTTTTTAATAGTCCTATATTTATCTACATATATCTGCAGAGGTCCACATAATGCCACAATATTTTCAACACAGTACCCAATGTAGTGATTTACCTGTATAAATTACCTGGTCAGCAGTGGTCAAGCACTGGACATCTGCACATGCTAGCCCATGCTTAGCACATGGTTCTCCCAGTTTCTATTGTTCTCTCTACAGGTAAGGTGTGTACAGAGCACACGAGAAAAGGTATACAGAGCAGACGAGAAAACAGGTCTTCATGCATTATTGTCCAGTTTGTAGAGTGCGCAAAACAAAAAGGGAGATAACTGAAAAATTAGCTACGCAAGAGTTGTCATTCTTGTGCGCGACACACCTCCGGGTCGTGGTCTATGCATGTGTGAAGTTTCATGAAAATATTCCAAAGGGTGGTCGAGTTATGCTCCGGACAGGAAATCAGTGAGCGAAAACAAAAAAGGGAGATAACTAAAAAATTAGCTATGCAAGAGTTGTCATTCTTGTGCACGACACACCTTCGGTTCGTGGTCTAATTGAATGTGTTAAGTTTCATAAAAATATTCCAAAGGGTGGTCGAGTTATGGTTAATCATGCGCGCAAACAAAAAAGGGAGATAACTCAAAAATTAGCTATGCAAGAGTTGTCATTCTTGTGTGCGACACACCTTCGGGTCGTGGTCTATGCATGTGTGAAGTTTCATGAAAATATTCGAAAGGGTGGTGGAGTTATGCTCCGGACACGAAATCAGTGCGAGAAACAAAAAAGGGAGATAACTAAAAAATTAGCTATGCAAGAGTTGTCATTCTTGTGCGCGACACACCTTCGGGTCGTGGTCTATGCATGTGTGAAGTTTCATGAAAATATTCCAAAGGGTGTTCGAGTTATGCTCCGGACAAGAAGTGTCTGCGGCGGACGCGGACGCGGACGCGGACGCGGACGCGGATGACGCGGACGCGGACGCGGACGCGGCGCGCTGTCAAATCCATAGTATCCCCCGACGGAGTCCGGGGGATACAATGAGAAATGTGTCAATGGGACACGTATAATCCCACTGGCAGCATGCGTAAATTGATGTTATTGATCGACTGTCATAACTGTAGAGACAGTTCCTTTAATGTCAAATGGAAATTAAAAATCTCCACTGAATACTATCGAACGGTAGTCAGTAAGTAGATGTGTAAGTCAGTTACTGCCCTATTCGAGGTGTTCATGTGTTTAAACAACCTACATGTGCCCATGAAACACTTCGCCGCTTCGCGGCTCGGTGTTCCATGGACACATGTAGGTTGTTCAAACACATGAACACCTCGATTAGGGCAGTAACTATTACTTACCCAACGTTAAGTTTATGAATGTGCCAAGCTTGTGACCTTGACCTTGGGGTAAGGGCTAGGTGGTGGGTCATGGATTTGCTACAGCATGATAGAGGGTCATCTGAAGAATGCATGTATAAAATAACAAGGTGTTCCGTGAAAGGAAACAGAAGTTATAAGACATTTACCCAACGTTAAGTTTGTGGACGACGCTGACGCCGACGCCGACGCCGACGCCGACGCCGACGCCGACGCCGGACGCCGACGACGCCGGGGGTATGACACAAGCTCTTCTGCACTTCGTGCAGGCCAGCTAAAAATGTGTACAGATTCATGCAAAAATTGCTCATTTCTTGTAATTGTATTGGAAATATTTTCTATGAAGGAAATTACTTGTGTGATCCGTCCGGTATGACTTGCGCAAAAATCGAGCACTCCGGTACGATTTCCCAAGTAGACTCGATAAAATTTGCAAAACAAATGAGTGCATTAGAAATAGGTTGTCCGCATTGTAATTTTGAAATTTGCGGCAATCAGAAAATGATAGGTCGAAAACATGTTAAATGGCTCCGCTAGTGCGTGACCATTAAACAGAACACCGCTACTATATCCTATACGGCACATGGGGTGGCCATCTCGGCCATCTTTGTGTGTTCCAGCCATTAGCCAATTTCACCCTTCTGACGTTTGACACAGAACGGAAAATACGAAGTAGAACATATGATATAATATAGCTAATCATACATAGAAAAGCCAGGACACTCCATGTGTCGCATAGGATACAGTAACGAGGCTGTGTTCACCCATATGGTATACATATATTTAATCACATTTACGAAGCAACTATCTTCGAATCAAAGGATGATCAGGTATAGCACGGGTCCTTAAAGATCGTTTCTACTTCGGCTTGCTCGTATAGCCTCTTGCCGTTATCATGTTTCGAGAGAAATTGTTGGTGGTGATCTGGTTTTATCCTCGGCTTGTGGTACTTCCCACAAAGCACAACATTGCTCTTTCTGTCATATTTCCTGAAGATTAAACCCTTTTTTTCCTTTTGATGCATGATGGAACTGGCGATAGGGTACATTTCGGTATTGTGGACACATACGGCTGTGGCAACCCTTGAAGAAGACGAGGCCTTGGCTGAACTTTCCTCTGCTTCAATTTGACCGTACCAGTTGTGAATGGAGGCATGTGGAACTATCACGGCGCCCACAGCCGCAATTGGTATGCCTGGTCGTTGTTTTTTTCTCGGAAGGCGGAAGGGCCACATTCAATGTAATCGATGCCTGCGGAAGATTTATGACTTGTTCGGGGATATCACGCTCTCGCGTCTTGTCCCGCCTATTCGCCCTACAGTAGAAGGGTGGATATAAATAAAAGTCGATGTAATAAATGTATTATTGAAATAATTATTAAATAACACCAACGTGCATGATCAGAATACATTTTGTGTTCAGAAATAATTATGTTTGTAACAACACTGTATTAAAACTAGAAATGTGGCCTGTTGGCAGCCAAAGAAAACAACGCACATTTGAAAACACAGAGGGCCAGAGAAGCGTGAATTTGTTACAGCATGAAAGCAGACCATCATAGCAATGGGTGTGTGAAATATCAAGCAGATGCATGAAAGGAAACAGACATTATAAGACACTTACCCTAGTTTGGAATGCACCAAGTATGTGACATGGATCTTGTGTTTAGCGGGGCCAGGACGATCGTGGATTTTTTCACAAGCCGGTAGAGGACCATTAGAGCAATGCTTGTGTGAAATATCAAGCAGATCCATACAAGGAAACAGACATTATAATACAATTACCCTAGTTTGGAACGTACCAAGTATGTTACATTGACCTTGTGCTTAGCTGGGGGTAGGACTATCGTGGATTTTTCACAGGATCATTAGAGCAATGCGTGTGTGAAATATTAAGCAGATCAGTGTAATGAAAACCCGGTAACACTATGTGCCTAATTATAACAGTGACTTATTGATATTTTAGTAAGGCCATGCATAAAAATTGCAGCATTCCTGTAGCCTGGTAATGATCTAAAATGTTACCACTGACCGAATTGCGAGTAGTATAGAACCTGATCCGACTGCGCAGATGTGCATGCTAGTCCCAATCTATAATGGTTGCAAATGTCATAAGCCTGATTTCTTAAGTCTCAGCCACATTGTACAAAGTGTTCAGCCTGAATTAAAATATTTGCAGGTTACATTATATTATTTACTATAATACTACATGTACTAACATCAATGTCAGTAACGTCTTGTGAGTCTGATGAGCCAGCTGATTGAACTGCAGCTGGTGGCAACTTCAGGTCAGTTGGTGGCAGCTCATTAACAGTTGGAGTTGGTGGTGTCTCAGTTGGTGTAACAACAGTTGCAATCCCAACTACAAAATAAACTAAATGTGACTCATATGACAAGCATATCACAATGTATTGTTCATTGATCATACCTGTAGTGTCCAGCTGAAAAGATTGGGTTGATGTTAGCGAAGTATATGGTTTTTGCTGCTGGCAAAATAATTACACACAGTTCCATTGTGGGAATGATCATAAGGATCTGTAAATTTTGCCACTATTGTAAGATCACTATTCTTGGTTGGCGACCAACATGTACTTCACCACCAACACAAGTAGCATTTACATGCAAAATACATTTACATAAATGTCTATGCAGCCACTGTAACGCCAGATCAGCCTGTGCGGCCATCACTGTTTACTAAATGATGAACAGCATAGGCCCTGATCAGATCGTGGAAACAACACTCCTAACACTAACCACACATTTCTGTCTGCAATGTACATGCTCTGTGTTGTTCATGACTGGTCAATGCTGAGCTGTGCTATCGGCAAACACGACAGAGTATACATTTGGAGAATGTGCTCAAAAATTTGTATAAGCCTGGACCCTGATGGCTCCATATTAGAACAGCGAATACTGTAGACACTGATCAGACAGTTGTACAAGCCTGGACCCATCCAGATGGCTCGGTATTAGAACAGTGAATACTGTAGACACTGATCAGACAGTTGTATAAGACTGGACTCAGATGGCTCAGTATTAGAACAGCGAATACTGTAGACACTGATCTGACAGTTGTATAATCCTGGATCCAGATGGCTCGGTATTAGAACAGCGAATAATGTAGACACTGCTCAGACAGCGCAGATTTATAGGCCAGGTTGGTTAAGCAGTGATTTTCTGAAGTACTTTGGGCATTATAATTGCATAAAATTTAATTTTAAGATTAATTTGCTGTGTGAAAATGAAATAATTTGACTGAAAATATAAGACGCGGCTACTATTAGAGAGTGAGCTACTATTAGAATAAATATGGTAGACAAATTTCTCCCGACGTGTCACACGAGTGGTCAAAACAGTATCTGTGTAAAATAAACAAAGGTTACCTGGTGGAGAAGTCACTCTCGCAGCAAACGTGGGCTGACTTGAGGTGGGCGTGCTGGTGGGCTGCTGGTCTGGGGCCTGAACATGTATACAACACGTAACAATACAACTGGTCTTGATATTGTGACTAGTTTAGACCCTGATCTGACAGTAAGTGTGCATCTTCAACTTACTTGTCTTACTAGTCTAGTCTATGGTCCCCCTCAGTCTACTGTGCTACATTTCTCCAGACGGCTCACACGAGCGGTCAAAACAATATATGTGCAAAAAAAACAACTAGAAAATGTGTTCATAGAACACGGACGCCCTACATACGGCTTTGATAATAAACGAGGCAAATTTCCAAGTCCAAAAGGGGAGAAATCCATGACCCGGGGGTCAAAACAAAAATCGAAAAAAATGTAGGTATTGGAGTTACATGCCAACATTCGAAAATTACAAGTTGAACAAGGGGATATAATCCATTAACCAAGAGTGGAATCTAAAATCAAATTAAACATTGCGCATCAATTCATCATTTAAGAATGGTACATATCAAGTTTCAGGTGTGTAGCTATTACAATTTAAAAGTTGCAAGTTAAGAGTTACAATTCAAAATTGGCAAATTTTAAGTAAAAAAGGGGGAGATATTCCATGACAAATGGGTCAAATAAAAAAATATAAATAAAACTTTGCACATGTACTCATCATAAGGAAGCTACATACCAACTTTAATAAACAATTAATAAACAATGATAAACATGCTGGAATTTTCTAACAAAATAATTAAGTGTGCTAACTCATAATAATCCACGATCAGGTAAAATAATCACAATTTGGCTAAAGAAATATGCAATCAAAATTCCCACTATAGTCTAGCTGGATAAAGCCAAAACATGGCCAGATTGGCACAACAATTTGTCTGGATGGCCTTTTAACAAATTTTGGGGTGACCGGGTCCGGAAAAAAAATGACTGAAAATAATGACACTGAAATACAAAATGGCCGCCAAAAAACAACGGTTTTTTCCCCGGATTTTCACTGTTAAAAACTTGTCGTATATAATGTAATTGCCACAATTTTGCATTTCAGTAGTAAGTAATTGGTGGAAAATAATGTCATACTGAAACAATAAATGTGGCCTATCGGCACAAGAATACCCCCGGTGGCAGATTGGTAAAACTGTGGCAAAGTTAATTAATCAAAAGTGACACGTATTCACAAGCACATTTATGAAGGTCAAAAGGTCAAGGTCATATTAAGGGCAGTGTCGATGTGTAGCATTTGTCCACAAGTATGGTGTATTGAAATCAATGGATAAAGACGTTATGAGAGAAATGAGAAGCTCCGGCGAACTTATTAATGTGTGAAAAAATTCAAAGTTGTCAAGGTCAAATTGTCATGGTCATATTCATATTAAGGGCAGCATGGATGTGTGACATTTGTCCACAAGTATGCTGTGATGAATTATTTAAGTAATCCTTCAAGGAATATAGAAGTTATAACATAATTTCGAAACTTCGGCGAGCTTCTTAAGGTATTAGGTGATATATAGATACACTCGCCTTCAATGAGAATTGCTTCATACGAGTTATGTGTTATATGAATATAACACATGTGAATATTGTCTTGATACTGTATACTATATGGAGCATTGAGTTGCCATCTCTGCCATCTTTGTATGTACAAGCCATCGTACAGTTTCACCATTTCGTGCGCTTGACACATACAGCAAATAATAGGACAGTAAACCAAATAAAAGTTGGTGAAATACATACTAGATAGATATGACAACGGCAAGCTATAACTATTATGCCAGTAAAATATACAAAATACGAGATATCTGAGCATTCCTCCCATCAATCTCAAAATAAATTCCAACGTGTAAACTTTCCAATCTGATACACAGCCTATGTTACTGTACACGTTACTCATATGTAAAGCCATATTTACTCGCGTAGTAGGTTAGTAGACACCAGAGACAATACACTCAGGTAACTGGTTACATGTCACTGGATTTGATAGCTAATAACAGAGTAAAGTAGTGCATATATATGGTACGTGTTGTGTGGTTTGCCAGTTAAAGTGATACACTGTGCGATTTTCTGTGTATGAGGTTATTTATAATGGTGGTTCATGTTGTTAAAAACAGGAGGCACAAAACTGACCAGAAAACTGACCTATTTTACAGTTTGGTGCAATATAACTGATGAGTCCGTTCTCCTGGCTTTCCTACATGTGATTAACTACATTATATCATATGTTCTACTTCACATTTCGAGTTCCACGGCAGAACAGGTGAAACTGGCTGATGGCTGGAACACACAAAGATGGCCGACTTGGCCACCAAAAGGGCCGTATACTTTAGGATAAGGTAATGAGACAGTGTTCACATATATGTTATACATATATTCCATCACATTTACGAAGCAATTATCTTTGGAAAAACGATGATCAGGTATATAGTTGGTCCTTAATGTGCGGGACACACGAACACACAGTCCAAACACTATATATGCTTCCGGCTCTACAGAGACCGGGGGAATAAAAATAATCAACTAGTATAGCGTTTGGCGGCCAATTTTCTTTCTTTAATAATGGTGATATTTAAACAAAAATATGATGCGGATCCCAAATATATTTAAAAGTACATCCAGACGAATCAATTGGGTACATTTGGCCAAAGTCTAACGATCCAGAGCTCCAGATAATATGCGTGTTTGCTTAAATACCCAATTAAAATTGCCAAAATTGAAGTAGCGAGTATCAAAAAGCAATAACAATGTTGTGGTACCTTTATCATGCTGCACAAAAAAATAAACAGACCACAATAATAGCATATTTTTTCTTATTTTCAATGAAAACACATCTTGATATTTCATTAGAATCGTCTCCAAGGAAACAATTCTGATGAAATGCCAAGACATGTTTTCATTTCGAAGCAAACTATTAAATAGTTGCTGGTTGATGTGTAAACAGTAGTGTTATTTTATTTTACCCAATTACAATTTTGAAATACCCAATTGCTTCAGAAATGATGGAGAGAAAATACTCAATTACTAATTCCTTATCTGGAGCCCTGACGATCAAATCATTAAGCTAACTACTACATTTATATCATCAAACTAAATAGATGTCATCATATCAGGCTAACAAGTTGCCTACGTATAATTTATGCCTACAAAGGGTTAACATATATGTATACATGTACCATTGTAATGTTAACTGTTTCCAGATGTATACAAACCTACTTATTTTTTGCATCCTTCTTCTTGCGTGCCCGATGCCCATCTGGTCCATGAGAGCACTCATGGATTTGATGTCCAAGTAAAAAGAATAACACACTATCAAACGGGATTGGCAACTATTTGCGTCGGCTTTCCCAAAACAGTCTGTGATTCATTTGGGATTTATCTGTAATGAAAAAAATTCACCAATTGTGGCCAGCATACTTGCAATGTATATAAACTGTATATTGCACAGCTGGTTACACAGTTCTGGCCACCTGGTCTCCATACAGACAGGGTGACTACACAGGGACCTATGTGAAGTGGTTGTCCATCTCGTTTTACCATTTAGGGCCACCTGGTCTCTATACAGACAGGGTGACTACACAGGGACCTACGTGAAATGGTTGTCCACCTGGTTTCACCATTTAGGGCCACCTGGTCTATATACAGACAGACAAAGTGACAATACAGGGACCTACGCGAAGTGGTTGTCCAGCTTGTTTTACCATTTAGGTCCAGCTGGTCTCTATCCAGATAGACAGACTGACAGACAGGGTGACTACTCGGAGACCTAAGTGAAGTGGTTGTCCACCTGGTCTCTATACAGACAGACATGGTCACTATACAGGGAACTACATTAAGTGGTTGTCCAGCTGGTTTCTACGTGAAGTGATTGTTCAGCTGGTTTCGCCATTTACGACCGACTGGTCTCTATACAGGCAGACAGGGAGACCATACAGGGACCTACGTGAAGTGGTTGTCCAGCTCGTTTCACCATTTAGGACAACCTGGTTTCTATACAGACAGACAGGGTGACTACACAGGCACTTACGTGAAGTGGTTGTCCAGCTGGTTTTACCATTTAGGGCGATCTGGTCTATATACAGACAGACAGGGTGACTATATAGGGACCTACATGAAGTGGTTGTCCAGCTGGTTTCACCATTTAGGGCGATCTGGTCTACATACAGACGGACAGGGTGACTATATATGGACCTACATGAAGTGGTAGTCCAGCCCGTTTCACCATTTAGGGCCACCTGGTCTCTATACAGACATACAGAGTGACTATACAGTGACCTACGTGAAGTGGTTTTCCAGCTAGTATCACCACTTAGGACAACCTGGTCTCTATACAGACAGACGGGGTGACTACACAGGGACCTAAGTGAAGTGGTTTTCTAGCTGGTTTCATCATTTAGGGTCACCTGGTCTCCATACCGACAGGGTGACTTCACATGTGCAGTGGTTGTCCAGCTCTTTTTACCATTTAGGGCCACCTGGTCTCTATGCAGACATACAGGGTGACTACACAGGGACCTACGTGAAGTGGTTGTCCAGTTCGTTTCACCATTTAGGGCCAGCTGGTCTTTATACAGAAATACAAGGCGACTACCCAATGGCCTATGTGAAATGGTTGTCCAGCTGGTTTCACCAATTAGGACCACCTGGTCTCCATACAGACAGGGTGACTACACAGGGACCTATGTGAAGTGGTTGTCCAGCTCGTTTCACCATTTAGGGCCACCTGGTCTCTATACAGACAGACAGACAGGGTGGCTACTCAGGGACCTAGGTGAAGTGGTTGTCCACATGGTTTCACCAGGTAGGGCCACCTGGTCTCTATGCAAACAGACATGATGTCCCGTGACTACACAGGTGATGTGGTTGTCCACCTGGTTCCACCAGTTATGGCCACCTTGTCTCTATACAGCCATGTAGGGAGCCTACCGTGTGGTGGGTTACTAGACTTCCAACTCTAGTTGGCCTCGAACAGCGACTCTGCCTGTTCCTGTACTACTCTGGTTACTCAAGTGTAACCCAGGAGTTACAATGAAGAATGTACTCGTGGACAGCACCGTAACTCTTGGTACAGAGAAACAAGAGTATTCTGCAGAGCTACTTCCCGCAACTATGTCCGGGTGGGAGATGGGAGAGCAGGGGGCGGTACTAGTAGGTAGGAGTGGACACAGGCATTCGGCTAGTTGAGAACATCACCGACCCAATCAAGTTGGGTCGTGATGGCTGCTATTTGTTTATTGGCATGTTGTATTTTTCAATAAATTATATTGTTGACTTTAATACAATTTTTTACTAAAAATAAATATTTATTCGCAGATAGTCATGAATTTTGTCAATAAAAATTATTTTTTGTATTTCTATAAACAGTAAAAGCTTAAAATAGTTCTCAACTACTAGTTACATGCGTATTGAAATAACCCACAAGTTATTTAATTTAAAAATATGTAAATTTTATACTTTATCACTGTTTTTGAAACTTCCACAGGAAAATGCCACTTTACAAGAGTAAGCCAGCATGACTGTATATTAAAACAGCCATGAATTCATGAATATTGAATTACAGCTGCTTTTCCTAGGTCGGACACAACGACCTCGTATTATAAAATGAAATAATGTGTTTCAGGCTCAAACGTACATATTGTAGTGGAAATTTCATATGTTCATTTGAGAATTATCGTTATCCTGCTGAAATACATAGAACATTACAATGTTAAACGATGTTATTTGGTTACAATACGAGCTTGTGTCCCACCAGAAGCTGCATACCTTATAATAAACTAGAAAATGTTTTCATAGAGCACAAATTCCCCCTCATATCGCTTTGATAGTAAACGAGTCAAAATTCTAAGTCGAAAAGAGGGAAATAATGACCCCTCCACTATAGTCGTGGGGCATAACAACAAACCAAATGGCGTTATTTAATATCAAGGGTAATCATTGTACAAGCCCCGTTCAATTATAGCAGTACCGACGAAAGCCGAAATACGTCGAATGCCTGTCGTCCAGAGTTTTGGGACCAAAACCAGAATCACGGTTTCGGATGTGCACCGGTAACTGGTGTACTGAACATAAAAGTCGATTCTCAGGCGTGAAGTCTGAGCATATACCTGGTTTTGCAAAACATTTTGATTTGATTTAAATATATAGCGGCTTGAAGTTGAGCACTCGTAGTTTTGGACGTACTCTTCAACGTTTTCGATGACATTGTTCCCTTCTTTTCCCTGTATTTCCCGCCTTTCCTAGGCGCACCGAAGAATAATGTCTTCGTAACCTTGTTGTTAGTAGTGAAAATATTACTGCAGTGAATAATAATAAGGAAACAGTTCAATAGGTAACGCGGTTATGCACATCTATATACAATACAGGACAGTTTCACAAACTATTAACACTCGTCTGTCTGTAAAAGTTTGCAGACAGATTTGTGACGGGGCCAGTCAAATATCTGACACTCCTTTGAGCAGTATCTGAAATATTTACACTTTGAACACGTTTTCAGCTCAACTGTCGACTCTTTTGAGCAGTGTGCACACATATTACTAATTTCTGCTTCAAGTTCGCGTTCGTCATCACGGTCTACAAGTGCAGCGGAATTCACACACTCCTCTGTGTATCACAGTCTGCAGATGGTAGATTGTTAGCTTGTGTTGTTCTGGTACACTCCAAACACTTAGCATCAGTCACAAACATTATGTTGGGTTCACTTTGGTCTTTGTCAGCGGACGTGATGTTAGCAATGTTCCGAGTCTTGAGGCTGGCAACCTTCCGTTCACGGTAAGCACGCTGTCTAGCTTTGTCCCGGGAAATTGATGACGGAGATTTCTTCTTCCGTGGCTTATTCACTGGTGTTGGTTTGCGTCGGGTTTGCGTCGGGTTTGGTGCGCACACACTGGCTGAGATTTAATCAGTAAATATAAGACATCCTGATTCCTGGTAAGTTTCCAATGAAATCGGCCCTCACCTTGTTCCAGAATACATAATGCACTTAAAATCGTATCCGGTATAATCCTTGGTACATTTTCCATGACCATATCCGGGAAAACACAATTTTATTTATGGCGGGTTTTTTGGAAAATCCGCCATGTTGCGCCAGCTCAATGGCTTCCCGAAAAAATAAAATTTATTCGCGCCAATATCAACAGGATCCGCCATTGTTGGTGTTGTTGTTCTGCAGTCAAGCCGGGTACCAGCCGTTTGGCTCCGCCTCAGGAACTGCAGTATAGCTCTGACCATACCTGCGTTAACAGAGGCGTCGGAACCGGGGCTGCAGGGGCGGCGGTAGCCCCAATATTTGGACCTATTTTTTTAAATATTGTTTGTGCTGTAAGTTTGAGATCGGGACGTGATCGTGATTTGGGTAAACAAACACCCCGTGTAATGTAGTGAGTATCCTGGTAATAAAATGTTAATTCGATTATGTAATTTCAAATGTAAAATATTGCCTTTACTGAGTGCGGGAACAGTGCCATTCCTGACAACTGACTGTAATATGTTGTTTGCTTATTTTTTTGTAATACATGTACGTACTAAAACAGATTACACACATGCAAAATGATATATTAGTAAGTACTAATTGGTATTTTTCCATTTTGAACACTTCCAAATATGCATAGAGGGTGAAACCTCATACAAATGAAATACACCTTTTTAATAATTCAAATTGTCATAAAATTACAATTGAATTACCCCTTTTTACCAATGCTTTTGCTACAAATATGTATATGAGATACCTACTAATATTGTCTCTTAAATGCAGCAGAATGCAGGAAATGCCATCTAGAATTTAAAAAAAACGGGGGGGGGGCATGCCTCGGACGCCCTTAGCACTCCCTCGCTTCACTCGGGTCGACTGCCGCCTCCCCAATATTAATTTGCTTCCGACCCCTCTGGTTAATCATGGCAGATGTCAACATTCCTGAAATCTATTGGCAATCTACACTCGCAGTCAAGCAGCTTCATCGACTGAGCCTGTGCTGAAGTACAGCTTAGGCTCAGCCAATCATGCTGCTTGATTTCAATCACAATAGTCAAGTATTTTTAAATAAACAACGAATACTTATGGGTGGCAAGATTATATCAGGAGTGGTGTACTGACCAATGACCTCTATGGGGGCCTCTACGGAGCTCTATAGGGGACATGGATTTTTTTTGTTATTAATTCGTTCTCAAGAAATAGCAATTCGTTCCCTCAATTTAACAATTCGTTCGCTCGAATCAACAATTCGTTCCCATGATATAACAATTCGTTCCCCCGAATTAACAATTCGTTCACACGAAATGACAATTCGTTCCCTCAATTTAAAAATTCGTTCCCACGATCTAACCATTCGTTCCCACGAATTAACCATTCGTTCCCGTGGGAACGAATTGTTTAATTGCGGGAACGAATTGTTCATTCGTGGGAAGGAGTTGTTAATTCGAACGAATTGTTAAATTGAAAGAACGAATTGTTATTTCGTGGGAACGAATTAATAAAATAATAAATGCTACGTCCCCTGCGGGACTCCGTATACCTCTACCATTGGTTTTGTTCTAGTTAAGGGCACACGCCCACTCGGTAGGCACATCTTCTTTATATCAGAGACATCACCCGAGACATTTTCTGGCAAATAAGCATTCATTCACCATTACCCCACGTACTGATTGGCATTATTACACATTTTATATCAGAAGTAAATTGCCACACTGATATCAGGAGCGATAACCGTGTTTCATTAAAATGTTCACGGACATTACTATTTAGTCTCTGTGTTTATTTTCATGTGCAATGATCATACTTTATAATCTGTTGAAAATATTATTTTGTTCAGGTGACGCATTTAATTAGTATAAATAAAAAAAAATATCATGCCTCATTTTCATATGCAAATAGCCTGATACCACCGCGAGTCACTATCAGTAAAATAAATATTACTAAATGATTATATCTGTATAGCAGGCACTCGTGATTTTTAGAACTAGTGGAATAGTGATACAATTATACTCTTGTTTAATTCATATAAAGAACAGTTTGTGCCTACTGAGTGGGAATGTAACTAACCTTGACACCTAACTCATATTTGGCTACTATGCGCTAGTTTCCTTTTTCGTATGGGTATTATGTGGCATATTTTCACATATAATATGTGCCCATCCTGCTTTAGATATACATTAATAAAATTAAAGGTTAAATTGTATTGTTAGAAAGATAAATTTAAATGGCACAGTGTATATGTTATACGATATTGGCTTTGTGTGGATGCACAGGCCGATCCGGGTCTACACTAGTCGCAACAGACGTAAAACCATTTATTTACTCCAGGCACAGCCACATATGAGACACGCCATGTGTTTTTCTACCTACGGACAAGATATTTCATGAAATACATTTACAGAACATGGGATATTTTCCGTAAATTACTTCATAAGTTGACACAAATTTCAGAGTGCATGCTTACTCTGAATTCTTTGTCAACTTTTGACTTCATTTATGGAAAATTTGTTAACTTTTGTAAATGCATTTCATGAAATAACGCAGTTGTGAGAAGGTACAAAATCGCATGGCGTGTCTCAATTATAAGGAGTGATAGACTGTTTTCGTGATGGATAGTCCCACATCCCCTCGACGTACACCACCGTCTGAGCTGATCTTGCCAACATTTGTCAATTTCGCTATCATTCTGAATACAGTGCTAAACATCAAGCAGCTTGATTCACTGAGTCTGAGCTGTGCTACAGCTCAGGCTCAGACAATCAATTGCTTGAATGCGAGTTCGAATTGCCAATAGACGTTCAGAAATGTTGATATCTGGGCAAGATTAACGCAGGCGGTTTTGTATGAGTTCGAAGTACACTATTGTACCAGGTCCAGACCATTTTACCGGTTCGATTATTCCGTGCCTTACGTATGTCTTAACCCTTAGAAAGCGGGAAACGAAAAAGTTCGTCTGCTGTTGTTTCAAATTTTGTCATTTTTCTCAATAAAAGCATGGTTTGGCATTGGAAATGATTCTGTGCTGACAAACTATGTTTTTGATGATGAAAATGGAAAATAACAAATAATAAGCAGACGACAAAATTTAATTCAGCATTGTAAGTTTTAAGCAAGTGACTAATCTATGTTGTCTGATTTTCAGACGTATCATCCACCGACGAACAAGTATATACCCGTTGACTTCCGTATCAGTCTTCTCAAGAACGCGCTCAATCCGAGCGGTGTGCTCAACTCGAAAGGTATTTACTTTATCGGGCATTCTGTCGTTTGATTCTTATTAGATATTTACGGAGCCCCGCAGGGGACGTAGAATTCTTTTTTTTTTAAAATACGTTCCCACGAAATAACAATTCGTTCCCTCAATTTAAAAATCAATTAGTTCCCACGATATAACAATTCGTTCCCTCGAATTACCAATTCGTACCCTTGAATTAACAATTCGTTCCCACGATATAACAATTCGTTCCCACGAATTAACAATTCGTTCCCGTGGGACCAACGGACCTGCATTTGGCTATTTAACATATTAAACATGTTAAATCTAAATGTAAGTATTTTGTCATCAATAACAAAAAGGCACCCTCTCCAATTTTTATTATTTGATGAAATTCCATCAAATCATGATTTATTTCGAAAACTATCACGATTTATTGCAGAATGACGAGAAGGGTAGTAGTCACTTTCCACGAAAACATGGAAAGTGACTCCGAAAACCTGGCTAGATAGCTTGAAAATGACTAAGAAAAAAAACAACAACACCATTCACTGCACATTGGGTATTTCTTGCCGGCTGCCTTAGAGAGGTTCCACTTTGTTTTGCAGCGAGTGCGGAGCCGCCTGTATGCATGGTCAACTCTGTGTTATTCGCCTTACGGAAGTGTGTCGAGGAGGCGAGGAAGGAGATTGCACAGACGGCCTACTTCGACTTCAGTAAGGATCGGAACACTTTCGCTTCTAATATATAACATGGACTTTTACATGTATGTTTAGTAAACGTTTCAAAAATAATAATAATTTCAAAATGTGCAGATCCTGATGAGACGGTCACGAGCTGTCTTCCTGGATCTACAGTGTTTGCAAACGTTGATTTTTTGATAAGTAGGGCTGCACGTGTTAACCCTTTCTACACTACAGACATCTTTTGTGACGTTTCCAAACAGTGTAGATCCAGATGAGCCGGAAAAAGAAACACCACCTTTTTATAATGGGGCTAGTCTGAAAATCATTTTGTGATGTTGGATTGGTCGGAAAATTAACATATGAAAGTCCATTCCGGAGTCCATTCCGGTTACTTAGGGTTGAAATGGATAATCCGGCCTGCACGTCATCTGGTACAATAATTTGTCTAGTAAATGGCCAGCAATTTGAACATCATTGGCCGAGCGTCAACGCGTTTGGAGGTCACGAGATAGAATACAAATACTCGATCTATCACTGAAATCAATATCATGTTATTAATGTAATATTGTATATGATTAATATAACAATGTGTCCAGGGGTCCGTTTCACTAAACCTTATACGACTAAAATGTTCGTACGTGCAAATCTAGGATCGTCTGTCAATTTTAATTGATGGATTTACATTTATTGAACATATAGAATATCATAATTTTGCACTTACGAACATTTCAGTCGTACGAAGTTTAGTGAAACCCCCCCCAGATAACGTAGACTCTCTATATAAACGTTGAAACGTTACATGTTAATGTAATTTTGAATGGACTGAAACTATTCAAACGTTTATATTCTGAATATATCTTCCGATATTTACAGTTAAGTTAGGATGGCATACACATTTCATGTAACCTGTTTTATTTTCAATATTTCTCGACTAAAACCTATTTTGACAGCACATGAGTATGTGCTGTCAAAACCGTTATTTTTAAAGAATTAAGGCAAAACCAAAATCAGCAGACGACAATTTCCGTCTCCAGCGTAGTGAGTGTTAACTGTATGAATTTCCACATTTTGCAGATCCGCCCGCAACGGTAGAAGCAGTTCAGATGGCGTGCTTGGTCGCACCTTCCCAGTTTTTCATCCAATAGACAGCTGGGGCCAGTTTCACTTAACTTCGTTTAAAATCATTTGATTTGATATTTACGGAGCCCCGCTAATTATTAATTCGTGGGACCGAATTGTTACTTCGTGGGAACGAATTAATAAAACCAAAGAATTCTACGTCCCCTGCAGGGCTCCGTACACATCTATTAGTTACGACATGCGGGGTCTCTGTGACCCCTTGAGAGTGGAAAATGCACTGTATCGCTGATAAGACCCTATCAATGGTTAGGGACTGACTTTATAGAAAATGACCTTTTGTTTCAAATGTAGTGGAATCATACACGTGACTGAATATCTATATATGTTTATCCACACATAATCATCAGATATTCATACGCGGTGTAGTCAAAAGTAGCACGTTAAACAAATATGCAAGATTTGATAAGCCATAGCAGACACTCTTTGCTTGTAGAAACCAGCCAATTGACTCACTAATTTTCTTCACAGGCATGTTAATGTATCATTTACATCAGTTTCAAGCATATGCTTTGGAACTAGTTTGTAAGTCGGAGCATGTTTGTCATGTGAGACTGTTTCAATTCCAGCCGCAGACTTTTGCGCCACCACCAGAGTGGTCACATGATATTGAATTTATCTTTCTTAACAATAATTAAACCTATATTTGAATTAGTGGATATCCAGAGCAGAATGAATGCAGGTTATGGGAAAATAGGTCCCGCAACATCCATACGAAAAATGAAAGTAGCAGAGAATAGCAAAATGTGTGGTCATTGGTTTGTTTATATAGGAAAAATCAATGGTGGTGGTGGACCTATAAAGTATATCTGACCCTGTTCTTCTTAGAGTATATTATACAGAACATTGAGTTGCAATCTCCGCCATTTTAGTTTGTTTGTGCATGCTATCGGACAGTTTCACCACTTGGAGCGTTTGACACATACAGCCAATAATATGGCACCAAATCTAATAACATTTGGTACAATAACTTCCAAGATATATATATAGGACGACAACGTCCAATACATATTGTTTCAGCAGATTATACAAAAAGCTAGATATCTGAGCTTTTCTACCATCACTCACAACATATACAATGGACACTTGTTCAATGTGTAAAATGTCAAACAGAGGCACTGTTTATTATTAGAAGTACGTCTGCCCCAGGTAAAATCTATATTTACACACATAGCAGGCAAGTAGACAGTAGTGACAATACACTCAAGATAACTGCTTACACTGGATTCGATACAGTATGGATGGTAATACCGGTATATATCTACAGCACTGTGTATTGTTCTTACTGTTACACAGCCTTTACTGAATTCCCAGACTCTGTATATAAATTTAATGAAAATAACGCATAGCACGCTGTAGCCTGATGTCTCACCATCATGTTGCACCAACTTGTATTCATATGTTTGTCATATTCAGGTTATTAGTGGTATGTGTCAAACGCAAGAAGTAGTAAAACTGGCCGATGTCTTGTACACTCTAAGATGGCCGACATGGCAACTCCATACACTGTGTAGGATATAGTAAGAAGTGAATGTTCACATGTATGTATGTTATATCCAATCACATTGCCAACGCAATTATGCATGCATCATTGCATGATCAGGGGCCCCACGGATCATTAAATAACGTCCAAATGACTATAACCTGACTTAATATTGGTCTAACAGGAAATCAGATTACAACAAAATTTGGATTCATTTTTCACACGAAATTTGCGTGGATATGTTGTTCAGAGAAATACCATTGCCAGAGTGGCGACTAGCTCCTTTTATAGTAATGCTTGACCAGTTGGCCATGAAAATGGGTCAGTGGCCGAAATAATGGGCCAGTGGCTGCAACAGCTGACCACTGGCCCGGAAAATAAAATCGGGCCAGGTGACCTAAAAATGGGCCAAGCACGCGCCACGAAGTATGACGCACTTACTGAACAAACATCGCGCAATGACGTGAATTCGGCATGGTGCAGTTTCCGTGATAAAAATGGCGGATATTTCATAGACAACGCCTCCACACTGACGAATATAAGATTCGACCATGTCCAGTCGCGGGTTTGCCGTGGCACGAGGGAACTGTTTGAACGCCAAGGCCGTAGGCCGCGAGTTCACACAGTTCCCGAGTGCCACGGCAAACGTTTACCCACGGCTGGACGTGGTCGAACCTTATTGTTACATTTCCGTCGGAAATATCATGCAATTTGAGCATATATGCAGGACTTTCTGTACTTTGATAATCTGCTTCATTCAAACAGCTTATGCACACATACATATTCCGGGGCCGCAGTACATATTGCGTGATGTAACGGCATTAATTTCAAAATGTCAGTGTTAACGTTGTGAACTAGTCTGGTGACGTAATGGCGCGTTCTAGTAACGTCACGAGACACATGCCTTGCGTAGGTATTGGCTTGGCCCCGGAATGAGCATTGTCTACAGCCATGGTCAAACAACACGTGCTGTACGTTTGAACACGGCTGTGAGCGGTGTCTAACAACGGCAGTCATGTGACAATACAAGTTAAAATACATGGCATGAGATCAATATGCACCTCAAATGAGTTTGTGATTAAATAAAATCGTTTCGCCAGTTACTACACCAAGAAACCCGTTATGCAACTCTCAAGATGGCGGATGAAAAGACATGCGACCTTACCATTGTGCATGCAAAAAAGAATCATATTATCACAAGGCGCATGATCACGTGGTTACAACAACAACAGCAATGGCTGAAAGTGTTGAAAGCGCGCCCACTCCAAAGTAAGTATTATTTGATATTTCCCTTAATAGGCAACGGATTTTGATGAAATGTGGCGCAGCAAACGCGTCTTCATGAGCTGCATTTGGTAGTCCGGGAGTTCGACACATACATTTTTGCGAAGAATCGAAGATCTGGAGGTGTCAGTACTTGTTGTTGTTATTTTTGTTGTTGTAACCACGTGATCATACACCTGGTATCAGTTACAGTCACATATTCTGGGATCATTGGATAGCGCTACATGGCAAAACAATGTATTTAACAACATTGAACACGATAATGTGTAAGATGTTGTATTTACACGTAAATCGAGTGGATTGGTAGGAGCCCCACAGGGGACATGGATTTCTTTTATTAATTCTTTCCACGAAATAACAATTCGTTCCCTCAATTTAAAAATTCGTTCTCACGATATAGCAATTCGTTCCCTCGAATTAACAATTCGTTCCCACGAAATAACAATTCGTTCCCTCAATTTAACAATTCGTTCCCTCGAATTAACAATTCGTTCCCACGAAATGAAAATTCGTTCCCTCAATTTAACAATTTGTTCCCACGAATTAACAATTCGTTCCCATGAGAACGATTTGTTATTTCGTGGGAACGAATTGTTGAATTGAGGGAACGAATTGTTATTTCGTGTGAACGAATTGTTATTTCATTGGGAACGAATTGTTATTTCGTGGGAAATAATTAATAAACAAGAGTGCCGCAAGTCACAAAATACGCCTGTCGAATATGGGCCAGACAGCGAAGATGCAGAAATGTGAAGCTGTCACCAAGGCAAGAAACATTAATGAGAATTTGAAAGTCTATAGCATTATTTCTTCATCTCGTTGTGCTAAACATGTATACTAATTGAGGCAGAGATAGAAAAGTAGAGTGTAAAGTAGAAATTATAGGGATTTGGATACAATAATGTAGAAAAAATGGCTAAGTTAAAAAGGTGATATTTTTGTTAAAAAATATGTTTTCGGCATAAAAACACCAAGGTGCACATCTTCAATATGTGTAGAAGACGTGTGTATAGTTTCAGAACGATCGACTGATCAGTTTCGGAGGAGTTGTGTACACAAACTCTGTATTGTATATAGAATTGCATAGAAAAATGTAGAAAAAATGGCTAAGTTAAAAAGGCGATATTTTTGTTAAAAAACATTTTTTCGGCATAAAAACACCAATGTGCACATCTTCAATATGTGTAGAAGACGTGTGTTTCAGATCGATCGACTGAACGGTTTCGGAGGAGTTGTGTCCACGAACTATGCGCTTTTTCTTCAGCCGCCCGCCCGCCCGCCCGCCCGCCCGCCCGCCGTGCGGTAAAACATAATACGTACCGTTTTTTAAAAACGGTCGTATAAAAACAGAACTTTACGTCCCCTGCGGGGCTCCGTAGATTAAGGTGCAGAATTTATTGAGGTCCATTCAAGTGACAATGGATGGAATTTATATTCGACCGAAGACAGCTGTGATTATCAGTATGCGTGTTTAATATTCAACAAGAATAATAAACTGTATGCTGTGTTGATGATTTGGAATCAAACTTCACATCAGTTGTGTTGAAGATCTACGACAAGTAAGTCACATATGTCCATATATGCTGCTGCATATCAATGCGTCAACATTGGGACAGTTTTCCGTATGTGAATGATATATAAATATTCATTAATTTTACAATACATACGTCTTCTGCGGGGGAAACGAGTACATACGATATGCATGTATTTTAAAAGTCCACCACATGTCAGACACGCCATGCGATTGTGTACCTTCGGACATTTGCGTAATTTCATGAAATACGTTTACAAAATTTCCAATAGTTTCCGTAAATGGCGTCAAAAGTTGACAACTATATTCTGCATGTACTCTGAAAATTTTGTAAATTTATGACTTTATATATGAAAAATATTGTAAATTTTGTAAACGTATTTAATGAAATTACGCAGATGTCAGAAGGTACAAAATCGCGTGTCTCAATTACGTTTCACCAACGACTAAACTGTGCTTTACGGGGATACTGGGTGTAACGACAAATAAAACCGATAATAGGCCAAATCCAACCCGTACTCCACTACTTTGGATAGACAAACCTTACATAAAATTACCCAAACCTCCCATACTACTATAAGCATGCAGTTTCGGTGGCCAGCTAAGTGTTTTCTCAAAAATGTGACGGTAAAAACAGTTCAAATCATATTAATGGCGGCATGAGTGTGTTCCAAATGCTCACATGTATCAAGTGTCCAAATATTAAAGCAATCAGTATAATACTATTAAAGTTATACCATGATGACGAAGCTTGTACAAACTTTTTGACATTTCGGACGACGCGGACGACGCGGACGACGCGGGCGGACGACGACGACGACGACGGAAAACGATTCTGGAAAAAGTATACCATTTTCAAACCAAGGAGCAAGACATGTATTGTTCTCCACCAGGGGATCATTTCATTAAACATCGTACGACTAGAATGTTCATAAGTGCAAATTTAGGATATTCCGGAAATTTCAATTGATGGATTTACATTTATTGAACATAGGCTGCATATGCAGCCTATGCTCAAGAAATGTAAATACAATAATTGTTTACAAGAAAACGTTG
This sequence comes from Conchocele bisecta, assembly GCA_029237695.1. NCBI lineage: Eukaryota > Metazoa > Mollusca > Bivalvia > Lucinida > Thyasiridae > Conchocele > Conchocele bisecta. The sequence goes on from CM055273.1 coordinate 73,999,314, forward strand.
TTAATGTGAAATTTACAGACTATCCTAATTTTGCACTTACGAACATTTTAGTCGTGCGAAGTTTAGTGAAACGCGTTCCGGACTATTTGGAATTCAAACCTGCAAGCATTGCAATGACCTTCAAATGACCTGATTTTAAAAAAGGTCATCGGCTTTTTTTCTTCAAAATTTAAACTTTCAGGTTCATAATAAATTCGTGAGCTAAAAGTATCACAAGGTGTCGGATTTTTATAGATACAGTCACAGTTGCCTCCGGACTAATACTATACGGTAGCAAACCATTTCACTTGAGTGATTTACTACCGTTTTAGTCCGGGGGCAAATGTGACTAGTGATCACTATTTTGTCAACAGCATACATCCTCATGACTATTCATCCGTTGTTTTTGCTGGCATTGTGACTAGTCTGAAGATGATTAAGTGACACAGGATCACGACTGACACTAGGAACGCACCCAGCCCCAGCGCAACCACGCTCCATGGTACGTCGACGTCACTGTAGGTAAGAAATCACTACATTGTGCAAATAAGTCAAACGTGTATAAGTAGGCAGGCATAAAACTAAATACGGATGGTTTATGGCTACAGCAACAGTTTGCTTGCAAATCCCGATCCATTGTCACCCAAGTCCACTTGAGATACATGTTGGGCTGTGCTAACACCAGTTTGAGCATATACATATATGTAGCATGTAACAGAAAACACTGCAACTGTTGGTGACGTTCTGTAAACACAGTTGCAGTGACAAAATAATGTAAACAATATTGGGGGACATGACGTTCTTGATTTTTTCCTAATTATGAGTAAGTTAAACAAATGTATTATATATGCAAAAACCCAGTACAAATTGGTTGCAGGTCTGGTAAAAGTAGGTCCCACGACCACAGCATCCATACGAACAGTGAACATAGGAGAGACCACTGGGGCCCGTTTCACTAAACTTCGTACGACTAAAATGTTCGTAAGTGCAAACTTAGGATCACTGGCAATTTCAATTGATGGATTTGCATGCATTGAGCATAGCCTGCATATGCAGCCTGTGCTAAATACATATAGCAGTATATAAGAGGCATAATGATACCACCTGTTTATTAAGGGTTATAATGGGGTTGTATGAGGTCCTATAGCCTATTGGGATAAAACAAAGGTGTTGTATGACGTCATAGTGACGTCTCATACGAGATGGTGATGCGAGATGTCACCACCTCTGACATTCGAATAGAGATAAGTCTCCTTAGGTTATACTCAGTATATATATCATTATTACACAATGGTTCGAGTAAAGAATAAGTGTGCGTTGTTGAAGATAGGCAGTTACTAGAGTGTATATTTCGTTACGGCCACATCGTTACAATACACACGACCAACTCAGTAGGCCCCAAGCAAACATATACTATCTACAAGTGGACCATCGCCTACACTTTTTTGACCTTTGCCAAAAACCGAGATCTTTTTTTAGTCCCGACATGTGTCGCCATGTGCCACAAATGCGACATACCACCATCAACCTTCCCACCTTGGCAGCCTCCATACACCGAGCAAATACCCCCAAGCATAGAAGATAGGCATCGTCTCGCCACCTCGCACGTCTTCCAATTTTCCAATTGAACATATGTCGCCCCAATATGCATACAGCAATTTGCTATACGAAAACACATACAGCTACAATGTCTATACATCAAACTTTCCAAACAATGGGGATCCGAACGGCGAAGTCTGTGGCACCCCACCTACAACTCGAGAATGCATACGGATCCAACCTCGTTCCCGACATCGCCGACGTCGACTACCTCGCGAACAACCTCGGAAGCAAACACCTGCAACCTCTGAAAGAAATACTAACCTTCGTAGACGATCTGTACGTCTTTGGATATCTTCGAGCCAACGAATATGTATCCGTAGGTGGCAAGACAATGTGCACGCCAGGAGAGACTGGTTCCGCGGCGATCGTGGTATCGGCAATATCCGTGGCAACTAGACAAACGATAGGAAATGGGAAGTCCCTGCCCACCCCAATTGTCCACACAATAGCACTGGGAGGAGGAGCAGGAGGCACGATTCGCAATACGCTAGCCAGAATAGAAAACAATACTGGCAACAAAGCAAGACAAATATATGACTGCGCTCCGCAAGCGGTCTTCGTGGCAAAAGTGGACGTCTCCGAGATACCGATAGACGAGCTACAACTAGGACTTCGAGACTTTGCAAAGCACCTACAAAAACAGGATACGGCATCTACAGCATCGACTACACTAGAAATGTCTCCGGAGTTCTGGACAGACAACAACTGTTCTTTGTAACAACCACGACTTTCGAGAGCAGGGCAGCTTTTCGATGGTCGTGGCAGACGACAACGACACCCCGACAATTCTCGCAAACACAGACAGCGTAAGGCAACACGTTTGTACTTGGGTTCGCACCTCCGAAAGCGGAGCAAGCACGAGGAAAAAATTATACAACAAAGTAGTTTCCAACTTCGAAGCAGGCGAGATACGCGAGAGCATGGGAGACCATCTAGCAGACTACGCGGACTGCCCCAACATACACCTGCAGAAAACATTTCGACATCCGGACGTGCAAGCAAGAGGTTGCACAAGAATCGAGGTCTTCGTCTATACATGCCCGCAAGAAGACCTGTCCACAAACAAAGCAAACGAGGTCGTGGAAGAGGCACTAGCTCTGGTCTCCGATCAAGACAAAATCTTCGTAGTCCAACCTCCGAAAAAGCAATGGGAAAACCTCTCCCAACAACTGGACAGATGCTTCGTTCTGGCAGACAGACCCAACTCCCAAATCATCGTAGCATGGTACGCGCACACAGGTACAGGCAGGACCTTTGGTGTTCGAATACATCCAAACTCCGATACGGTGGAAGATGGGAAAAGGCAGTACCATGGGCAGCTGCAGACTTTGGTTTTCGAGCTTGTCCCATATTTCGAACAGACATACTATCTGCAGAAAATGGGGAGATGTAGGTATAGCCATTACGCTGCTACACAAAAGACAAAGATTCCAAGACCGTGTTGTGCTCGTGTAGGAGGCCTTGCCAAGTACGAATCGTGGACGAGAAAGTCGTACCACCTCTTGACGAGACGAAAAGTTCTGGACATTGCAGCAACTCGCAAGCTGTCCATGCTGTCTCCTAGAAATCGGGAAAGAAGATTGTTGCAACTCTTGGATGCCGAGCAAGCAGAGCAATGGAGGGTGGAAACATTGGAACAATAGGGCGAAGCACATCTGGAGGAAGTCTACCAGAAGGGAAAGAAGGAGCTGGAGAGGCTAGCAGACGTCACAGAGAGACAAGCCTGCTACACAAAGTTTCGCGAGCAAACCAAGAAAGAGATATTCGGAATATTTTCCCACGACACAATACCAATAGCAACGCTAGCAAACACCGGAGACACGTGGTCGGTTCTCGCATACAGAACTTTGGTGCGCACAGGGAAACCCCCTTCTACCAGAGTGGTGCTATCCGCACAAAAAGATGGAGATGACACAAACGTTTGGACTACGAAAGGTTTGGAAAAAATACTTGTTCCGAGCACTTCAAAATGGAGGACAGTGAGCAGTTTTGCAGAACAACATACTGGCTACCTCCCTGGGCAAAGTTGCAAATCGTGGTAGGTGCATCTCGTACATTTCAAACCGGAGACAACAAGACGAACTCTTGCAATCGCATCGAGTTGGTGCAAACCCCAGATCCTGCCAGGAAACTAGAACAACACCTACCAGGAAGAAATCCAGATGGTTTTTTGTCTGCCCGATAGAAGCACCACAAGGCTAGTGCATGTCGTGGGGATCTTCGATTGCAGCGTTGTTGCGGGTTTTCGTGTAGGCGTCGTCGTCGTCGAATGTTGATTCCACATATTCCGGTTTCGAGAAATTTGTTGATGTTGCTTTTGCAACAATTTTCGTTCTATAGTTGTTCCATATTGTATATATAGCAAGAAAAACCAATCCCCAATTCTTTGCAGTTTGCAACGTGCTCCATATGGAATGTATTTCCCAACCCGTTCGTTCGTTTTGTTCAGAACAAACAGAATCTGGAGAATAGGAAGATACGGAATCGGAAGAAAAAGCATACAACAATCTGCGTTCCAAAGAATCCAAACGTTTTTCCAAACGTCTTTCCATAACAGAAATGTCTTCGGAAGAATTTGTTTCTTGCAAGCTTTCTAGAAGATCTGTGGGAAATTATGTTGGCCCAGAAAAGCTAGGCACATACTCTTTCTCTACAGCTTCTGGAATATGTGTGCGAACAGAGAAGAAACAGCAGCAGCCTTGCGTTCTGCATCGACGGCGTGCCAAATTGTTCGAAGACGAGTAGTTCCGATTCCAAATCTCTTCTTTGTATCTTCCGCACTCTCGACTCCTCGAAGATCTCGAAATTCTTGTATATCTTGTTCCGACAATTCTCGTTTCTGTGGCTTTATTGTATTTGCACGAAAATCTACAAATATATATTTTTCGCACATAGAAGTTGTATATGTCCAATAGGAAAGGGAAAATCTCAGGCATTGCCAGGCATTTCCCAGGTGGGATGGTTTGTGGGAAATCCCAGGCATACCAACACAAAAACTGGGTGTGCTAGCAACACACCTAGGAAAACGCCCAGAAGGACTAGACATTGTGGGATCCTCCTCCTTGCCAAATGGTTGTAGTCTCGAAATATACAGCAGGCTCTTAGCTGCCTCCTTGTTGCCACCTTCGGAGACCAAAATGGCTAGTCCTTCCAGTTGTTGTCTGTCCAGAACTCCGGAGAAATAGCTAGTGTAGTCGATGCAGTAGATGCCGTATCTTGTTTTTTGTAGGTGCTTTGCAAAGTCTCGTAGTCCTATTTGTAGCTCGTCTATCGGTATCTCGGAGACGTCCACTTTTGCCACGAAGACAGCGTGCGGGGCCCAGTCGTAGAGGGTGCACCATGTTTGTCTTGCTTTGTTGCAAGTATTGGTGTCTGATCTGGCTAGCGTATTGCTAATCGTGCCTCCTACTCCTCCTCCAAGTGCTATTGTGGACAATTGGGGTGTGCAGGGACTTCCAATTTCCTATCGTTTGTCTAGTTGCCACGGATATTGCCGATACCACGTTCGCCGCGGAACCAGTCTCTCCTGGCGTGCACATGGTCTTGCCACCTACTGATACACATTCGTTGGCTCGAAGATATCCAAAGACGTACAGATCGTCTACGAAGGTTGGTATTTATTTCAGAGGTTGCAGGTATGTGCTTCCGATGTTTTTCACAAGTTAGTCGACGTTGGCGATTTCGGGAACGAGGTTGGATTCGTATGCATTCTAGAGTAGTAGTTGGGGTGCCTCAGACTTCGCCGTTCGGATCCCCATTGTTTGGAAAGTTTGGTGTATAGACATTGTAGCTGTATGTGTTTTCGTATAGCAAATTGCTGTATACATATTGGGGCGACATATGTTCAATTGGAAAATTCGGAAACGTGCGAGGTGACGAAACGAGGCCTATCTTCTATGCTTGGGTGTTTGCTCGGTGTATGGAGTCTGCCAAGGTGGGAAGGTTGGTGGTGGTATGTCGCATTTGTGGCACATGGCGACACATGTCGGGACGAAAAAAAACATCTCGGTTTTTGGCAAACAAAAGTGTAGGCGATGGTCCAAATGTGGATAGTATGTGTTTGCATGCTGGATTTTTTCTTGTGGGGCCTGCTGTGTTTATCGTGCAGTATTGTATAGTTGTGTTTGGTGTCTTCAGTTCGGGTTGTAGGGTTTCCGTACCTGTTCCGTACCTGTTCCGTACTTGTTGCTCGCCGAAAACGATGTTGCCGTTACCCCGTAACGAAATATACACTCTAGTAACTCAGATTGCTGTATAATCTAAGGGTGACTTATCTCTAACAGGACGTCAGAGGTGGTGACTTGCTATGTATGACAGGCTTTGTTATGCATGGCAGGTGGCTCAGATTGCTGTATAACCTAGAGGTGGCTTATCTCTAACATGCTGTCAGAGGTGGTGACATCTGCCATCACCATCTCGTATGAGATGTCACTATGACGTCGTACAACACCTTTGTGTTATCCCAATATGCTATAGGACCTCATGCAACCCTATTAGAACCCTTAATAAACAGGTGGTATCATTATGACTCTTATATACTACTATGTGTATTCAACACAGGCTGCATATGCAGCCTATGCTCAATGCATGTAAATCCATCAATTGAAATTGCCAGTTATCCTAAATTTTCACTTACGAACATTTTGGTCGTACGAAGTTTAGTGAAACGGGCCCCCGTGGTCTCTCCTAGGTTATGACTATTTTATACTACTCATATAAATCCAATAAGTGTTTACAAGAAAACAGTGTTAATGTGAAATTTACAGACTACCATAATGTTGCACTTACAAATAGTTTAGTCGTACGAAGTTTAGTGAAACGGGCCCCAAGTAAATAACCCGTAGTAGGGATGGTAACATGTGCATAATTCACATACGTATGTTTAGAAACAAAAAAGTCAGTAAAATTCACCTAGTTTTGAAGACACAAAAAAGTCACTAAAAGCCATTTGTAGGGTGCGGCATGTATTCTTGTGCGATATTTCTGCCGAAATTGAAAATGTTTGGCTAAAAGTAGTGTTGTATTGTTTACTGACCTAGTAAGCAGAAACACGAGGGGTAGACGGCAATTTTGCTTTTCATTTTTTCAGTTTTTACGCGAATACATCACGCCCAATGCTTAACTCGTATACACATTAATGGTACATGCCCACTCAGTAGGCACACAATGTTCTTTATATCAGATATATCATCTGAGACATTTTCTGGCAAAATAAACATTAAATCACCATTACCTCACATATAGATTGGCATTATTATACATTTTATATCAAATGTAAATTTCCACTGATATCAGAGGCAGTAGTATAGAGGGAGTCAAAATGATACCACCAACGTTTTTTAACATTATTGAGCTGTATTGTAGCTCCCACCACCAACCAAAATTTGGTGGTGGTATTGAATGATAAAAAGTGGTCTTGTAGTCCCAATTATATTGGAAATTGACTTTTGAAAAAAAGTCGAAATCATTAATGCAATTTCAATGCGTTCGCGCGTGATAGTTTATATTCGAACACCCCATTTTTCTCCTCCAATATAGCTAATTTATTTAGCAGATCAACAACTAATTCTACCAGCTCTAGTCTACCACGTTCACCTTTAGCCACCTGACAGCGTAGTTGCTTATGTCTACAAAGAGTTTGGGCACTAACGAATTTACAAGGGCATCTGGGGCATTGAAATTGCGGGGCGACACAAGGAAATTTTCTACGTCGCAATAGATGCCTTCGTAGATAGTCTTTACACGCAAAAGTCTTACAACAAGTCACACACAAATCCATTATATATGTAGTTTTATATATGTTTATATTCAATTGGACGTGAAAATTTACATCATGTAAATTTTCACGTCCAATTGAACAGATAAAGTTCATAAGTTATATGTACAGAAAATATTATAACGCCAGAAACTAGAGCAGAAATAGAAAGTTTGAGAAGAGAAGCCGAATCTCTAGGGATTACTTGTAGTACACGGTTGAGAGTTAGGGGGTTGACAAAGCTGATAAACGCCACAAAGAATGAGGCGTTTATGAAGCGATTTATCCGAGCCCACAAACGAGGAGCCTTTAAAGACCTCTCACTAGCAGAGGAAGTTGGTAACAGAATTCAAAAAGAAAGTATTGCGGGGTTAAGGGCTAGTGTAATAAAACCTTCAAGCACCAATTCCAGACGCACATGTCACCCAATACCAAATAATTTGGAAAATAAGAAAAAATGTATCGTTCGGGCAATAGTGGAAGAAGGTGAAGGAATATTGGGGGCTCATGATGAAACATTGGAAAAGGTAGAAAATGGAAGACGGGTAGTTACATTATCCTTTCGTAAAAACATTGACATTAACGAGTCTGAACGCATGTCCGATAAACTCGCTCCGTATCTAACAACCAATTTTTATTTGAGATATTCATATTCTTACAAGCTAGAACATATGGAGGAAACTAAAAATGGAAAACCTATAACTATAATATTTCACAAAAATCTCGGTGGTAGTGAACCACTATCATCAATGAAAACAGTTAAAAAATGGCTGTCAGATAAGGAGAAAACACGAATAATGTCTGATAAAATAGACAGACCAAATACAAAGTGGAAGTTTGTAAGATGGGTAGAGGTTTTTGTAAAGCTAATACAGAGCAAAAGGGGAATAGATTTGGGACTACAATCCAAAGAAGCAGCAGGAGGAGAACTTCCAGAATGGTTGAAGAATAAAAAAGGTATGTATTCTTTAGATAAGTATAATGACGACCTTTGTCTGTTCATGTGTCTAGCTATGCATATGACAGGTAAAATACCTGACAGATGTACAAAAAAAAGCGAAAGAACTTAGTAAACAATATACCGGTAGTAATGTGGTTTCACCAATTCCTTTTTCAGATCTGAAAAAGGTTAAAGAGATTTTTTAAAATCGGCATAGAAGTATATCAATCCACCAAATGTGACGTATGGTGGTTGAAAAAGGTACCAGCGCACTATAAGGCAATAGGTAATAAACCAATGACAATAGGACTGTTTAATAATCACAGAAATTCACGAAAGCGAGTAATATGAAGAGACACGGACCAAAATGTATGAAAGGTGAGACAAAAGTAATATGTGATGGTAATTATTTAGAGCGCCCACGTTCGTCGTTCGAGAAAGCGTTCTACCCAAAAAGTTCTAACAGTTATGGGGCGATCGATTGGATGTAATCTGTGCAAAAGCAGGAGGGAATTCACATTCACCATGAACAGTGTGGACACGGGGGTGAAAGATGGATTTTATGAGCTCCAGTAGATGGATACTGTCCAGAAACCAATACCGTATATCAATATCACGGCTGTTACTGGCACGGGTGTGAGATTCATGCAAAGCATAAAAAAGAAGAACGCGCATCCACAATGAGAAGAGATAAATTTATTAGAAGCAAATAATTGAACCTAGTAGTTATGTGGGAATGCGAATTCCAAAGAACGGGTAAAGACATAAAGATCGGTTGCGACACTACTCTTTATCCATATCAGATAGTATATGATTTTGAGGCATATCTCCAGCCAAAATTTGAAACTCTCGGTAATAGTTTAGAGTACGAAGCTGAGCACGTTCCGGTAAGTGTTAGTATAGGAGATAATTTATCAGGAACAGTAACTCATATTTGTGATAAAGATCCTGCAAAACTTATAAAAAAATTCGTAGAAGATTTGAAAGTCAGGGGAAAAGCTATAAGAGAAGAAGTATGGTCAAGATATGGGTTTAATACAGAATATTTACGTGAAAAACAAATCGCCCAGATCGAACAGTGGATAGAGCAAGTACATGTTATAGGTTTTAACAGTAGCAAGTACGATATAAACTTAATAAAGAAATACCTAGTAGGCGAACTGGCATCAACAACAACGAAAGTAATGGTCGGAAAACGTGCAAACGCAACACTATTTCTATTTACTCCAGAGTTTAGGTTTCTTGATGTAATACTTTATCTAGGACCCGGTGTAAGCTACGATAGTTGGATAAAAGCCTACTACTGTAAGGAAAGAAATATTTCTTTCCTTACGAGTGGTTCGATTCTACAGACAAGTTGGATTACCCAGGACTGCCTGATATAGAGAATAGGTATTCCAAACTATCTGGGAAAATGTTACGAGACGAAACAGAATTAAGCAAATGTCGTAGAATTTTCAAAGAAGAGAATATGGAAACCTTCAGAGATTGGTTGAAATATTATAACGATTTAAATGTAGCACCGTTCCTAGAAGCGGTGGAGAAAATGTGTGAATTTTATAAACACAGAGGTGTGGATATTTTCAAAGATGCGGTAACACTACCTGGAGTAGCTATACAATATTTATTAAGAGGAACCATTAAAGAACAAATATCTTCAAAACGATTATACAGGAGGATGCTCTATATGCACCAAAAGAAGAAACATACGAAATGATGAAAGACGCTCTAGTTGGGGACATCAATAGTATTTACACGATATGCAGAAGCCGGTGTTTAAAATATTATGACACAAACGTTGTGTTTAGCCAATAGATGAGAGACCGCGCCCATGAACTCTCGGCCGGGATCGACCTGGAGAAGATTCGGCCATTTGAGAGGACTACTTTTATATATTCGAGAAAGAGCCTCGGCCACCTCCTTAGACTCTTTCGTAGCCAGTGGCTCAGCCCCCTTATAGCGACTCGCTACGTCAACGACTGTCAGTGCGTACTTGTACGTTTTGCGACCGACGCGATCGTGAGGGAGAAACAGGAGATCCGCTTGGTGAACTTGGTTCGGCACCGGCACATCGAATTTCGGGCGCGGAATATTGTGAGGCGCGGGTAAATAGATTTGCCAGATGGCCTGCTTCTTGAGCCATTCCTTGGCAGCGTTTTCGGAAATCTTGGTCGCCGCCGCGAAGTTCATGATGGCCGCGAGTCCCTTCCAGTAGCCACGGGGGCTGTATATGTTTGCTAGCTTGCGCGCTAGGCGAACCGATAGTTTGGTATCAACATTGAGCGTGTCCATCGTATGCGAAGTATTCTAATTGATCGGACAATCTCCAAAATGCTCTCGCCAGATCGTCCGGTAACTGCGTCGTTAATAATAAACCTTTGTTGGAAGTTTTGCTGCAATCGCGATTTTCGTCCTCGCGCCACGTCTCGAGAGAATCTCGGGCCAGACGAATCATAATCTTTGCACCAGCTAAACCGTGTTTAAGGGCCGTGTAGCCTACATCGAAAATAGCAAAATGAAGTTCGTCAACTAACATCGTTCAATATATATATATTTAAAAAAAATAAAAATAATAATAATAATTATTGCTTTTGCTTTTGCTTCAATCTCGATTGAATATACCCACCACACGCATTCCCACGACGATGAACGCGATCTCGCGGTCTTTTTGAGCCTCTGACGGTACATATAAATCTGAAAGTTGGGGCTCGGGATTCATTGGATTGAGACTTCTCTGTGGATATGCCAGCGCGTACTCGCAGTTGGCTTCTTCAACGTTCTGGAAAGTTTGCGAAGCTCTTCGTTGACCCAGTCCAGATGGGCGGTTCGTTTTTTAGACCATGCCACGTCTGCGCTCTTGAGTTGTTCTTCAGCTAAATAGTGACGCTTGCGCGCTCTTCATCCGCGTCCGATTTTCCTATTAACGAGAATAAATATTTGCCTCCGCCGAATGCCACAGCGCTCAAGACTGCACCATTTATCATTAATCCGATCGAAGCCATTTATTTCCATATATTAGCAGGTAGAATTCCAGCTTTAATTAGATAATCTCGGGTCCAGATTACGGGCGCCACATCTAAGGTCACGAGCCATACGTCTATCACAGTAAAGTCCAAAAAGGCCATCTTTGCTAGTCGAGCATACCCGATACTGAAACCCAATATCACCACGGCGTGATAAAGCGCATTCACTATCATTTTACCATTGTGTTCAGCCATTATAATTATTGCATATAAAAGGGATCGCGATCAATGTTTAAATGGGGCGCATCCAATTGCGATTGGTGTTTCGTAACTTTCTTCGGAACCGCAATCCCCGATTGCCTCAACTCCAATTCGTGAATTGATGGGGTTTTTTTTTCGATAAGGATTGGTGTAATAGGGGGTAGTCTAACATATTGCCAAGCGCACCACCCGATACTTATGATCACCGTTATGCTCGCAACAAAGCTCGCAGCGGAGCAACACATTCTTAACAATTGCTCAGCATTGTTAAGCATTTTCTCAGCATTGTTAAGTATTTGTTAAGCATTGTTCAACATTGTTCAGCAATTGCTCAGCAATTGCTCAGCATTTATTCAGCATTTGTTAAGCATTTGGTCAACATTTGTTCGTCATTGTTAAGCATTTGTTCAGCATTGTTCAGCATTGTTAAGCATTTGCTAATTAATTTTAAGAAAATTAATTAATTAATAACTTTATAAGCAGTTGGTTGATCAGTCTTTAGCAGAAGCTTGGTGTGCTTAGTTTCCAAAAACATCTGACGAACCTCCAGGCACTCCTCGCGCGTTGGGATAACGTCGTTCTCTCTAAGACATTCATCGAATGAGTCTCGGTCCTTGCAGTGGAAGAGGGCGACCCATTTTGTTTGCTCGCGCAGTTCCTTGAGGACGGCGTTGTACTTTTGAGTGGAGATCCATACGCTTTGCCTCGCATGGCGGCCACAAAAATGCGAGCTCCGAGAGCATGTCCTTCTTTTTGGTCATCGCCACCTTGGCCGAGCAGTCGTCAATCACATATAGGGTGGGCTCACCCTGGAATATTTGGTAGAAGACATGCAGCCAATCGTGAAGCCTGTCGCCGGGGTCAATAACGTATACCTCAGGGTCGGTCCATATCCACGGGCGCCGTTCATAAGTATCGTTGTGCCGCACAGTGGGACACAGGATCACATAAAGGCATCGCGGTAGGACCCCTCGAGCAAGTCGAGGATGAAAACCGTTTTTCCACATCCTGTCTGCCCACAGATTATGGCAGAGTGAGCATCTCCAATCGTGAATTGGTATTGATTTTTTATTAATAAATAGTTAGAACGATTTATTAAATCAGTATAGTGCTGAGACGTATCGACCATCTTCGATGTTGAGTTGTACGTCTGTAATTATATATAAGTACACGTTCAATGGCCCATCTCCATCCGCCTCTTTGGTTATCTGGATCGCCAACCCTCGCTAGCGTTCTCAACTTGGCGTCCACTACCGTGCATTTGGTCGTCGTCGCTGGCTCGCATGTCTAGCCATAGCGCGTACTTGGAAGTCAGAAACTCCGCGAGGGAGACGTCCGAGAGCTGCAGGTCTTTGGCAACCGCGGCAACCTCCAGGGAGCGCTTAGATACGGAAGCAAACTGCCTTCTGACTTCGTCCCACTGCTGGTGCGCGCGAAGACACGCGCTGTAGAGTTGATTGGGGACTCCATCGATCGTCACCTCGACCGTTGTGATTTTGGTGTTATAGAATTTGTCGGTTTTTCTAGCACCGAGCGCGAACCGAGCATCCTAGAGCAGCATCAGTACACCTTTCATCGAGCGGGCGGGTACGTTGACATTAATATTCCACAATGTGTCACTTTTGTCTTTCGTCATCTTGCGGTGACGAAGAACTCGGTCGTAAAGTATGGCAACGCGCCCGTCATACTGGGATCTGATTAATCGCGCGAGTTCGAGCATCGTGACCATGTCGTACTCCAGCGAAACATTATCGATCGTATACTTCGATGTCATGTCGGTGGCTATGATAACTCGGCCGTAGTCGTTGAACGTTAGTTCGTATTCGAGGCGGTCCGCCAAAGCACTCTGATAGTAGGGCAAGTGATCCTCCAGCAACTCAAAGTCGAGCGGGATGTAGAAGCGGTTGCCGTAAGCGGCCGCGACCGCGTTGTCGCTCGCGACGTTATCTGCCTTGTCACCTGCCCCGATTCTAAGTCTGGTTACGTTCTTATTTCGACTGGTCTCAATATCTTGATATACCGCATTTTCGCACTCTTTGGCCGTCTTCCACAGGTCCTGGTAGCAATGGTAGACGTCGCTGTCATCGATCGACATCACCTCATTACCAGAAATCTTCATTATGGTCTTCTTGACGATGGCGCGACCCAGGTTCTGAACGATGGTTCGGTCCGCGTCCGTCGACGTCAGCAAAATAGTGAAAGCGAGGCGAACAGTCCCCGGCATAATGACGTCGCTAGCTCCGAGGTTGGGGAAGCGGACTAAGAGCTGCTGATTCTGGTCGATCGTCGATGGGTTGTTCGTAATAACGACACTCTGTCTCACGCTTTTTGCCCCGAGGGGCTCACGCAGTCTGCGATATGGATTGAGTTTGCGACCGTTTTGACTCGAAGACATATTTTCAGTCAAACTAAATACTTTAAGCCTCCCGAGATTTCCTAAAACCAAAGCGCAAATAGTCCGAACGCCACGAGGGCAACGACGAGCCCTAATTTCTCCTCCTCGTGGGTTGTGACACTAGTTTCCACTCCTATTCAAATTCGTAAATTGGGCGAACTTGCTGATCCTATTGCTGCGGGTGGAACAACAGCTGAACTCGGTGGAACACTGGGTTCAAATTAACTTGATGGGGTGCTTTGTGGTGGGGTGGGTGCTTGCGGTTTTACGAAATCGGTTCCACTTCCACTGTAGAACCCGATCATGTTGGGGGTGCGCTTGATAATATCCGCGTTCACGTTCCCGTTGTGGCCGATTTTTTGATTGACGGTGGCGATTACGATCTGATTATTGTAACCGTCAACCGGGTCGTCTCGTAGTATCATACTGCTCGGCGCCATATAAAGACCTATTCCAAATACATAGTCTACTGGGGTGCTGGCATTCTGCAAAACGTCTTGATACTGCTTGATCGCCTTCTCCAGGTCCACCTTAGCTGAGATGGTGTCCTCTACAAGTGCCAATAATTGTTGTTGTGCGTCAAACGCCGTTCCCGTGCCAAGTATAGAACTGCGAGTTTGCTTCTGGGCGCCGAGGATGGCCCAGGCGTATGTGCGAATGGAGTCGTTGAGGCGAGTAACCCCAGCCTGCGTGAACCCCAGACCCGTATCTAACATAAATGTACCCCACGCGTCCTGGACCTCAGCAGCCTGCTGTATGTAATCTATGTGAGCTCGTTTCGGAGGTAACCAATTGCAGGATGAGACGCCGCAGTGCCGACCTCCAGATACTTACGGCCCGAAGGTCATCGTCGCGGGAACAAAATTCCCGGCGTTCCGACTGACGATGTGGTCACCAGAGTTATCGTGTCTAAAATCAGTCTGCGTCCAATTCCCGGACTGGCCCCGAATGAGAACGTCCCCGAGGCCAGTGCTGTTAGGAAATACTTTCTGTCTCCAGTCCGCATTTTTTGAAACGTTAAATTCGTTACACAGTCTTTCGAACGCCCTACGATCGTATGTGTTGGAAATGGGATTCCATGCGTCATCTTGAGGTAGTGGAATACCTAGTTCTTTGATAATCCTCCTAATGGTGTAATACGCGTGAAAGTTGTAAACGGCCCTCAATAATGAATGCTCCGAGGCCAAATGGTCCTGAGAGGAAACCCCGCATCCAGCTGTTGCGCACCATACGGCGAAGTTGTGCTGATTCTGCCAAAACTGCATCGGTGTTGCTTTCCACCCGTTCACGGCCTCCATCGTAGTAATCTTGGGCAGCCTATATTGTTCAAAGATGTCGGGGAAGTTGGTGGCAAATCCACTGTCCGGTCTAACCGTTATAGTTGGGTGCACAAGGGGATTAACAACGTCTTTTTGTGTGTATTTACCTCCGACCACGTACTTTGCATTATAATTAAAGCTAAATGCCGTGAAATATATTATTATGTTTGCTACTATCACTAATGTTCAACAAGAGAGTTGTGAACTTCAAAATTCAATCGACAACTGCTGCGGAAAACGTAGGGTAGGCCTCAGATCAATCACGTTCACGGTTGGGTGGGAGAGTGTGGGGAAGAGCGAAGGGTTTGGCTATATGAAGGATAGACAACAAGTAGGTGTAAAGCTGCCTCCCGGACTGTGGAGTTTTAGACAGCTCAAATATTTTGTCACCTCAGAGCTTGACGGTAAAGTCAACCTCACAGTATCGAAGGCTACCGGGCTCGCAACAATGACCATCGGCCCAGACAGCCGGATAAGGATCTCCCCGACGTTGGGTACTCGACTCGGGTTTAGAGAGACATACTCCGCGAATAAAGGCTTGTTTACCCAGGGTGAGCACATCGGTGATAACCCGGTGGACTTCGCCTTCAGAAAAACTCTTAGGGTGCACCTGGATCAGCTGAACACATCGTACAACACGTTAGATGGAGCTCCCAGCACATTACTAAAAACAGTGCCCGCCAGCGACTGTTTCTTTGGGGAGACTGTGACCTTAGACTTCCCACACCCCGAGATGAAAGTTTTGGAATCGGGACACATCCACGAATTTACGGTCTCTATTCTTGATGATCAAGCGAGAAAGTTGAATAACTATTACCCGATTTCGGTCGTTCTCGAAATAACCGATTAAACATAATATATATATTTTACATATTAATCATGAGCATATACGGTCCAGGTAGTTCCAACTTAGAACAGAACGTTCCAGTCGCGGCCGCAGCATACGATGAAGCCGCAATGAAAAGACTGGAGAGAAACGTATTGCAGGCTCGCAGAGACGCGGCTACGGCGGTTGCGCACGTGCAGCGATCGCAAGTACGAAAACCCGTCACAACAGTTTGGGCGGAGGAGCGGGGTACACTGAACGAGGGGTCCTACGAATATTCATTCGGTACCAACGCGAGCAACAGATATGGGGGATACACCATGGCAGTGTCCGGGACGATTCTGCGAATGGCGGTTTGCTCGGTCAACTTTCGCGGACACGCCGCTGCCAAAGTCCGAGTGAATCTCGTCCTGAATGGTGTAGAACAGACGTCTGGCATCACCAAGCACGCGGGGCAGAGGTCAGGGTTTACGATATTCGATGATGACACTGCAATTAAAGTTTCGGCAGATAGTGTTATTAACTTTGTTACAAAAGTTGCGGACCAATCGAGTTCATCTACTGTAATTACACTGTTAATATAACTTGATTTATGATGAATGACGAGAAACTATATCCACACTTACCTCTGGGGATGGCCGACCCGGCATCCTTTAGGATGACCAGGATCGTTGAGATACAACAGATTCTACAACACGAGGGAGAGACGCGGACGGATTATGCGAAGAAATATAGGCGGGCAGCCAATATACTCGAGGGGGTGAGCACCACGTTAGCCTCAGCTTCCGTTGTAAGTGGGGTGGGGAGTGTGTCTTTAATGTCAATAGTTGTCGCCGCACCGGTCGCGGCGACCTTGAATGCTGTAGCGGCGGGGGCGGGACCGCTTTGCATGACAAGCAGACTCGTGGGCCGAAAACTAGAGGCCAAGAGTCGAAAGCACGATCGAATAGCGGTTCTCGCGAGATCTAAGAAAAACAGTATCGACGTTATCGTGTCGAAAGCGATAGCCGACTACGATATATCAGATAGCGAGTTCAAAATGGTCGTCGAAGAGATGGCCAGGTACCAGGAGTTAAAGGGTACGATCCGGTCCAAAGCCCGACCACAAATTCTCGCGGACGAAGATATAAAACTAGATGGCCGCGGCCTGCATGTCGCGACTTGTGGCGAGGCATGGACACTAAAAAAAAAGATATTGTATAACGAAAAACTTAACCAAAAAACATAAAAAAAACTTAAAAAAAACTTTAACAAAAAAACTTAACCAAAAAACTTAACCAAAAACTTTGACCAAAAAACTTAACCAAAAACTTCAAAGTAATTTTACCTTGACATTGGGCACAGGGGCCGCACGGGAGTGGGGTAGAATGAAAATACAGATGAGGATAAACACCCATGTGAAGTTACAAGGTAATTGGCAAAGCAGTTGCAGAGATATAGTATAACGAAAAACTTTAACCAAAAAACTTAACCAAAAAACTTAACAAAAAAACTTAACCAAAAACTTTAACCAACTTAACCAAAAAAAAACCAAAAACTTCAAAGTAATTTGACCTTGACATTGGGCACAGGGGCCGCACGGGAGGGGGTAGAATGAAAATATAGATGATGATAAACACCCATGTGAAGTTTCAAGGTAATGGGCAAAGCAATTGCAGAGATATAGTGTAACAAAAAACTTTAACCAAAAAACTTAACCAAAAAACTTAACCAAAAACGTTAACCAAAGAACTCAACCAAAAACTTTAACCAAAAAACTTAACCAAAAACTTTAACCGGACACACGTACGTACGTACGTACGTACGTACGTACGTACGTACGCCAAAGTGCCGACTATATCACGCTTTCCGCAAGCGGGCGCGACAAAAACTTAACCAAAATCTTTAACCAAAAACTTCAAAGTAATTTGACCTTCATATTGGGCACAGGGGCCGCACTGAAGGGGGGTATAATGAAAATGTAGATGATGATAAACACCCATGTGAAGTTTCAAGGTAATGGGCAAAGCAGTTGCAGAGATAAAGTATAACGAAAAAAATTTAACCAAAAAAAAATTTTAACCAAAAAACTTAACCAAAAACTTTAAAGATATAGTATAATGAAAAACTTAACCAAAAACTTTAACCAAAGAACTCAACCAAAAACTTTAACCAAAAAACTTAACCAAACAACTTAACCAAAAACTTTAACCGTACGTACGTACGTACGCCAAAGTGCCGACTATATAGCGCTTTCCGCAAGCGGGCGCGACAACTTAACCAAAAACTTCAAAGTAATTTGACCTTGACATTGGGCACAGTGGCCGCACGGAAGGGGGGTAGAATGAAAATATAGCTGATGATAAACACCCATGTGAAGTTTCAAGGTAATGGGCAAAGCAGTTGCAGAGATATAGTATAACGAAAAACCTTAACCAAAAACATTAACAAAAAAACTTAACCAAAAAACTTAACCAAAAACTTTAACCAAAGAACTTAACCAAAAACTTTAACCAAAAAACTTAACCAAACAACTTAACCAAAAACTTTAACCGTACGTACGTACGTACGCGAAAGTGCCGACTATATAGCGCTTTCCGCAAGCGGGCGCGACAACTTAACCAAAAACTTCAAAGTAATTTGACCTTGACATTGGGCACAGTGGCCGCACGGAAGGGGGGTAGAATGAAAATATAGCTGATGATAAACACCCATGTGAAGTTTCAAGGTAATGGGCAAAGCAGTTTCAGAGATATAGTATAACGAAACACTTTAACAAAAAAACTTAACCAAAAACTTTAACCAAAAAACTTAACGAAAAACTTCAAAGTAATTCGACCTTGATATTGGGCACAGGGGCCGCACGGGAGGGGGGTAGAATGAAAATATTGATGATGATAAACACCCATGTGAAGTATCAAGGTAATGGGCAAAGCAGTTGCAGAGATATAGTATAACGAAAAACTTTAACCAAACACTTTAACAAAAAAACTTAACCAAAAAACTTAACCAAAAACTTTAACCAAAGAACTTAACCAAAAACTTTAACGAAAAAACTTAACCAAACAACTTAACCAAAAACTTTAACCGGACACACGTACGTACGTACGTACGTACGCCAAAGTGCCGACTATATCGCGCTTTCCGCAAGCGGGCGCAACAAAAACTCGTTATGGAGGGGAGGGCCGAAGAGAGAAAAAATCTCCTCGCCCGTCTCGGGACGTGATATGCTTATTCGCGTGTCTGCAGCGGCAGCAGGATATTCCTCCACCACAGTCCAGATGTTCCGACGGCCCCTCCATACAGAACATAAAACTTGTTTCGGGCCCCGTTACGACACCCACTGACCACCATACATTTCTATAACCGCGACTGTCCGTACCAGGAAGTAATCGTGTAACCACATGCCGCATTCACCTCTCTCCCACATATAGCGTATCGAGCTACTTTGTCGCATGTGGTTAGCGCCGAGTTTAATAAAATTGTGTATACGTTATAGTTTACACGTAACCTCAATAAGGTGAAATAAATTAGCTATATTGGAGGAGAAAAATGGGGTGTTGGAATATAAACTATTTTTTTCAAAAGTCAATTTCCAATATAATTGGGACTACAAGACCACTTTTTATCATTCAATACCACCACCAAATTTTGGTTGGTGGTGGGAGCTACAATACAGCTCAATAACGTTAAAAAACGTTGGTGGTATCATTTTGACTCCCTCTATACTACTGTGGCGATAACCGTGTTTCCTTAAAATGTTAACGGCCATTACTATTTATTATCTGTATTTATTGTTTGATGTGCAATGATGATACTTTATAATCTGTGGAAAATATTATTTTTTTCAGGTCACACATTTAATTAGGATAAATAATTAAAAAAAATATCCTACCTCATTTGCATATGAAAATAGCCTGATACCACCGCGCGTCACTATCAGTAAAATAAATATTAATAAATGCTTTTATCTGTGTAATGGGCAATCGCATTGTTTAGAACTGGTGGAATAGTGACACAATTATACACTTATTTAATTCATGTTCGGAGAGCTATGGGTGGTATAACTGGTAACTATAAATGGCCTTTTGAATCGCTTTTTCGGTTTACAGAGCTATGTGTATTTTTCTAACTTGTTGCTTGTTTCCAAACATACTAAAAAGGTGAATAATAAATAGTTTACCATCACTACTATATAAATAGTGCCCTTGATTATCTCCCCTCGAGAACATTATCTCCCGAGGCGCAGTCGAGGGAGATAATGTTCCCTCGGGGAGATAATCCCCAATATCCCCCTCAACCAAGGGCACAATTTACTTTATTATACCGAATACACAATATCCTCTATTTCGTCGACAGAAACATCTGCAAAACGTTTGCTTCCACAGGCTTCCGCCATCTTTGTTTACATCTGCGCAGCTGGTGCCCGGTTTACAATGCTTTACTGTTATAGGGGTAATACAACGGGGGTACCAGTCAACGTCTGCTTTTATCTCATTCGGTACTTTCGGTTTCGATGCGCGATAAACTACAAGGTACTCCAATTAATGTTCGGTAGTTTCCGTGACCAGAATTCGGATATCTTCGGGCGAAACGGTCCATAATTATATTATGTCATGGCAGTATTGCCTTCAGGGTACATATGGCCAATTGCTTTATACAACGTGGTAGGGAATTGACCAATGTAAAGCGTCGAATTTACGATGAGGTATAATAATATTTGTTATTGACCTGTGTGAGAGACTGACCATATTTGGAGGATTCGGTTAGGTGATATAGTAACAATAGTAGGCGTTTTCTAACCTGCTGGTCCATTCCCTCATGATGGCGGTTTGGCTGGCCCACCTTGACACCTC
This sequence comes from Conchocele bisecta, assembly GCA_029237695.1. Lineage (NCBI taxonomy): Eukaryota > Metazoa > Mollusca > Bivalvia > Lucinida > Thyasiridae > Conchocele > Conchocele bisecta. The sequence goes on from CM055273.1 coordinate 74,020,189, forward strand.
CGTCCACTGCAGGATGTATGTGTCAACAGAGAATCTAACATGAATGATACAGTGGAACCTCTCTAAACCGAACACCAATAAAACACCTTTGATATTATTTTTGATGAGTGTTTTTGGACATTTATATCAGGTGATAATGCCTGTTTATGATCGCATAGCGCGCAACTATGGCTGATATTGTCGAATGCCTGATTTACAGTGAAACCTCCCAGGGTGTCCGGTTTAGAGAGGTTTCACTGTAGTGTAAGGGGACTTGGTTTCATATGTGCCTAAAATGTGGTGAAACAGAATAGGACAAATAATTAGATTTGTATCGTATTTCTGAACCGAACGTTCTTTGACTGCCCAAGGGACCGCACTTCGAGAGTTCGAATTTGCCGCAGTTTGGATTGTAGGTAATTTTAAAATGATTTATATAGGAAATGTTTCTGGACTGCGAGGCGTGTTCGTAAAAAGGGTGTGCACGTACACTGAATGTATATGACTGTATACCGATAAATACAGTCCGATTCCACAACGAAATTATATTTCAATTCATGTTTTCCAAGCGGGTTCACGGCTTACAAACGCATACTCCAAGATGCCGTCCCCAAATTCCGATAGAGATTATGTCAGTGTTTCGAGATAAATGAGTGTACATGTCCTGTGAGCAAATGTGAAACTATATAGATACTTGCAATTTGAGGAAAATGATTTGTTCGCAATAAAATCAAAATTTGTTGGAATTTCATAAAATATATTTTTTGGGGAGGGTGACTTTTTTATTATTGATGAAAAGTACTTAATACATTTAAATATGTTTTAGATTTAGTGTGTTTAATAGTCAAACGTTCGTGGGTAGCAAAACGTGGAACATACAGTAAGTATCAGTAATCTCGAGTATCGATCAGGACTAGGGAGAACCACGGTCTACTTACATTTGACTTCAGTTTCTATACCCAACCTGGGGCCCGTTTCACTAAACTTCGTGCGACAAACATGTTCGTAAGTGCAAAATTAGGATAGTCTGTAAATTTCACATTAACAAATGTTTTCTTGAAAACAATTATTGGATTTACATTTATTGAGCATCAATTGAACCTTCCAGACGATCCTTATTTTAGTCGCACGAAGCTGAGTGAAACTGGCCCCTGACGACTAAACGACTAAAAGGAGATTATGAAGCTATAAGTGAGTGCCTGCAACGTGTAGACTGGGACGACGCTCCAGCAACAGTAGACGGGTATTGAGACTTGCTCAAGTGGTGGCCGGATTAGCTCAGTAGGTAGAGCGTCGGACTGATGATCGGGAGACCCCGTGTTCGATTCCCACCTCTACCGGCTGCGAATGGCCGATTCGGCGTGTCCTTGGGCAAGACAACTTCAATAGACGGTCCCGACATGCAAGGTCATCGAGCCAGTGCCGTCGTTAAATCAAAGCGTTTACATTTACAATGGTGTCGGCTAATTCTGCGCACCTAAGGCTTTCCAAACAAATTTAAATGTCATTGACATTCCCATATTCAGTCAAAATTCCCTCAATATTCGACGAAATTCAAAGAAATCTGTGCAGGTGAAATGTCATAACGTTCTGACGTCAGTAAGTGACGTAAATTGTATGATGAATGACATGACATGCGTGTTTGTAACGTCATATTTGTGTTCTACTAATGCTGCGCATCTGGTAGTGCAAACAAAAATGGCGAACAGCATTCTGGATCAGCATAGCAAAATTGGTATTAAACTTGAGGCAGAACTATCCAGTGACGTCATGGCAGGTTAGTTTCTTAGTTGAACAGCTAATTTAGTAAATAAGACAGCTATTACATCAGCAGGGTCTGAGGATATTACACATTTTGGACTATATTCTGAATAATGTTTTACCAAACTATCGGAATGTGATAAAATTGTGACATAGTGTAGCAATTAATCTGCTTTTAATTTCCAAAATCCACATATTTTATTATGACATACGCAAGGCTAAATTTAACGTGAATTGCGCATTAGCCGATTCGCAAAATTTGCTGACATGACCGGTACTTGCGCTCAGGGACAGTAGAGACGAACATATTCCTATCTCCAAGAGCAGGGCATCTTTTAATAAGCGATGGATGAACAAAGATACCGCTAAAGCGGTAGATAAGACACTGCAGAAGAAATGCAAACTTCCAGAGGTATGTAGACCAAAGAAATGAGACTACACATATTATAAGAACGGCAAAACGCAAAGTTCTACCAAAAAAGAAAAATCTTTAACCGAGAATATACAGGATGACAATAAATCCTTTCGGATGTCATTTCGGCTAATTCTGCGCATCGGCTAATGCGCAATTCACGTCAAATTTAGCATCTGACATTTAAAGTTGTTTGGAAAGCCTTGGGTGCGCAGAATTAGCCGACACCATTTATCCCACTTTTGCTACTGACGTCAGAACGTTATGACATTTTACCTGCACAGACTTCTTTGAACTTTGTTGAATATTCAGGAAATGTTTACTGAATATGGGAATGTTAATGACATTTAAATTTGTTTGGAAAGCCTTGGGTGCGCAGAATTAGCCGACACCATTGTATATAAAATCAAAAACTAAAACGAAAGATAGTGTCAGTGAATTAATGATGGAGAACAACCAGCTAACTACGGTGGCAAAGAGATGACATGGACATATTTTTCATTTTCGATTTCGCACGCAATTGGTTTGCGTGCGCACGCAATAGGGTTTTGCGTGCGCACTCGATAGGTTTTACGTGCGCACGCGATAGCTATTGCATGCGCACGCGATAGCTATTGCGTGCGCACGCGATAGGATTTTGCGTGCGCACGCGATAAGTTTTTCGTGCGCACGCGATAGCTTTTGCGTGCGCACGCGATAGCTTTTGCGTGAGAACGCGATAGCTTTTGCGTGCGTGCGCACGTGATAGGTTAGCCAATGAAAGCTATCGCGTGCGCACGCAAAACCATAGCACGTGCGCACGCAATACGTATCGCGTGAGCACGTAAAACCATATCGCGTGCGCATGCAAAACCTATCGCGTGCGCACGCAAAACCATACGCGTGCGCACGCAAAACCTATTGCGTGCGCACGCGAAAGTAAAAAATATTTCCATGTCCCATCTGTGCCACCGTAGCTAACTACACCAGATTATGAAAATGCTAATGTGCTCAATAACTGTTTTACACGTGTTTTCACGGAAGAGGATACTACTTAATAACTACCCAATCCAGTTCCAAGTTCCTTTATATATCACCTTTAGATGTGATATTCATAAATGTCATATTAAATAAAGGCAAAAGCTAAATTAAATTAAGACACGCCATGTGAGTTTGTACCTTCGGACATCTGCGTAATTGCATTAAATATGCTTACAACATTTACAATATTTTTTATCAATAAAGTCAGAAGTTGACATTTACGGAATATATTGTAAATTTTGTAAACCTATTTTATGAAATTACGCAGATATGTCCGAAGATACAACATCTCATGGCGTGTTCCTTGCAGTGGCAGATCTCGATACATTGAAGCTGTACCGATGACCTAAAGTGTTTTCTGTATCGGTCTCATTTACATATTCATTACACTCAAGGTGCATGCTCACGTGGTTACAACAACAACAACAATGGCTGAAACTGTTGAAAGCGCGCCCACTCCAAAGTAAGTATTTTTTATATTTTCCTTAAATTATATTTTCCGCAGCAAACGCGTCTTCATGAGCTGCATTTGGTGGTCCCGGGAGTTCGGCACAAACTTAGCTTGTTTTTGCGAAGAATCGATGTCCGTGTCGCAAAAACGACAGAAGTTTGGGCCAAAGTACCGAGACCACCAAATGCAGCTTAACAAGACGCGTTTGATGCGCCATATTTCATCAAAATCCGTTACATAATAAGGACAATATAAAATAATACGTACTTTGAATCGGAGGGCTTCTGGAAGTTTCAGTTTATGTTGTTTGTGTTGTTATAACCACGTGATCATACACCTTGACACTCGTGTAGTATGAATTTTAATATAAGTTGTTATTACGCTGCGGTAACATCATCTTATATAGAGGATCTCAAACGTATGGAAGCGTCCTGGTGCCAATGCTAAAATAGTTTTGTCTCCTAACTCCTAATTAGGAAATAGTATCTCCTAATTATGACTTACTATCTCCTAATTAGGAGTTAGTATCTCCTAATTAGGACTTGCTATATCCTTATTAGGAGCTAATAGCTCCTAATTAGGAGATAAAACATGTGTTACCATTGACACAGATAATAAGTCCTAATTAGGAGATACCAGTAGGTAGTAAGTCCGAATTAGGAGATACTAGCTCCGATAAAAATATTTTAGCATTGGCACCAGGACGCTTCCATACAAACGAGTTTCCATTTGATATGATATTTATGAAACGAGTCGCACACAATTTATGTACATGTATATTAAACATTGCGGACGAGTTTCATAAATCTCATATCAAATGGAAACGAGTTTGAGATTATGTTTATTACATAACATCACCCTCCAAAGAGCAGCCAACATGAAGATATCCAATACGTTTCAGTGAGCAGACGCCATTGACTAGTTTCACATCTAGCTAACAATCTTAACAGGGAAAATTAGTAAATTGCGCATGTCCCTTTTAAGCTGCCGTACTAATTCATGCAAGACAATTATTATAACTGTGACATAGTGCCTATAATATGTTCATGTTCTTCCGTTTACCAAACAGGGGCAAATTCGAACAATTTAGTAATTTTAACGAGTCACTGACGCTTCTGATGACGTGTCAAACATGATGACGTCTATGGAAGGTAATATCCGCCTTAATTCTATGTGACTTGATGCTTGCGTGCTGATGACATACAACTTATATTCATGTTATTTCATTCGTCATTTGTATGTATTACATTTGAAATCTGCTTGTTGTAATTGTATTTCTCTTTCATACATGTCCATTCTGCAGATTGCTTTGTTCATTCGTCTTATTTACATTGCAATTATTGATACGTCCTTATTCGTGTCCCTGTTTTATTGCACTAAGCATTTGCAATAGAAAGTAAGAACAAGCACTTCGAATAAGGCCGAAAGCAGTAAGGACAAAGCCGCAGGAAGTAAGCATCAAGTCAGAGTCCGAAAGCGGAAACACGCAAGCAGAAAGCACCAAGCCGCAAGCAGAATTATGCAAGCAATATATAGGTTAGTAGTGCCTCATTAGGACGCCAGATGACACTGCTGTCAATGTTAGGAATCCTTCGACTAATAAATAATAGTACGAGATGTGATTGAGACACACCTCCAATGCCGGTGTTGATGTAAGATTTCACCTACAAATGATCACAGTATAGGTTAGAAGACACCAAATAGTTTTATTATACACTTTAACCGAATCCCATCCAATAAGGTCAGTCTCTCCTACTTTCACTATTCGTATTTTTTTTTTAGCTTATATTTAACGGCGGCACTGGCTCTAGGACCTTGCATGCCGTCTCCCAAGAATGGGAGAAAGAACGGAGGTAGAGATTTTTTGAGAGAAGCCGGTAATTCGTATTTACAGAGCAACTACGAATTATCGGTACCCATTCACAGCTGGGTGAACTGGAGCAGTGTGGATAAAGTGTCTTGCTCAAGGACACAACGCAGCGCCACCGGTACTATTCGTATGGATGTTGTGGGACCTACTTGTACATGACCTGCAGCCGGTCTGTACTGGTTCTGCATGAATTAAACAATTGCTTCACTTACTTCTAAGACAGAAAAATCCAACCTCGTCATGTCGCCCAATATTGTTTATATTTTTGTTTGGCCACGGAAACTCTGTTTACATCACATGACCAACATGTTCCTCAAGTGAAACTGGGTGGTAGTAATGGATCAAGATTTGCAAGCAAACTGTGTCAGTGACATCAAAACACACGCACGATTGTGTTCATACCGGACAACTTTTACCGTCTTGACGATTTATCACCATTTGTTATTCTCTAACCTATATTAACTAAATTGCATATGTATGTATGGTGTTTGACTTACTAATGTGTTTTATACATACATGTATCCATCGGTGTGAAGTGAGCAGTGAGCAGTAAGTAGCAGTGAGATATATCTCACTGCTGGCAGTAAGCGGCAGTGAGCAGTGAGGTGTGTTTCACTGCTAGCAGTAAGCAGCAGTGGGCACTGAGATGTGTCTCACTGCTAGCAGTAAGCGGCAGTGAGCAGTTATATGCGTCTGGCAATAATGTAAACTAAGTACGTGCTTAAACTATTTAGACCGGACAATGTATATTTGCGTAACCTCTCTAAACCGGACACCACTGTAAAATATGTGTATGTAGGGAACCCCACTAACCCGGACATCACTTTAAACTAGGTATGCGTGCGGAACCTCTCTAAACCGTACACCACTGTAAACTAGGTATGTGTGCGGAACTGGTCAACACTACAAGCTAGGTACATGTATGTGTGCGGAACATCTCTAAACCGGACACCACTGTACATTATGTGTATGTAGGGAACCCCACTAAACCGGACATCACTTTAAACTAGGTATGCGTGCGGAACCTCTCTAAACCGTACACCACTGTAAACTAGGTATGTGTGCGGAACCTCTCTAAACTGGTCAGCACTGCAAGCTAGGTACATGTATGTGTGCGGAACATCTCTAAACCGGACACCACTGTACACTCTGTGTATGTAGGGAACCCCACTAAACCGGACATCACTTTAAACTAGGTACGTGTGCGAAACCTCTCTAAACTGGTCAGCACTGCAAGCTAGGTATATGTATGTGTGCGGAACATCTCTAGACGGGACACCACTGTAAACGCGGTATGTGTGCGTAACCTCTATAGACCGGACACCACCGCAATCTCGGTATGTGAGCGGAACCTCTGTAGACCGGACAGCACATTAAACAAGGTATGTGTGCGTAACCTCTATAGACCGGACACCACCGCAATCTCGGTATGTGAGCGGAACCTCTGTAGACCGGACAGCACATTAAACAAGGTATGTGTGCGGAACCTGTCTTGATCGGACACCACTGCAAACGAGGTATGTGTGCGGAACCTGTCTAAACCGGACAACACTGCAAACTAGGTAAGTGTGCTGGACCTCTCTTGACCGGACACCACTGCAAACTAGGTATGTGTGTGTGCGGAACCTCTCTAAACCGGACACCACTACAAGCGAGGTATATGTGAGGAACCTGTCTAAACCGGACACCACACTACAAGCGAGGTATATGTGTCCGGAACCTCTCTAAACCGGACACCACTACAAGCGAGGTATATGTGCGGAACCTGTCTAAACCGGACACCACTACAAGCGAGGTATATGTGTCCGGAACCTCTCTAAACTGGACACCACTACAAGCGAGGTATATGTGTGGAACCTGTCTAAACCGGACACCACTGCAAGATATGTATATATGCTGAACCTCTCTAAACCGATCATCACTGAAAGCTAGGTATGTATGCGGCACCTCTCTAGACCGGACACCAGTAGCAGTAAGCAGTAGTGGGCAGTGAACAATACAATATGGATGCAGCAATATGATCAAGCTTATAAATTATATACAATTATTGTCTTTTTGAGGTGTACATGAGATTTACGGACCTGAGAAAAGTGATGTCACACCGACTCAAAAGACTATAATTGTTTTATTATATATTTCTGGCCAATATTTTTTTTCAAAATATCCGGCCGAAAAAAGATTTGTTCACTTTTTTTTGGTTTCACAATTTTCAATAATTATTTAAAAATAATGTTTTTTAAATTTTAAAATATTTTTTTCAAAATATCAGGCCGAAACAAAATGTGTTTTTTCTGGTTTCACCCAATTTTAAATAATTAAATTTTGTTTTTAAAAATGTGTTAGATTTACGCATGCGCTCTAAGGAGGTGAACAATAGGTTTGTTTACATGAATAAACACATCTCGGACAGGTCTCGCGGTCCGAGAGTGCTTATTCATGTAAACAAACCGTTCAGAGTTCTACATTAAATTTGTATATAATCACGTGGTCGTGTTTCGGCCAATGAGAATGACTGAAATACTTAGTCATATAATAAAACCGTACAATGTCCGATATAGGTATTGACTGTTCTAAGTACTTGAGAAATGTTCTCCACAATAGCGAACATTGTAGAACGGTTCAAATATAAATTTAGTCACGCTTCGAACGCCCACAGAATCATGTATCAGTGGCTGATCCAGGATTTCACCAAAGGGGGGGGGGGCCACATGGAACGTGAACGAGGTATGCTCGTTCGTAGACTAAGTGGAGCGAGGGAGTTGGCCATTTCCTGCATTCTACTGCATTTGTATAGAAGTATTTTTTTACTGCATTTTTATATTTGAAGATCATAAGAAAATCGGGATTTCTGAAGGGGGGCCCGGAAAATGTTTCTTTCGTATTACCTCCAGCGAATGTACATGCAATGGTTCTCGACCGGTACTTGCAGTGCAGTGTACAGTGTACACAATTTTAGACGATTTCACCATTTTCAGCATTGAATGCTGATGAAAGGAGAAACTTACTCAGTTTACTCAGTATTACGTGTAAGTGACACAAGAAATGTGATTAAAAAAAAAACTAAACAAAAGAAAAAATATGTTCGCTGCATTCGAACCCACGAACGAACCGGTCACAGACTTTCTCGCTACCCAAACGGCTATAGTGTTCATATGGACAACCTTCGAAATTAAGAAGTATAAAAACTTATAATACAAAACAAAATGGCATCGCTCAAATAAAAATGAGACTGAAGCCTGGAACAGCGCGGCCACCTAGTACATGATGTGGGCCTAGTCCCCCCGTAATCGTTCCAGCATGTCTCCATGCCGGCTGGTGCTCTCAACTGTGCTTAGCGGCCAGCCAGGACACAGCGAACCTCACTATTACTGTTATTTCAGCTTGCTGGTATTGAAACGAGTTAGGCTGGAAACAGAAGCCTGGAACAGCGCGGCCACCTGGTGTACAATGTAGGCCGAGTGCCCCTGTATGCGTTCCAGCACATCTCGCTTCCGGCTAGAGCTCTCACCTGTGATTAACGGCCACCCCAGATGCAACGAACGTCACTATTTGCTGTTATTATGGCGTGGGTGGGGGTATTCAAACGAGTTAGACTTGAGACTGAAGCCTGGAACAGCGCGGCCACCTAGTACATGATATGGGCCTAGTCCCCCTGTAATCGTTCCAGCATGTCTCCATGCCGGCTAGTGCTCTCAACTGTGCTTAGCGGCCAGCCAGGACACAGCGAACCTCACTGTTACTGTTATTTCAGCTTACTGGTATTGAAACGAGTTAGGCTGGAAACAGAAGCCTGGAACAGCGCGCGGCCACCTGGTGTACGATGTAGGCCGAGTGCCCCTGTATGCGTTCCAGCACATCTCGCTTCCGGCTAGTGCTCGCACCTGTGATTAACGGCCACCCCAGATGCAACGAAGTCACTATTTGCTGCTATTATGGCGTGGGTGGGGGTATTCAAACGAGTTAGACTTGAGACTGAAGCCTGGAACAGCGCGGCCACCTAGTACATGATGTGGGCCTAGTCCCCCCCAGTAATCGTTCCATCATATCTCCATGCCGGGCTAGTGCTCTCAACTGTGCTTAGCGGCCAGCCAGGACACAGCGAACCTCACTGTTACTGTTATGTCAGCTTGCTGGTATTGAAACGAGTTAGGCTGGAAACAGAAGCCTGGAACACCGCGGCTACCTGGTGTACGATGTAGGCCGAGTGCCCCTGTATGCATTCCAGCACATCTCGCTTCCGGCTAGTGCTCGCACCTGTGATTAACGGCCACCCCAGATGCAACGAACGTCACTATTTGCTGCTATTATGGCGTGGGTGGGGGTATTCAAACGAGTTAGACTTGAGACTGAAGCCTGGAACAGCGCGGCCACCTAGTACATGATGTGGGCCTAGTCCCCCCGTAATCGGTCCAGCATGTCTCCATGCCGGCTAGTGCTCACAACTGTGCTTAGGGGCCAGCCAGGACACAGCCAACCTCACTGTTACTGTTATTTCAGCTTGCTGGTATTGAAACGAGTTAGGCTGGAAACAGAAGCCTGGAACAGTGCGGCCACCTGGTGTACGATGTAGGCCGAGTACCCCTGTATGCGTTCCAGCACATCTCGCTTCCGGCTAGTGCTCTCACCTGTGATTAACGGCCACCCCAGATGCAACGAATGTCACTATTAGCTGCTATTATGGCGTGGGTGGGGGTATTCAAACGAGTTAGACTTGAGACTGAAGCCTGGAACAGCGCGCCACCTAGTACATGATGTGGGCCTAGTCCCCCCGTAATCGTTCCAGCATGTCTCCATGCCGGCTAGTGCTCTCAACTGTGCTTAGCGGCCAGCCAGGACACAGCGAACCTCACTGTTACTGTTATTTCAGCTTGCTGGTATTGAAACGAGTTAGGCTGGAAACAGAAGCCTGGAACAGCGCGGCCACCTGGTGTACGATGTAGGCCGAGTGCCCCTGTATGCGTTCCAGCACATCTCGCTTCCGGCTAGTGCTCTCACCTGTGATTAACGGCCACCCCAGATGCAACGAACGTCACTATTTGCTGCTATTATGGCGTGGGTGGGGGTATTCAAACGAGTTAGACTTGAGACTGAAGCCTGGAACAGCGCGGCCACCTAGTACATGATGTGGGCCTAGTCCCCCCGTAATCGTTCCAGCATATCTCCATGCCGGCTAGTGCTCTCAACTGTGCTTAGCGGCCAGCCAGGACACAGCGAACCTCACTGTTACTGTTATGTCAGCTTGCTGGTATTGAAACGAGTTAGGCTGGAAACAGAAGCCTGGAACACCGCGGCTACCTGGTGTACGATGTAGGCCGAGTGCCCCTGTATGCATTCCAGCACATCTCGCTTCCGGCTAGTGCTCGCACCTGTGATTAACGGCCACCCCAGATGCAACGAACGTCACTATTTGCTGCTATTATGGCGTGGGTGGGGGTATTCAAACGAGTTAGACTTGAGACTGAAGCCTGGAACAACGCGGCCACCTAGTACATGATGTGGGCCTAGTCCCCCCGTAATCGGTCCAGCATGTCTCCATGCCGGCTAGTGCTCACAACTGTGCTTAGGGGCCAGCCAGGACACAGCCAACCTCACTGTTACTGTTATTTCAGCTTGCTGGTATTGAAACGAGTTAGGCTGGAAACAGAAGCCTGAAACAGCGCGGCCACCTGGTGTACGATGTAGGCCCAGTGCCCCTGTATGCGTTCCAGTACATCTCGCTTCCGGCTAGTGCTCTCACCTGTGATTAACGGCCACCCCAGATGCAACGAACGTCACTATTTGCTGCTATTATGGCGTGGGTGGGGTTATTCAAACGAGTTAGACTTCAGACTGAAGCCTGGAACAGCGCGGCCACCTAGTACATAATGTGGGCCTAGTCCCCCCGTAATCGTTCCAGCATGTCTCCATGCCGGCTAGTGCTCTCAACTGTGCTTAGCGGCCAGCCAGGACACAGAGAACCTCACTGTTACCGTTATTTCAGCTTGCTGGTATTGGAACGAGTTAGGCTGGAAACAGAAGCCTGGAACAGCGCGGCCACCTGGTGTACGATGTAGGCCGAGTGCCCCTGTATGCGTTCCAGCACATCTCGCTTCCGGCTAGTGCTCTCACTTGTGAACGGCAACCCCAGATGCAACGAACGTCACTATTTGCTGCTATTATGGCGTGGGTGGGGGTATTCAAACGAGTTAGACTTGAGACTGAAGCCTGGAACAGCGCGGCCACCTAGTACATGATGTGGGCCTAATCCCCCGTAATCGTTCCAGCATGTCTCCATGCCGGCTAGTGCTCTCAACTGTGCTTAGCAGCCAGCCAGGACACAGCGAACCTCACTGTTACTGTTATTTCAGCTTGCTGGTATTGAAACGAGTTAGGCTGGAAACAGAAGTCTGGAAACAGAAGCCTGGAACAGCGCGGTCACCTGGTGTACGATGTAGGCCGAGTGCCCTGTATGCGTTCCAGCACATCTCGGTTCCGGCTAG